>OY811985.1:0-425000 GCA_963681505.1 Eunapius fragilis
ACACACACACAAATTCACACCACAGACAGTGTGTGTGTGTGTGTGTTTGAACCAAAAGGTGTGTGGGTTAGAACAGTGTGTGAACAGTGTGTGTGTGTGTGTGTGTGGGCGGGCGTGTGTGTGTATATTGTCTCAGTGTGTGTGTTTGTGTGTGTGTGCGTGGTTGGATTAAGCAGTGGATGGTGGCATGGGGAAACATGTGTTAACACATGCTACACACTTACATATTTACATGTATCGCTATGCAAAATGCTCGTTAAATGCGAAACACTAACCAGTCCAGATGAATGAAAACATGTGCCTTGTTCCCTAATGGAAGGAGCAGGGTACAGCTGGTCCCTGGTCCAATGAGCACTGGGCACCCGAGAGTGGAATGTTGGAGGCACAACCCGTAGTAGGAGAGTGGAGACATTGAACATAGGCTATGAGGGAGGGAGGGAGGAAGGGAGGGGGAGGGAGGGAGAGAGGGAAGGAGAGAGGGAGGGAGAGAGGGAGGGAGGAAGAGGGAGGGAGGGAGGAAGGGAGCAAGGGAGAGTGGTGGAGAGGTGGGGAGGAGGGAGGAGGGGAAGTAGGGAGATGGGAGAGGGGAGGATTGTTGGAGGGGAGGATGGTTAGAGGGGAGGAGGGGACGTGGGGAGGAGGGGAGGTGGGGAAGTGAGGGGTGGGGGAGAATGGGAAGTGGGTAGGAGGGGCAGGGGATGAGAGGAAGTGGGGAGGAAGGGAGGTGAGGGTGAGGGGGTGGAGGAGAAGAGAAGTCGGGAGGATGACAAGAGAACATTTATGAAAACAACACATGTGTATATTGTGTGAGAGAGACTTACAATGTAATCATTATTTATTTCATTACTTCGCAGTTAAGAAATATCCTTAGCCCTGTCCACACTACACAGAGGCGCAGTGGAGAAGGGGAAGTGCAGTGGAGAGGAGGCGCAGTGAACAGATGGGAAGGAGCTGTATGTTTGCGTCTGTGTGTGTACCAAAAGGTTTGTGTGTGGGGTTGAGAGGTGACAGTGTGTGTGTGTGTGAGGGAGGGGTGGCTGGACTGAAAAGTGTGTGTGTGTGTGTGCATGGGTGTGACCAAACAGTTTGTGTGAGTATGATCTGAATGGTTTGTGTGGTGGCTACTGTAGACGGAAGAGAAGAGAGAGAGAGAAAGAGAAAGTGTGTGTGTGTGTGTGTGTGTGTGTGGTTGGATTAAACAGTGTTTGGTGTGAATGTACATGCACTGGTCAAATGCAAACACACACACATATTATGGGTCTTAACACATGCTACACAGCCTACACTTGCATTTTAAAAATGCTTTATTAAATGCTAAACACTTGCTACTTAACTACCAGTACTGTACATACTCTGCAGTGCAGCAGTCCTGATGAATGACAGCAGGTGCCTGTTCCCCAATGGCCAACAGCTGGACATGCTTCCCGATATACAACATCAGAAAACGACAGCAATCCTGTGGAGAAAGCCAAGCGTATGAAGTAGTTGCATACTTTATAATTAGCTATACTGTAACAAGAAGTTATTTCAAATAGACCTACATGTACCAATCAGCAATGGTGATGGAAGATGTACCGCGAACGATCTTATTCTACACTCAAAGACAAGCAGTTCGGAATCGTTGTAAACGTACTACTGGATCGGGATGTCTTCGTATGTCTTCCAACTGGAAGACGTATACAGTATACACTTCGGACATTGTGCAAAGTCTCGTATCCAGACCTTTACTCCCACAGCTGCAGATGGATTACATCACCGCTAAACATACATACGTTTATATGTTTTTTTAAAACCTCACCCAATTACGCCCGTACTGAGTTATAGCAGAAGACATTCGGATGCTTACGCTTCGTACAGCTACCAGTAGTTTGTACCGACAAAACTTTTAGTCTGGTCCCCAGACTCCGTTTGCGATGACGAAACTAAGGCGGAGCGCGAAGAATGAAAGGCCTGGGGATTGCGATTACATCACGTGATTCTAATTTCACAATGATTGTTTGCTGTTGTTTTATCAGATTCGCAAGGTTTATTCATCTCTAGTCAGCCAGAATACAACATTCAACAACATATACCGTTCATATACCGTTCATCTGTTGTATTTTATTGTCATTTTCACAACGACGTTTGAAACTAACGTTGTATTATGTTGTGATTAAACCCACTGTACTTGATATATGATGTCAAACGTTGTTAAATATAGTAAATGAACCATTGTGTTTTCAACTTTTTCCCTGTGACCACTACCAATCCCACTACCAATCCCACTACCTCTACCACTACCACTACCAATCCCACTACCACTACCACTACCAATCCCACTACCAATCCCACTACCAATCCCACTACCAATCCCACTACCACTACCAATCCCACTACCAATCCAACTATCATTCCCACTACCACTACCACTACCACTACCAATCCCACTACCAATCCCACTACCACTACCACTACCAATCCCACTACCAATCCCACTACCACTACCACTACCAATCCCACTACCACTAAGCAATCGGTCTCGGCGCTCCGAATTGCCCCGAATTTTTACAGATTGATCCTGCGAAAGTGCAGGAATCCGTCGCAGCGCGCCGAATTGTACTGAATTTTTGCAGATTGAACCAAAGAAAGTGCAGCAATCGGTCGCAGCGCGCCGAATTGCGCCAAATTGTTACAGATTGATCCCGCAAAAGTGCACCAATCCGTCGCAGCGCGCCGAATTGCGCTGAATTGTTACAGATTGATCCCGCAATCCCACTTCAATTACCACTACCAATCCCACTACCAATCCCACTCAGCGCCGGATTTAGACAGTCGTGGGCCCTGGGCAATTATACTTGGTGGCCCCCCCCCCCCCCCCCCCACTATTTAACTTTGTAGCTTATTCCATTCATCAAGTTGTTCTTTCCGCTTCTTTCGTTTCGATGCTCCACTTCGCGCACTTCTATTCTCGGTCTCTTGCTCCGGCTCCATATGCATGTTAATTCGCTCAATTAACACTAATTAGTAATTTTAGTATGAGTTATTATAAACCAAAAAAACATGAATATCATTATTATGAGAACGGTGGGGCCCCCTCAAAAAGCCGTGGGCCCTGGGCAGCCGCCCCGTTTGCCCCCCCCTAAATCCGGCACTGATCCCACTACCTCTACCACTACCACTACCAATCCCACTACCACTACCACTACGAATCCCACTACCAATCCCACTACCACTACCACTACCAATCCCACTACCACTAAGCAATCGGTCTCGGCGCGCCGAATTGCCCCGAATTTGTACAGATTGATCCTGCGAAAGTGCAGGAATCCGTCGCAGCGCGCCAAATTGCGCTGAATTGTTTCAGATTGAACCCGTGAAAGTGCAGCAATCGGTCGCAGCGCGCCGAATTGTGCCGAATAACATATTGGAGATTGATCCCGCGATAGTGCAGCAATCCGTCTCAGCGCGTCGAATTGCGCCGAATTGTTGCAGAATGATCCGGCGATAGTGCAGCAATCCGTTGTAGCGCGCCGAATTGTTACAGATTGGTTCCGCGAAAGTGCTGCAATCCGTCGCAGCGCGCCGAATTGCGCCGAAGACGTTTTCTACTTAAGAGACACCAAAACATCTTAGAACAACATTATAGTCTGTCCTTTATATCACAAGAATGCAAACTACTAGTTGCAAATAAGAACAAGAGAAATATACAGAGTTTAATTACGAAGTCTGCATTAAAAGAAGACCAAATAAAATCTAATATTATTGGACAAAGACTTAATTGGAGCCTTACAATAAAACTAAAAAAATGCAATACTAGAGGGTGCTTAGTGTGCCCAAACCTACATCAAAAAAATACATTCTATAGTACCTCTACGGAGAGAAGAATTAGTATTATCCATCATACATCCTGCGATTCTACATCAGTTATTTATGTCCTACAATGCAATATCTGTGACAAGCAATATGTTGGAATGACTACTAAATCAATGAAAATAAGAATGAGGAGACATAGGAGTGACTATGCAGCTAGAAATGTCCTACATCGAAGCCCCATCTACAAACATGCTGATACCCATGGCTCATTTAATTTCAAAATAATAATCCTGGAGAAAGTTGACCCTGATGACCTTAAAAGACGGGAAACATATTGGATACATAGATTGAAAACTTTGATCCCCTTGGGCCTCAACGCTAAGAGGTAATGTGTATGGTATCACATCTCACCGTTATTGTTTCACTTCATTTCATTTATATATATATATATATTCTTTTCCTTATTGCCCACCTTATGTGACTTTTATGCACTTACACACTTCATACACATGCTTTATATTTTGAACGATTTATAACAATTACGTCATTTCCGTTATTCTCGCCTTATATACCCCGTATCCACCATTTTGTGTTCATTATTTTTACTGTTTTGTCACCTGAAGAAGGCCACAAGGCCGAAATGCATTGTGTTGGCAATCATTAAAGATTTGAACACACCTAAGCTGTCAATCCAAGCGATCAACCTTGTAAGTTTAAGGGCATTGGTGAGGGATTATTGAGGGATCAATAGGTGAGGCGCGGCATAGGCTAAAACGGGAAGGGCTTAGCGTAGCGCTTAGCGTAGCGCTAACGCGATCACACGCGATTAGACGAGTTAGTCCTAGCTACTTGTTGGTTTAATGAGAACGGTCTGTGGTTTGGATGAATAGGTATATGAATAGTGAATAGTTGTTTGCGGGTACACCACTAAATCAACTGTTAGTATAGCGAGACGAGGCCTGACAAGATTCAGTATCTAATTTTTAGCTACTATCCAAAAAGGAGCAAGTTACAGGCAAAATGTTATTATGGGGCGGCAAAGCCGCGCATGTCAATAAGAGCGCACCTATATCTAGTAGAAAGGTTATAACACCTACACCTAGACCTTCCCCCCAGAACTTGCCAGATGACGAATTTGCCAAGCAAAGAGCACACGAAGTTGAAAGAATGAAAAGACACAACGAAAAAGAAAAAAACCAAGCTGGGTACACGCCCCCTACGAAAAGTACCCTTACAATGAAGCAAATGCCTGGACCAAATAAAGTGAGGATGCAAGGGGGGATAGATACCACGAGGGATGGAAGAAAGAGTAGGGAATGGATATGTGGGACAGATAGAGAGAGAGAGTGCATGGTACAGAGCAAGTATACCCCAGCCAAATCTAACAAGCCATTAGTGGAACCAGTATTGCTATTAACACCAATTTTGGGAATTGACGGGATGGAGGAACATAGAGTAAACACCACATCTGCAATAGTGGATGCTGCCACACATATAGTTGTCACAAAAACACAGAAAGATACAGAAATTGAAATATCACACCACATAAATGAAGAAAGGGGAGAAAAGGATTTGAGATTGAGAAAGGAGGACACGAGTAATGGAGGGGAAGTGATGCAAGTAGAGGGAGAAGAGGTCGTAGCCATTATAAGAAATGAAGACCAAGCAGTAGCTGTAGTTGATAAAACCAGACAGGGTGAAAATAATGGAGAAGAGGTGATAGAGGTTGTAGGTGATATAGAGAATGGGGAAGATATAGAGGGGAGAGAAAAGGAAAATAAGACAGTAGCTGAAGTTGTAATAACTAGACAGTTGAAGCTTGTGGGGAGAGTGGTATTTCAGGAAAGCAGAACATAAGCAGAGGGATGGAGGAAATACCAAATGTGGAAAAGGGAAAACAGAATAGAGGGGAGACAGAGAATCTTTGGACTGCTGGTAATAGTAGAGAGGTAGAGTATGCAAGGAAGGCAGGAAATGCAGCGAAGGCAGGAACAGCAGGAAAGGTAGACAGTGCAGGGAAAAAAGTGAGTGATAGTAGATGGAAAATAGAAGAACATGGATCCCTTATGGGAGACACAATGGGTGGTTCATCACAGGGGGTTGGCATAGAGCTAATAGAGGGTTCAAAAGGGATGATAGAAATAAAAATTTCAGTAGCTGGGATGATGTAAAAGGAAGAGATTAGAACGATGGAAGGGGAGGAAGAAGCTGGAGTGATAAAGACTGGAATGATGGAAGAGGAGGTTGGGCTGATAGAAGAAAGATTCTTGTAGATGGAGGAGGAAGGGAGAACAACGTAGGACCCCCAGAAAGCTTTTGGAGAGGGGATAGAAGAGTAGCACACCCAAATGTCAGTTGGACCCAACACTGGAGGGACCACCATTTTTAAAGTCCCTCTACACCCATGATAGATTAAATAGCACCCAAGGCGTAGAGGGTATTCATAATGCACGTGCTGATTTCCACAACCAATCCCACTACCACTACCACTACCACTACCAATCCCTCTACCAATCCCACTACCAATCCCACTACCACAACCACTACAAATCCCACTACCAATCCCACTACTAATCCCACTACCACTACCACTACAAAATCCACTACCAATCCCACTACCAATCCCACTACCACTACCACTACCAATCCCACTACCAATCCCACTACTACTACCACTACCAATCCCACTACCACTACCACTACTATTCCCACTACCACTACCACTACCAATCCCACTACCACTACCACTACAAATCCCACAACCAATCCCACTACCAATACCACTACCAATCCCACTACCACTACCACTACCAATCCCACTACCACAACCACTACCAATCCCACTACCAATCCCTCTACCACTACAATTACCACTACCAATACCACTACCACTACCACTACCACAACCACTACCACTACCAATCCCACTACCTCTACTACTATCACTACCAATCCCACTACCACTACCACTGCCACTACCAATCCCACTACCACTATAAATCCCACTACCAATCCCACTACCAATCCCACTACCACTACCTCTGCCACTACCAATCCCACTACCTATACCACTACCAATCCCACTACCACTACCACTACAAATCCCACTACCAATCCCACTACTAATCCCACTACCACTACCACTACAAATTCCACTACCAATCCCACTACCAATCCCACTACCACTACCACTACCAATCCCACTACCAATCCCACTACTACTACCACTACCAATCCAACTACCACTACCACTACCAATCCCACTACCACTACAACTACCAATCCCACTACCACTACCACTACAAATCCCACTACCAATCCCACTACCACTACCACTACCAATCCCACTACCACTACCACTACCAATCCCACTACCACTACCACTACCAATCCCACTACCACTACCACTACCAATCCCACTACCAATCCCTCTACCACTACAATTACCACTACCAATACCACTACCAATCCCACTACCACTGCCACGGCCAATCCCACTACCACTACCACTTCCAATCCCACTACCATTAGCACTACCAATCCCACTACCAATCCCACTACCACTACCACTACCACAACCAATCCCACTACCAATACTACTACCACTACCAATCCCAATACCACTACCACTACCAATCCCACTACCAATCCCACTACCAATCCCACTACCTCTAACACTACCACTAGCAATCCCACTACAACTACCACTACCAATCCCACTACCAATCCCACTACCAATCCCACTACCAATCCCACTACCACTACCACTACCTCTACTAATCCCACTACCAATCCCACTACCTCTACCACTACCACTACCAATCCCACTACCACTACCACTACCAATCACACTACCAATCCCACTACTAATCCCACTCCCAATCCCAATCCCACTACCAATTCCACTACCATTACCACTACCAATCCCACTACCACTACCACTCCCAATTCCTCTACCAATCCCATTACCACTACAATTTCCACTACCAATCCCACAACTAATCCCACTACCAAACCCACTACCAATCCCACTACCACTACCACTACGACTACCAATCCCACTACCAATCCCACTACCAATCCCACTACCAATCCCACTACCACTACCAATCCCACTACCAATCCCACTACCAATCCCACTACCACTACCACTACCAATCCCACTACCACTACCACTACCAATCCCACTACGACTACCACTACAAATCCCACTACCGATCCCACTACCACTACATTTACCACTACCAATCCCAGTACCAATGCCACTACCAATCCCACTACAAATCCCACTACCACTACCACTACCACAACCAATCCCACTACCAATCCCACTACCTCCACCACTACAACTACCAATCCCACTACCACTACCACTACCAATCCCACTACCAATCCCACTACCAATCCCACTACCAATCCCACTACCAATCCCACTACCTCTACCACTACCACAACCAATCCCACTACCACTACCACTCCCAATCCCACTACCAATCCCACTACCACTACCACTACCACAAGCAATCCGACTACCAATCCCACTACCTCTTCCACTACCACTACCAATCCCACTACCACTACCACAACCAATCCCACTACCAATCCCACTACCAATCCCACTACCAATCCCACTACCTCTACCACTACCACTACCAATTCCACTATCACTACCACTACCAATCCCACTACCATTACCACTACCAATTCCCCTACCAATCCTACTACCACAACAATTTCCACTACCAATCCCACTACCAATCCCACTACCAATCCCTCTACCAATCCCATTACCACTACCACTACCACTACCAATCACACTACCTATCCCACTACCAATCCCACTACCAATCCCACTACCACTACCAATCCCACTACCAATCCCACTACCAATCCCTCTACTATTACCACTACCAATCCCAATACCTCTACCATTACCACTACCAATCCCACTCCTACTACCACTACCAATCCCACTACCAATCCCACTACCAATCCCACTACCACTACCACTACCAAACCCACTACCAATCCCACTTCCTCTACCACTACCATTACCAATCCCACTACCACTACCACTACCAATCCCACTACCAATCCCACTACCAATCCCACTACCAATCCCACTACCAATCCCAATACCACTACCAATCCCACTACCAATCCCACTACCAATCCCACTACCACTACCACTACCACTACCAATCCCACTACCAATCCCACTACCACTACCACTACCAATCCCACTACCACTACCACTACCAATTCCCCTACCTATCCCACTACCACTACAATTTCCACTACCAATCCCACTACCAATCCCACAACCAATCCCACTACCAATCCCACTACCACTACCACTACCACTACCAATCCCACTACCAATCCCACTACCACTACCACTACCAATTCCCCTACCAATCCCACTACCACCACAATTTCCACTACCAATCCCACTACCAATCCCACTACCAATCCCACTACCAATCCCACTACCACTACCACTACCACTACCAATCCCACTACCAATCCCACTACCAATGCCACTACCAATCCCACTACCACTACCAATCCCACTAACAATCCCACTACCAATCCCACTACCACTACCACTACCAATACCAATCCTACTACCAATCCCACTACCACTACCAATCCCACTACTAATCCCACTACCAATCCCACTACCACTACCACTACCAATACCAATCCCACTACCAATCCCACTACCACTACCACTACCAATCCCACTACCACTAAGCAATCGGTCTCAGCGCGCCGAATTGCCCCGAATTGTTACAGATTGATCCTGCGAAAGTGCAGGAATCCGTTGCAGCGCGCCGAATTGTGCTGAATTTATGCAGATTGAACCAAAGAAAGTGCAGCAATCGGTCGCAGCGCGCCGAATTGTGCCGAATAACATATTGCAGATTGATCCTGCGAAAGTGCAGCAATCCGTCTCAGCGCGCCGAATTGCGCCGAATTGTTGCAAATTGATCCCGCCATAGTGAAGCAATCTGTCTCAGCGCTCTGAATTACCCCGAATTATTGCTGATTGATCCGGCGATAGTGCAGCAATCCGTTGTGGCGCCGAATTGTTACAGATTGGTTCCGCGAAAGTGCTGCAATCCGTCGCAGCGCGCCGAATTGCGTCAAATTGTTACAGATAGATCCCGCAAAAGTGCACCAATCCGTCGCAGCGCGCCGAATTGCGCTGAATTGTTACAGATTGATCTCGCAATCCCACTTCAATTACCACTACCTATCCCACTACCAATCCCACTACCACTACCACTACCACTACCAATCCCACTACCAATCGCACTACCAATACCGCGGCCAATCCCACTACCACTACCACTTCCAATCCCACTACCACTACCACTACCAATCCCACTACTAATCCCTCTACCACTATAATTACCACTACCAATCCCACTACCAATCCCATTACCACTACCACTACCAATCCCACTACAAATCCCACTACCACTACCACTACCAATCCCACTACCACTACCACTACCAATTCCCCTACCAATCCCACTACCACAACAATTTCCACTACAATCCCACTACCAATCCCACTACCAATCCCATTACCACTACCACTACCAATCCCACTACCAATCCCACTACCAGTACCACTACCAATCCCACTACCAATCCCACTACCAATCCCACTACCAATCCCACTACGACTACCACTACCACTACCAATCCCACAACCAATCCCACTGCCTCTACCACTACCACTACCAATCCCACTACCACTACCACTGCCAATCCCACTACCAATCCCACTACCAATCCCACTACCAATCCCACTACCTCTACCAATCCCACTACCAATCCCACTACCACTACCACTACCACTACCAATCCCACTACCAATCCCACTACCACTACAACTACCAATCCCACTACCACTACTACTACCAATTCCCCTACCAATTCCACTACCACTACAATTTCCACTACCATTCCCACTACCAATCCCACTACCATTCCCACTACCAATTTCACTACCACTACCACTACCATTTCCAATCTCACTACCAATCCCACTACCAATCCCACTACGAATCCCACTACCAATCCCACTACCACTACCAATCCCACTACCAATCCCACTACCAATCCCACTACCACTACCACTACCACTACCAATCCCACTACCAATCCCACTACCACTACCACTACCAATCCCACTACCACTAAGCAATCGGTCTCGGCACGCCGAATTGCCCCGAATTGTTACAGATGGATCCTGCCAAAGTGCAGGAATCCGTCGCATCGCGCCCAATTGTGCAGAATTTTTGCAGATTGAACCAAAGAAAGTGCAGCAATCGGTCGCAGCGCGCCGAATTGTGCCGAATAACATATTGCAGATTGATCATGCGAAAGTGCAGCAATCCGTCTCAGCGCGCCGAATTGCGCAGAATTGTTGCAGATTGATCCCGCCATAGTTAAGCAATCTGTCTAAGCGCGCCGAATTGCCCCGAATTGTTGCAGATTGATCTGGCGATAGTGCAGCAATCCGTCTCAGCGCGCCGAATTTCGCCGAATTGTTGCAGATTGATCCCGCCATAGTGAAGCAATCTGTCTCAGCGCGCCGAATTGCCCCGAATTGTTGCAGATTGATCCGGCGATAGTGCAGCAATCCGTTGTAGCGCGTCGAATTGTTACAGATTGGTTCCGCGAAAGTGCTGCAATCCGTCGCAATGCGCCGAATTGCGCCAAATTGTTACAGATAGATCCCGCAAAAGTGCACCAATCGATAGCAGCGCGCCGAATTGTGCTGAATTGTTACAGATTGATCCCGCAATCCCACTTCAATCACCACTACCAATCCCACTACCAATCCCACTACCACTACCACTACCACAACCAATCCCACTACCAATCCCACTACCAATACTGCGGCCAATCCCACTACCACTACCACTTCCAATCCCACTACCTCAACCACTACCAATCCCACTACTAATCCCACTACCACTATAATTACCACTACCAATCCCACTACCAATCTCATTACCACTACCACTACCAATCCCACTACCAATCCCACTACCACTACCACTTCCAATCCCACTACCTCAACCACTACCAATCCCACTACTAATCCCACTACCACTGTAATTACCACTACCAATCTCACTACCAATCCCATTACCACTACCACTACCAATCCCACTACCAATCCCACTACCACTACCACTACCACAACCAATCCCACTACCAATCCCACTACCAATACCGAGGCCAATCCCACTACCACTACCACTTCCAATCCCACTACCTCAACCACTACCAATCCCACTACTAATCCCACTACCACTATAATTACCACTACCAATCCCACTACCAATCCCATTACCACTACCACTACCAATCCCACTACCACTACCACTTCCAATCCCACTACCTCAACCACTGCTAATCCCACTACTAATCCCACTACCACTGTAATTACCACTACCAATCCCACTACCAATCCCATTACCACTACCACTACCAATCCCACTACCAATCCCACTACCACTACCACTACCAATCCCACTACCACTACCAATTCCCTTACCAATCCCACTACCACTACAATTTCTACTACCAATCCCACTACCAATCCCATTACCAATCCCACTAACAATCCCACTACCATTACCACTACCACTATCAATCCCACTACAACTACCACTACCAATCCCACTACCACTACCACTACAAATCCCACTACCGATCCCACTACCACTACAATTACCACTACCAATCCCACTACCAATCCCACTACCAATCCCACTACCAATCCCACTACCAATCCCACTACCACTACCACTACCACTACCAATCCCACTATCAATCCCACTACCTCTACTACTACCACTACCAATCCCACTACCACTACCTAACATAAACAGTCCGAAGGACTGTGAGCGCTAGAAGAAAAAGTTAGGGCTTAGGGTAGGGAGGGGGGGCCGAAGGCCCGCTACGCCGACCCAACTTTTCACCCCCTCTCCGAATCCGCACTCAAATTGCACCCGTCCCTCCCTCCCGACACTCTTCATTGAAACTCACTAACTCTCCCCTTACTCAATAAACGCCATCTTGGCTTGAACGAGGCGCCTGCGGCGCCGTGCTCAACCTTTCTAACATAAACAGTCCGAAGGACTGTGAGCGCTAGAAGAAAAAGTTAGGGCTTAGGGTAGGGAGGGCGCGGGCCGAAGGCCCGCTACGCCGACCCAACTTTTCACCCCCTCTCCGAATCCGCACTCAAATTGCACCCGTCCCTCCCTCCCGACACTCTTCATTGAAACTTATAACTCTCCCCTTTGCTTAATAACCGCCATCTTGGTGGACGGGGGCGCCTTCGGCGCCGTACTTGGCGCCTTCGGCGCCATACTCTATTTTCTGACCCCCGCACTTGATGCGTATGACCCAGATGCAATACATTGCGCATTGCGGTTGGTTCCTCATCGAGGGACCAATATTATTCATACGCATCTGCGCCTTGCATCGGCGCTAATGGTCCCTCGAATCCCGTTTATCGCTCCGTACACGCGAGGGACCACTTGCTCGTGCCCATCTCTCAAGAAGGGAAACAGTTGTAAAGAGCGAGGGCAAGCGTCTATAGACTCCCCATGCATCGACAGGTCTACACCGAACTTTTTACTCGTCTATTGAACGCTCGTCTTCACTTCCGTCGATGGTGCGTCCCTATAATCACTATTTTGTACAACGTGTCTGCCGTGCCATGTTCAAGCGTCTAACACATCTGCCGTACCATGCACCAAGTTAGTACACGTCTGCCATGCTATGTGCTATCTTCAAACGCGTTTGCTGCGTCGGTTCTACACATATGGCCGATATGGCCTTGTCACCCCGTCTTATATGTCTATACACCAAGCCTCCCACACGACTGGCGATAGATCTGCAAGCTTAGTTCACATCTACAGTGTCATTTTCAATCTTCGTTAGCATCTGCCGCGCGAGTCAAACACACTTCCGTAACCACCCCCCCCCCCCCCCCCCCCCCCCCCCACCCACGCTCACGTACAGTAGGGACTCGAAGATACGGAAAAATCGCACCTCGAAGATACGGAAAATAAGGCACATTCATTGCTCTTTAAATAAACAGTCCGTGGTCTAAACAAAACAACCACGTCGCCCTCTAATGCGATTCACCGCTGAAGGCGCCCTTACCTGAAATGTGATTCACTTGAGCGCGCCGCTTCGTTGTGCCTGGCAAAGTAAACGATTTGTTGTCGACTCTTTCCATATTGTCCTCATGCCAACTATAGGTTCCGCGCGTTTGCAGACCTCTCTAGCGTATGTATTACATATACCTGTCCCGCGCAATGCCCACTGCGTGCATGCATGCATGTGGATGTAATATGCATTATGAGTTCTCCTTTCACACTCACCAATTCAAGCCTGTTGAGAAGACAATATTATTCAAAGAACTTCCAACAGGGGCCTACCTGTGGCATTATTCATGCAGACTTGTTCGTGTCCATGTTGGTGCAATGATGTCAATGTTCACAGTTTATTAAACTAAACAAAAATTGGCTAACCTGTGTACAATCCCAGTTCATTGAGTGCCGGTACAATTTTATAATCTGATGTCTATGCATGCATGTGTGCATGACTATCAAAGAACATTTGTAAACTTTCAATTGCATCAATATTTAAATTGTTTACCTTTAAATGCATGCAAAGTGTGTGTCCCATTACGAATGCATTACTTATGACAACCTAGCCACATGTCCACACAGAACAATCACAGATCAATTGCTTTCTGGTCTCTGGCACCATGAGGTGAGATGGACATTGCAGACAAATGTCTGTGATGTATGTATGATCAGGTTTGGCCAGTTGACACTTTACAGCATAGACAACCACAAGACTTTCAGGTTAGTAGCTATATAATGATAACCATTACCGTATTTCCTTGATTACAAGCCATTGCTATATACCCGCATAAAAAATTTAACTGCTACTTTGACTTGCTGCATTTGGATAAACAGACCCGAGAAGAGCCAATCGGAACATGAGTAGAGTGAAAGGTGTAGCAAGTCAAAGTGCAGGTAAAATTTTTAAATGCAGGTACAGTTGTGTCCTGAATAGAAGGTGCAACTTGTAATCAAGGAAATAGTATATGGTAGTTTGATCTTAATAAGTATCTTTTGAGTACAATTGTCTGACCTTCAAGTCTTGTGAATGGGGTTGCACCCAAAGTATTGCTGGGGCTCCACTCCAATGTTCTGAAGTAATATATCATGACTTTTCACAAACGGACCATCATGCAATTTAAAGCCTTCTTTGGTGATCTTTTCAATAGTTTACAACTTACTGCTTACTGTGCTTCAATTGTGGTTTGTTCTGACAGTTCCTGAAGACTTCAAACTTTTTAATTGGATTTACTCTAGGTGGAATCTGCAAAACATTTGGCTCTGGACTTTCAAACAGCATTCGTTGAATTACAGATGCCAACTTGTACTTCAGTATCCATTTCACATGGAGGAGATAAAGTGTTGCAAACATGTGAGAGGTACTCTCCTGCTGAAATGTTTGATCTGTTTTACATGAGTTGCATAGAAGCAGTACATCACTTAGGAGGGACAAGAACACGTCAGGAGCTGCATTTATGCTGGAAGCAGTTAAAGGTGAGTTGTCATAACAACAAGGACATGTTTTCTTTGCTGACAATGTCAGGCATGTTATGATACATCCTGCACAGACATGACTTCGGCATGGTAGCTCTACTGGTCTGCGCAGAAAACAATGACCGAGTGTATTGTTGGTGCAATTCCAATATGTGCAACTAATGACTGTAGTGATCCACTGGATGTTTGGCTGTATGTTTTGTCACTTTATCTTTTCATGCCACCTTTCACCAGCACCTCAACATGCTGGCAAACCTAAATGTGATCATGTAATTAAATTCAGTTATAATTTGCTCTTCACTCACTTCACACGAATGGACTTTCCACTTGTAGGGCACGACCATCTGAATGGTACTAGCTTTTTCTGCCTCAAAGCGTTTAACACCCTCTCCATACATGGTTTTCAGAACGATGGTGACATGATCAATGATCATATCAATACCAAATGCTGTAGTTTAAGCTCTTTTTTGTAAGTTTGGGAGTTTTTAATGCTTCTTTTTGATTTCTTTGCCACCACCAATCTCCCACCGCACACCCTGCAATGTTTTGTAAGCAGACTGCAATGGAACTCCATCGCAAAGCATCTATATAATAACCAAGATGTTGATAATTATTCATAGATTTCAACAGCGAATTTATATGCCTTAGACGTCGCGTCTCGAGACGTGACCCAGCTTGGATTGTTTTAAAATGCCCCTAGATTCTGTATTTTATCGTCACAACTCACCTGGAAGTTCGAGAGTCTCACAAATAGTCCACCAAAAGATGCACTCGTAACGAATTACGGAGCACGTGATTACTAGAAACGTTGCGCCGTATGTTGAAATGCAATAAACATGTGAGCAGTTGATTTGGGTTTGTGCTTAGACTATTAATATGCATGGAGTTATCAATGGAGAGGCGTAGTGATACTGGGTCATACCAGAAACAGGCCTTGAATATGTTAGTGCGTTAATGAGCTAGCACGCCGCCCCCCATACACAACTTCCAAGTAACAGCGTGTAATCTTCTGTAGTGCCACACTAGTACAAAAGTAACTTGCCAAGACACTTTTGTACTAGTGTGGCACTACAGAGGATTACACGCTGTTACTTGGAAGTTGTGTATGGGGGGCGGCGTTATACGCATGCTATACTGTCACCACTGCTGCGGACTTAACATTGGCATCCAACGTGTTCGGATACTGGGACGGGAAGCTCCTCTCTCTAGAAAGGATGGGCGAGGTTCGGACGGAGTGATCCTACTAGTGTGAAGATTTCGCATCGAGTGAGTACTGATGCGGATGGAGCGATGCTGGTCATCTGTGAAGGCGAAAAGAATAGAGAGAGTGGAGTTACGGGTCTGAGGGTGTGTAGGCGCGTAAAAGCCACGTACATGTACGGTGAAGGCCCCAGACTATTCTCGTTGCGACTGAGGAAGTGTAGGCTACAGTTAATCGCGGTGATGACCCCAGTCTGTAATCCTGCCGCTGGGCCCGGGAGGACAGAACGTTGCCTACCACCGGGGAGGAAGTACCTGTCTGCCAGGGAGTCTCATGTTAGCTGACAGTGGTTCTATGAGGTCCCAGTGTGCTCCTGGAAGTCAAGTTCGTGTGTATAAGCGTCATGTAAACAAGCTGCTCTCGGTAGCACATGTGATTCATCGCTGCCGGCCAGAAAACAAAGGACAAAGTGCGCTCCGTGTGTCTATGAGGCCTACCGCATTGGCATAGTTGGCTTGGGGTAAGTCGGCAACCAAATGTTGATGTGATTGAATGTGCCTGCCAATTTCCATCATGCACTGCTATTGTATAGAAAGACATCAAGAGGTTCGTTCCTGGAGACAACATTCTAAAGGTTGTAAGCCTCGTCAGACGCAATCTGTAGCATAGATCATCATGTGTGGTATTAATATAATTACCTAACTGTTGAAATATTTCAAAAGCACATTAGTGTTGAATGGATTTCAATACTGAGATTATATTGGTACATAATTATAGCCTTAGGATCATGCTCTATAGGAAAAACAAGTTTGAATTCTAACCCAGGATGAGGCAGGTTGTCACATATGCACTGCTTCACTTTGCATGCATATATATGAAAAACTGAAAAAGCCATTATTTAGCCAGATCATTGTTACAGTACATTGTTTGAAACTATTGAAAAAATTATTTAAAATGTTTGCTGAATAAGGCACTATGGAATATCGAAGCTGTGACTTCTAGTCTGGCTTCCTCTACATTGACATATTTTGGAGAGAACAGTTGAAAAGCAAGATTGCTGAGCATTTTGAACAATACCAGAGGGTGATTTTTCAAAAAGACCTCTGCCTTCTTGTCATCTGGTATTGAATTAACAGCTACAAATGTTTGGAAACAAGCCCAGTAATCCGTCCTGAGTTCCGACATTGTGTCGAAAGAGACGAATCTAGTAAAAGACGTTGGAGTGGAATCTGCCCACTATGCGCTCCACCAGTTAAAGTTGAAATAACAGCTTCCATCTGCTTTGTATGTGCATGTATCTTTGCCTCCATTTCATAGGTGTAGGAACAGCTTCATTTACAGGGGGAGCCAAAGTCATATTATTAATCAATTTTCACTATACATTGTGATAGTTGATTCCATGTAGGGTGAAATTCAATGAATAATATGACTTTGGGCCCACCCTATTATTACGGTTCACTCCTATGCATTTTTCAAAACTGTTGTTATGATTGTCCACGCTGTAGTTGCATTTATTGCAGCCGAGGTTTAATGAGTTTTGCATATTAATTCATCTTCCTCTATCTGAAATCCTGTCAACTCATGCCAATTTATCCTGTTAGTTATGTTTCTTTTTAGAAAATGCTCAGGATCTCCAAAGAAAATAATTTTACACGGCAATCACAGTGATACAGGGCTCAAACACAAAATTGCAGAACTATAAGCTCATTGTATGCTTAAAGAGCCAATAGGAAGTTCTAGACCATGCAAGTTTACCACATGTATAATTAACACCCAAAGCAAGCCTATTAGTCATGCAAATCATGCTCCTTAACACTTTGCACCTATCTACAACCACAGAATGAATCTATTGCTGGTTCCCTCTTTGCCTACCTCTGATAAATCATGATCAAAGCCCGGGGGACTGACACAACTTGGGAGGATATTTTGCCACAAGCAAGTACTTGAAACTTGCAGTACATGTACATGACAGATAATTGTAGTAAAAGATTATGGAAATATAACACGTGCAGCTGTGAACTCACAAGGCAGGTTTTGTATCTGCTTTATGTAGTCATGTAAAATAACAGAATTTGGCCCTGAGCTGGTTACAGCAAGTTTAATTCATTATAAATGGATACCAACAAACATCCTCATTTTTCACAATGTCAAATATCCTTAATATTTCTATGTTGAGTTAGGAACTGTATCATTGAGGGTTGTAACAAGCAAAATCAACAATGAGAAAAAAATCTTACCACTTGACAATAACACAGAGAACCCCTCTCCAGAAGAAGAGCAGGTGCACTTTTCACCTACATGTATATGCTGGCATCAGCCACAATCACATCATCCACAGTACCGAGCATGTAGTTCTTTTGTGAACATATTAACCCAGATTACTGCATGCGCCTTTGTGTATAGTTTTATAAAATCTTTTTCATAAAGGGGCATCAGTACTGGTGTAGAATGTTTCTATGACTTGTTAGCAATGAAGCTCATGCATAATATTTACAGAGAGGACAAACAGCACTTCACATAGCAGCTGCACGAGGACATAGCTCAGCAGTGCAAAGCCTTCTGTCTTTAAAAGCAGACACAACATTGGTGGATACATCTGTAAGTTTCAATGTCAAAGGCAGCCCCAGCACTTATGGGAAGGGAAGGAAGGCCAAGTATACTGGGGCTCCAAATGTGAGCTAAGGGCGTTTATATTTTATGCTAATGATGAATCTTGATTACTATTCATGTTTTTACCTACAACGTGTTTAAACTAATTTATTTGATAACTATTTCTCATTGGTGTATTTTCAAAAATGTTAACTGCTTTGTCATAATTAACTGCATGATTATTAAATACAAGTGATACTGTATATAGCCCATGGAAGATCAAACCCTGAAGCACGTTTCATAAAATAAGCAAGAGGAAAGAATTATTTTAGTATAGTAAACCCCAGAATTTGCGTAAGGTATACATTATTCCTTCTTAAGGTTGGTTGCAAACTTCCTTATTACGAATTGTAACTGTGAGAGGTGTTTCTCCACACAGCGGTGTTTGCACAATTGGCCAATCATTAATCATTATAAGGATAGCTATTTACAGTAGAAATCCTGCTACACAACCAAGTTGTAATGTTGGTTACTTTGAATTTCTCTCTTGTACACTTATTTTTGCATGTTTTGAGCATTAAAATATCACAGCCTAAGTATAGGATTTAAATGTGACGAATTTTGCTTCATAGTTTGACATTATATCTCTGAAGCCACATTGTCAGGCCTACCAGATTCAATGATGACTTTGTTTATTGACTGGTGAAAGCAATTCAAAACGGCACCTCATTAATTAAAGCTGAAAAAGGCTGTAATTGTGTATCAATCCTGTGTCTGCCATGAACGTTACAGCTATAGATGAGTTGCCCATGCTGTCCTCATAAACAGGACGCAAAAACTGTAGTGCCAGTCAAAACATTATGCATGCATATCAATGAGCCTACATGGATTAGGACAGTGTAGTCTGTGCGAAGATATTATTTAACATGGTTAAATAATTAGAAATCGCAATATTATTTGTATAGAATGTTGCAAGATGCAGTAGAAAGCCTGTAGAGTAAGATGATATTAGTATGCCATAACATGGTTATAACGTTGGTCAGAAAAAGTATTGTCAACGAAACATGGTGTAAAAAATACTGACCGAATGGAATGAGTAATACCACTGAAGTAGATAGGTAGATTTACTGCATTTGGATTCATATTTTGATGGATGAAGCATGGATTAAATTTTTGTCCAATAACCCTTTACCCTGCAGCTGAAATTTAAAGCAATGCACTTTGCTTCATCTGGTGGTCACTACAAAGTTTTGTCAATGCTTCTACTACATTCGGATTGTAAACATGACATAAATTGTTCTGATGAAAGAGTAAGTATTCCATTCATACTGAATGCACTCACAAATTGAAGCAGTTGGTTCTTTATCACCAATTCTGAAATTTTAACTGTTCACCACAGATGTTGCATATTACATTCTTGATATGTTCTAAGTTTGTTGACAACTATTTTGCCACAAAAAACTGAATACTTGTGCTATATTATCCCATGTCAGAGAATGTATTTACCAATTTTGTCACTATATTGCTATACTGAACAGGACGTAAAGCAAACCAAATTTGCATAGCCTGTATAGGTGTCTATTTAACAGGGTATTCTACATGGTTGGTTTGAGCTTGCGGTTTATTTTATGTGAATGAACCTTGCTTGCATCATTGCAGACAAGTGTTGTCAGCCATATAGCATATCCATTATTTGGCTTAGTAAGAGCTAAGTTTCTCTTTCTACTTCTGTAGTTATGTGCCTGTGTAGTATGTGCCATTGATGTAACCTGCTTGAACATCAGAATTGGTCATTATTGTGACCTCTGCTTATTATGTTAGACGTGTTTCTTAACCTTTAATCACCAATCATCCTAAGGATGATGTAAGCATCTGTTTAGTTTGCATTTTTCAAGAAAGGGTCTGATTATAAACATAGATTGACAATTGGTAATTTAGCTTGTAGAAACATCAAACAACAGTAGAGAAATGGATGCCAAAATCGTGTATTTCTATCAAACATAATTAATATAAAATTATCGTTTTGTTTAAAGACTCTATTTAATTAGGAATTTGATGGACACTTATCTTATATTCTGATGATTTTTTTTTAAAGTGGAATCGAACACCTCTTATACTTGCATCATGGAAAGGAAGCTCAGAGTGTGTCAAATTACTCTGTGAGAAGAAAGCAGATGTATCCATGAAAACAATGGTGAGTAGTAGTAGACAAGTGTCCATTGATCAACAGGTAGTTTTTAAATCTGTAATTTTTTTGTGTAGAGTTGTGTATCTGTGAAATAGGTTGACAAACCAAAAAAGCCAATAAACATATTGGATATGGTCCCATCCATGAATAGTCTCCAATGTATATCTGATATGTTGGCTCATGGTATGCAGTAGTCCTGAAATCAGGTTGCTTAGCTCGTTATTCACATCGATATACATAGATTACACTTACACTTTCTCATGGCAAAATATATCGAACTATTCTTTAACCATAGAGTATGCAGTATACATTCTACCCTTTAGCGTATTCATCACAACGCTGTGGCTTTATGGGACGTTGATTCGTAGAGGGCAATTGGGTAATGTGGCATACCTCCCGAACATCACGTAAAATGGAGTGAAACCTGTGGATAGCTGAACAGACGGATTGTACTATGCACAACTGCTAGAGACTCAAACAGTCTATCATTAATATGTTCAATTTTAAATACACCATCACTTATTAAAATGGATGGTATTACTGGTAGCCATATTCATCTCGAAAATAAAGCGGAGAACGTGACAGATATCTCTTTGGCATGTTGGTCGTCGTTGTAAGCAAACATTTATCACCTACATCC
The DNA here is from genome assembly GCA_963681505.1 of Eunapius fragilis. NCBI lineage: Eukaryota > Metazoa > Porifera > Demospongiae > Spongillida > Spongillidae > Eunapius > Eunapius fragilis. The sequence continues at coordinate 22,077 of OY811985.1, forward strand.
TGCACTTGGTTAAACGTGCAGATGGCATGGCTCAAGACTGCAACTGCAAAGTAGCAAACCTTGTGTTACTAGTAATTCAGTGGAAGATGAGAGGATTTTTAGCTATAAACAGCATTCAGACACAATAGTTTCTTTAAGGAAGTAGAGAAAAACATTTTATAACCTTTGCATTTCTTTGTTCCTGCATGCAGACTATTCTTGTTATGAACCTGTTTGAAAATATCAAAAAGAATTCCTTTGCCATTGCAACTCTTGATGCCCCTTCCACATCGTTCGGTCATTGTCATCTAAATTGAGTGTAACTTACTGAACTATTGTGCAATACAAGTGTGTAGTACCAACAGTGTCTTTCACACAAACTATTGACATAGAAGAACCTTACACGCAATACCAAGCTCATGTAACTTTCACTTGAGTGCAAAGCAATTTTGAAGCTACATTCAGTGCCCAAGATGCATGCTACAAGCACAGTCTTTTGCAGCTAAACTAAAGGTTAGAAGATTAAACAATACCAAAAAATTATTCTAGTTACATCTCATTTGTTTTGTGTGCCATATATTTTGCATGTCTTACAACATTATGGAAGCACCCTATCAATGCACTAGGACTGCACGAGTTATGATTTGTGGTTCTGCAAGCCCATTTCCTGAGCTCTGCTAATCTGTGGGTGTACTTCAGTGTTTATAGGTGTAGTATGAACCAAGCCTAAGAAATCAGTAAGCAATTAATACAGACATCAGTACATGCAGGAGGACACATAACTAGTACAAGAAGTAGTCACATTATATTTTCACCATTGATCAGGGCAACTGTATTTTATGAATAATTTGCGAAGGTTTGAATGGTGATGCACGCGACGAAGGTGAATTAGCTGGCACTTCTCGGTAGAGGCTAGAGATTAGAAGAAAATGGGCAAATACAACTCCATCGATTTTTCAGATGCATTAAACACTTTCTTTGGCACTACATTAGATCTCCCAAGATGTAATAGGTGCCCACTCAACCACTTTTCTTATAGTGGATAGACAATTTTCCTTTTCACTGTACAGCAGTTGAATGCATTGCATAAAAATTTATAAGAGACATCCCCAGTGGCAGACCAGACCCTAAGATTACTGCAGCAATCCGGCTCTGCCTCCAGGGTGCTCACTGGTATAGCTTAATTACAAGTGTGTGGTTTATCTCCCAAGTTCTAATAATGTATCTCTAGGGAGGATATACAGCAATGCACTGGGCAGCCTGCCTTGGTCGCACAGAAGTTATCAAGATATTGTATCAAGCAAAGGCCGATATCAATGCACTAAACAAGGTATATCTGCATTGACAGGGTTATACAATTTCAAAGGGGTCAGTAATAATGAAAATAAATAAATGAAAATATGGGGCAGTGCAAGAGAAATTCGTGCTTATGAAGGATTTTGAGAAAATTCCAAGACAACTAATAGAAAGTATTGGTTGCCATTGAAATCTATGGCTAATTAAAAGATTCAGCGCTTTGTAGCTCTCAGATGCACTATCCAATTTTGAATGCGTAAGAACTGTTTTGTAGAGAGCGCTATCCTGTATGTTAAATTTGAAAACTTGAAAAAAATTGCAAAAGCCTGATTTTCTCTTGCACTGCCACATATGCATTTAAAATAATTGGCTTTATTCCATCACATCATCTAACCCAGGCTATGGAAACGCCACTTGATTTAGCTAAGAGAGGAAAACATGATGATGCTATTCGAGAGCTGCAGAATTACTCTGAGGTGAGTTATCAATAGCAAAGCATACATTAATATCTTTTTAGTAATCAGTACGTTTTGAGAGTATGGTAATAAATTGTTATGGAAGTAAAATATGCGACAGTTCACGGCATATCGCGTATATATAATATTTTATAGTTATAAAATGATTCAATTTGAAATCGCTACATCTCCAGAACTGTAAGCGCTACTGACTTCCTATTGTCAATGCTTCATACTGCACCATTTCTCTCTGGTAAAATCGATTTTCACAACAGCGTAACGTCAGCCCTAACATACACGCTGGTGTCGCTCTAACGCCAATAAGGGTTTCCCCCAGGTACTGCGCATGACGCAGTTTATGCAACAGCCTGTCTAAACAAGACATTTGTAAATGTTCAGCACATACTTTTAAATTTAATTAGCTGCACTATTTGTCTTTTGTGATTCTTGTAGATCCTTCCTCTATTAGGGACTGTAGTAGACCTACTTTTAACTGGAATATAAACCCGGCAGGAATATTATTATTTCTGCTATCCCAAAAGATTAATATCTGGGCCCTGGTGTAACAATCAGACTGACAAGGTAATAAGTTTGAAGTCATTTTAAACCTCTCAATGATACACACTAAGAATTTCAGCAAATATAGTGATTGGTATGGGATACTGAGTTGGATTGTGTGAGTGTGTAAATGGAAGCATGTAATGGAATATGGGACATGAGGCATGGTACATCATGACGTGGTAGGTGCTGTGAGACAGGAACAAATAGCCCAGTACATACAACACACAAGTCCAATACATACTACCAATTGGAGGAGGGGAGGGGGGGGGGAGGGCAATGCCCCTCCTCTGACATAAGTGTTGGGGCATTGCTCCCACGGCCCCCATACTATGAATACAACACACAGTCCAGTTGCATGCATGAAAAACACATCAAGGTCTTGGGAGAGAGGAGACCATGGGAGGCTGTGAGCATACATGAGTCTGAAAAGGCATACTACCATTTCTTTGTTGATACAATCATGACCACTAAAGAAACAGAAGGTAGTGAATTATCAGCACATGATGTAAGACCAAACAAAAAGAGAAAGAGGTTGTACAGTAAATTAGTGAAAGCACTGTAACCAAGACAGAAAAAAAAAGTTCAAATGGACAAAGCTTAGAACCTATGTAGCACAACATAGCAATTTACAGGGAGAAAAGAATAGTGTCTTATGGTGGAAAGAGTGGGTATGGGTGTGACATGAGATGTGTGTATCTTTGTGTGTTGGTTCATGGGTGTGGTTCATGGTGTGTCTGCCAGCCATGCAGATGATGATGGGCGTTTAAAATATATGTGCCTGCAGAACTCAAATCCCAGCAATACGGAAGGGTTACATGTGTTCCAGCTACATGCGGCTTTAACTCCACCACGCCTCTCCCCTAGCCTAGCTGATACACCGTGCACTATATATCATGGTTCTGACGTACTGTTAATCATAGATTGACCAATTGTGACTTAAGTCACAAAATTGTGTCTTAAGTCACAAAATTGTGACTTAAGTCACAATTTTTTTCAATGAGAAAATCTCACATAAAAAAACTGCAAACTAACTTTTTGAAATTTACCACGTATACATGGATGCATGTGTGTTCTAGGTATGTTTTTTGCAACACTTGGATGCGCTTAACATTGACAATACAAGGCCTTCTCTGTACGCAATCTCGCAAAAAATGTATAATACCGCGTCATTGTGATTTAAGTCACAATACTTTTCTAATTAATACACCAAGAGAATTCTATCAACTAGGATGCTTTTAAAATATGTACAATGATGATGGAGGCATGTGCTCTCATAGTATAGCATTTAAACAGCTTGGAAACACGTTGTTTAGAAGTTGCATAACGTTTTCCCTTCCAATTCTCTAGTGCGTATCGAGGATCAATAAAATTGTGACTTAAGCCTACGGTCTACCCATTCTGATTGTCATTGAAAATCTTATAGACTTGAACATTATGAGTGTCTTAGATTACCATATCATTTTGAAAGTGATAGGATGAAGCGTAAAAATACTGTTAATTTTCTATTTTTTTACCTTTAAAATTGCACACCAATTACTCGTAGTACTTAAAAATCGCAATATTTGTAGCATAAATATTGTATAACATCTTGTCTTACGTGACGCATTCATTTCGAAACGGACTAGTAGGAATTGCATAAAAACCTTTTGCTACCCATATTTTCTGAGTAACTAAGGGCCTAACTACAACAATTCATTCCTAAACAGTTCATTTATTGCTTAAATACTTTATAGATACATCAAAATCAATTAAAATGCATGATTCGCATAAAAAACGGCTATCCCAAAAGTACTACACATATTTACAAAGTTAAGCAGGTAAGGCGCCATCTTTACTTATAGTGTAAACCAAATTAATCAATAATTTTATTTATAACCAGAACCGAACTCCGAACGACATATATGTCGGCTATTTAGAGCAAACGTAATTTGTTTTGAAAACCAGGAGGGCATTACATTCAAAGTTTGAGCCAGGCCTATTTCGTATGGATATTGGGACAACTTAGTGAATACCAGTAAATTCTAAGCCAGCCAGCTATAAAATAAAACTTCAGCTGCATGTTGGGGTAGCCGAACTAATATAATCCCGCAGGGGTCTCCAGGGGTCGTCCGTATTCTCTGCGCCGCTCACGTACGCAAGTATTGTACAATAACCAATCGACCACACAAATAATATCATTCAAGAGAAGTAACAATTTTGAAATTTAACAAAAAGTCACGAAAATGGAGAAGTTACATAACAAATGTTGATATCATCCCACACAGAAGGGTGGGATGGGATTTGGCACACTAAGCCCAGAGCCATGGGTTGCATCAGCTGCAATGGCCTTGGCTTTGTCAGCTTGGGGGGGAAGTTTGGCAGTGCCCAGGGAAGCTATGGTGAAGATCCTCGCCACCAATTGAGTTAGTAACCAGTTCTTCCTCATACATACCTCAAGAACCTGTTTTGGTAAATAGCAAAACACATGGTTATCATTAGTGGACACTTGCTTGCTTGCTTGATGACAGCTGAAGACACAATGTCCTGATCAAAATGGCCCAAGCAGTAAAATGATGATGTTCAAAGCTGACTTTCACCAGACACACCACTCCAGCCTTGGCAGCTGAACAGCAGAAGCATGATGTGAATGCTCTGAGCTTGGGTGGAAGTGTCCCACACCAGTAGCTAGGCAGCACCTAGCCGGCACGATTAGCTTCTCGCCTTGCTACTCACTACGAAGTCCCAGGCTACCTCTAGTTTGACTCAACTTGACCCTGGTGAGGATAAATGTTCGAGCTCTGCTGTCCCGTCTAATGTCCTTTCAAGACACCTGTTAGATAGTGATAATCGTGTACGTGCATTTATTCCCATTCCTGTATCTATTAATAATATAATACAATACAAGATTAGAATACTTGTGTAAATTAATACAGATAAATTAATAAAGACATGCACATTAACATATACCACCAGGTTATGAAGTATAAGTCAACTAGGCTCTGAGACTTCAGCACAGGGTCCTGCCCTTGCAAGAAATGCTCTGGCATTCGAGCACACAAGAGATAGGTTGAGTCTGCTATACATGCTTTCCAGAGTAGAGTTAATCTGGAAGGAAAGGCGAAATGCACGTACAGGATAATTTTTATAAACATACACCCAGTGCAGGATGCTACGCACGTTGGCATCACTACAGCCAGGTGAGGTGGTCACTGCCACTGCCTGGATGTGCAGTGTAGGGGCGGGTAGGGAGGGGGGGGGGGGAAGAGAAGTGACACTCCCTCTCCCACATATTATCACATGCCCCTCCTACCACCGTAGCGTGGGTCTAGCATGACAAAAACGTGCAGACATGGACCACACCCACCAACTGAAGCCTGTGTAAAAATGGAACTCCAAACCCACGCCTCCTAATTAACCTGCACCTAATTACGTCTCCTAATTAACTCCTAAACTAGTTTGTGTCTGGCGCTACATGTGTGTGCATGTGTGTGCATGTGTGTGTGTTGTGTGTGCACACGTAATGTACAAATAGCACATGTATACATGGCTCACATGTCTTGTTGCAAGTGATGGACTGAAATGGTACAGTTGAAGTAGGAGGAGGGAGCTTCAGTGGGAAAAGTAGGAGGAGCCACATTGGGAAAAGGAGGAGCTATAGTGGGTGGATCCATTTTAGGTGTGCCCAGAGGTGTACACACTCACCATAATAATGAGCTGATTTTCATAATAGGATGTTCATTCTGCACACTCGCACAGGCACGTTGATCAAAAGTGATGAACATTGTCTTGCACAGGCGGGGAATATAGAGTTGAACGTTTCTGCGGAGACAAGTGCAACAGATGAGAGCTATGTTCAATACACATATAGATCATCGGCACATATGATGACCAAACACGAACGATGAAGTTAGAATGGAAGAAACGGGAGAAGCTGAAAGGTGGATTCTAGATGGCATAGAAACATTTCTCGGTCATTTATACCTGGTTTAACCTCTACGCCAAAAACAAAGCGACTTGAAAGATAGCTATGTTCAATACACATATAGATCATTGGCACATATGATGACCAAACACGAACGATGAAGTTAGAATGGAAGAAACGGGAGAAGCTGAAAGGTGGATTCTAGATGGCATAGAAACATTTCTCGGTCATTTATACCTGGTTCAACCTCTACGCCAAAACAAAGCGACTTGAAAGGTAGCTATGTTCAATACACATATAGATCATTGGCACATATGATGACCAAACACGAACGATGAAGTTAGAATGGAAGAAACAGGAGAAGCTGAAAGGTGGATTCTAGATGGCATAGAAACATTTCTCGGTCATTTATACCTGGTTCAACCTCTACGCCAAAACAAAGCGACTTGAAAGGTAGCTATGTTCAATACACATATAGATCATTGGCACATATGATGACCAAACACGAACGATGAAGTTAGAATGGAAGAAACGGGAGAAGCTGAAAGGTGGATTCTAGATGGCATAGAAACATTTCTCGGTCATTTATGCCTGGTTCAACCTCTACGCCAAAACAAAGCGACTTGAAAGGTACAGTGTTAGCAAAGGCAGATCAAGCACTGTGTTTTAAATACCACAGTAGTTATTGGTCACCCTCACGTCCCCTTTGCTCCCCCCACCAGGCAACCCAGTACAGGTGCAGGATGATGGTGGCTGGCTGTACCAGGCTGTGTAAAGTTCCAAAGACCAGCCAGTTTGGCATGCATCGTTCCGAAGATATTCACATTCAAGTATGAACTTGATTTCCCGGGAAGTACAAAAGCCCACTGAATTAAGCTCGTACATTGAATGTGAATATCATCGGAGCTATGCACGGCAAACCGACCGGTCTTTGGAACTTTATAGCGTCTATTCTTTCACCCGGGATGGCATTATGTAGATATTGAAACCAACTCAACAGGATGAAATTTTACTATCATCGTCCCATAAGCAGACATTTTCCAGCCCCAATGCTGACAATCAACGCCAAGGCTATATGAGGCTTATCTGATATGGAAAGGTGTATGAATTGAATTTCTTCGCTCAATGAAAGACGGTATAATGCAGAAGCTTTTGGTTGGTAGAGACGGAGCATTTTTTATCTTGTGTTCACTTACAAAGAAGATGCTGTATCTGTGGACCAAATTCAGGATGGATTTGAAATGGAGAATGTGGATATTGATACTCTGAAGGCACTTCAGTGCTGAACCGCTTGCAAAAAAAGGCTTAGTACAGTCTGAGATTCATTGTTATCACTACAATGAAGATATACTGGAATCCGACTGTATCCATCAATTCCCCCATGTATGACAAGCCTCCATCTAATTACATGTGTCAAAGGAAATCACCACCAAAACCAAGCAATATTATCCCTCAGTCACATGTAAAAAGAAATTTTAATAATCCCTAAAGCTTGTCAAGTTGAGATTGGGCATAGTGCTAGTCTGTGACTCAGGCTGTATTTCTATTCATAAACCTATTTTTTTAAATTCCATAAAAATGACATTTTTGTGACTTACATGCTTTATGTGCATGCAAAGTTATAAGATTGGTTAAACAATTATGTATAGAAGGAGCTGGGTAAGAGAATAGATGTTAAATCCCTGAACTATAAGTTTAGAAGTAAATTTAGTAAAACCCACCAATTGTAGAACAGCACAGAAAATTAATTGGGATTGTTCCAACAATGCTGCATGTCTGAAATGTTTTAAACTGTTCAATTCTCACAAAACTGGAGTTGCACATACTCCAATATACATAAACATACCTTATTATTTTATGGTTTCCATCAATATGCCAAAGTGCCAGTAGGGAACTAACACAATAGGCACGGCGAACAATTGTTTCGTTCCATTGTACAGCAATGCTTTCAGGTGCAATCCGATGGAAAGAATCCCATATTCTTTGTTGCTGTACGCGAATGATTAAGCTTCTCAAATGACCTTCCATCAATCGGTACCCACAATTAGGAAAGCGCTGAATAATATCACTGACAACAGCATCTAACTCATCATCACATATTGGAGAGTATAAGTCAGAAACATGGAGCCTGATCTCATTCATTCTTCTCCTAATTGTGCGTACCGACACTCCAAACAACATTGCTATTTGAGGAACTTTGAAGTGCAGCATCAGCATGTTTTCTAGCTGAACTGAATCAATTACATATTTTGGTCGTCCAGGTGCCCTATTTCTCGGTAATGGGACGTTATGATTGGTTTCCGCATCATTCTGTGCAGCATTTAACAGAGCCAGAGCCTCTGCAACAAGGATCAGCTGCAGCATTATTATTAGCTGCTAATAGACACCTGCGAAACAAGAAGCATGTTCATAGTGCACGTAAGCATGACTACAATATGCATTTGACCAATAAAACATTATGGGGATGGGAGGGGACAGTGGCAGTGATGATAGTGGTGATCGTGGTGGTGATTACATGCCTTCAGAGTGCTGGCTGGCAAAAATGTTTACCACAGTGACTAAAGAAATAGAAATCAAAGAACTATAATTGCAACCTGAACATAGTTACACACAGTACACATTATCGTAGTTGTTGTAACAGAGTTAACATAAAATGCCAAACTTTTGCACAAAAGCATGAAATAATTTTTGGTATGCTAATACATGTTTTGTAAGTATCACGGTACAGGAAGAAATATTGCTAAGGTACCAGTGTCGAAAATTTAGAGTTATGTTTAGTTTGTTGACTTAATCTATATCTGAGCTATTGTTTTGTGTATTCCAACTTGTTGTAATAAATTATTTGTAAATTTAATATGGCATTGCTCAAGCAAAAAGGAATTATAAAAATTGATATTATTCAGGAGTATGGCCAGATCCAATCACATGTGCGAAGGGATTTTGTCACCTTTGCTGTAGGCTTGACAATATCATTTGTCTTGCCTGGCAATCCAAAAGGCACTCTCCTAACAGGAAGTAAAGGTGGAAGGGGTTGGATTACACTTTTGCAATGAGGTTACTGGTCCTCAAGCATGATGTTGCAGCTGGGCTATCTTTTGAATCAGAGGGAAGCAATGCCTGGAAGTCACCCATCGGCCAGACATAGTTCTACACCATTGTCAGGCACATTATTGGTGGAAACCAGTAAGAGGTACGTACTGCGGTGGATTACATCAAGGTAAACTTCCACAGACAATTTTAAAATCATTGATAGAGTCATTGATGTACTTGCACCCCTGTCTGATATTAGATGATACGTTGTGCAATGAATTGCATCAGCTTCGCTCCGAGTGGTTCCATTCTTGAGCTATAGATATGCAATGCATGCAAGGAAATGGAGCAGAAGCATCATCAGAAGCAATGACTGAGCAATTTCACCAGCCTCAGGACCACGAAGCTGAGTGGTGCAGACTGTATGGAAGACTTGCTGTCACAACCTGATCTGTTTGACACGTCAGCCACACAAGATGAATTTGTGGATACTGAATGAACACGGCTCCAAGTATGTGCACAGGCAATGAGATTAGTGGTGGAACTGACAATGATTGATTGTGCTACTATACCCTCCAGTCTTTTCACTGGACCTAGCATCTGATTGTAGACCTAACAGGAATCCTAAACCAGGTGGTCATTTGGAGTGCCTATGCACCTTCATGTCTACGATAAGCTTAGGTCTGTAGCCTAACCAAGCTAGGCGAAGACCCAAACACGCAGTCTGAGCAGCTACCAGCTGTGTGAAGCCATGGATGCTTAAATAATAACTCTGCGTACATGTGATTTATTAATTTATGTAACTCCTAGTATGTCAATTTCGTGACCGGGGAGGAGCGGTTTCGAACACGATAACGTTTACAAAGTCGTGAACAAACGAGGAATACGATATGGTTAAACGGAAATATTCAAGATTATGCATGACGTAAGCATATCAGAACACCTTGTTATACTCCTGTTATACGATAGTTATCCATGCTTATTTTCCACCTGTTATCCAACGGTATAGCGTATATCGGTCTCCTTCCACCCTGTTATCCACCTGTGTATACATATTGTTTAATGACAAGAGTGTAAAACACGTGTAAACTAAACGAATACACTCGCTTTACGCAGTCGGATAACAACCCTTTTAGCACAGTGTAAGTAACTAAAATACTAGTAATAGACATGCATGAGAAACTGTGATCAAGTTTATCGTGCCATTATTAAAAAAGGGCAAACCTGGAAAAAACCTAGGTACTCGTTAGCAAATTAATAGTGCCAAAATCGATTTATAGTTTCTACTAACCTATTTGCAAGTTGCTATAAACCTAAAAAATCGATTGGACTTTTTTTCATAGTCGAAATAATCGGTTTTGATTTATAAAAAAGGTTACACAGTACTCACCCTAGCCTGGAAACAGGCTCAGCTTAGTTTGAGGTTCGGGGGCTTAAGCCTTCTCTCTCATGCCATGCTGCTACTGCCTTCCTTTCCTCACTTTCTTCATCAGGCCTGGGCAAATTGCACAATCTCCATCTTCAGCAGGCAGTTACGGCCTATAACTCAAGTCGCCTCTCATAACGCATGCAATCACGGTTGAGTCTGTCCTAGCTTCTCCCATTCCTCAGAGAGAGCTTTCCAGCAAGACTGATGAGGAGCAATTCAAATCTTTATTAGAAGCATCCTCCCCAGCCAACAAGGCCCGACTGCTGTCTATATGAGCCCCTCATTCACCTTCATGGCTGTCAGTGGTCCCTTCCAAGGGCTTGGGTTTGCATAAGAAGCCCAATGAGTCCCAGATCGCAATGAGGTGGTGGCTAGGTGTGGGTGTTGGTAGATCTGTGTGTCCCTTTTACCCAGAGGTTGCCCTTGATCCCCTGGGTCACCCACCACATGCAGGCGTGGGGGAGATGTGGTGGTTAGGCATAATCACTTGCGTGATGTCATTGTCGATTTCTGTCGGCGAGCTCATCTAAGTGTGACCGTGGAGAAGGGCCATGGTCTTATCAGGGACCACAACCACACCAGACCTGCTGATGTGCTCATTGAGGGGTGGGACAGAGGAAAGCCTGCGGCGTTTGACGTCACAGTAACTTCACCTCTCTGTCCAGCCATACTGAGGGATTCATGTCGAATGTCTGCGGCAGCTTCTACAGCAGCAAAGACCCGTAAGCTTCTCAGCAATGGCCCCAAATGTCAGGAATTGGGGTGGACTTGCATTCCCTTAGCGATTGAGATCTTCTGTAACAGGGGTAAGGAGGCTCACCTCACTTTCTCTAGGTTGGCATCCCACATTGCCATCAAAATGTCCTGTCACGTAACAATTGGTCCCCCCAAAAACAGTCCCCCCGGACCAAATATTTCAGAAAAAAATGATCCGGGGGGACCAATATTTTCTGAAAAAATCGGTCCCCCTTTGAAAAATTTGGTCCCCCCTTTTTTTCCAGCTGAAATAAAAGATCCAATTTTCGCAACCAAAATTGTACCACCCGGTACAATTTGGTTGCGAAAAGTGTACAGCCCTTGCCAAAAGTGTACCAGGTAGTGAGAAAGGGCCGTTGGAAATTTAGGATGAGTACCATGACGTAGTTAATGGATTTGTTGCATGCAAGTACATGTATAACTGAGTGACTGTTTCCACTGACATTCGGTGTGTTGATTTGTTGTGTAAAGTTACTAGATTAAACATATGTTAATCTAATCATGCAAAAAAAGTGATTGAGACACGAATAATTCATTTATTAATATATATATGAGCTAATCCTATATCACATTCGCCTAACAGGTTCATAGTGGTCACATGTATTGACCAGATAAATAGCTTCTTTGGAATGCACATGCACAACATTGCTGTCTTCACATGGATGTGGCAAAAAGTGTAGCCACTCGTAAGAATGTCCAGATTGACAAAACACCATTATAGGTGTCTGCAACATATTGGACACTGCAAAAATTTCAACTTCCGTAGCCCAGACAGATGAACTGTGCATGTTTGTTCTTGCTAGATACTCGTCCATTGTTTTCATGAGCATTAAGGTAGCATGACAAAATTTCAGCATTGTGCTGCATGTATGATGTTGCAATACCTCTGAGTTCTAGGTGTTCATCTTGGGAGCCAGTTATAACAAATGCCAAAGCTTTAAAAAAGCAGTTACCATCTCCTTGAATTCTTACTGTTGCAGCAGGCTGGTGAGAAATGCTATATTCTTTAGGTTGAAGAATGTGAGTATTATTCCTTCTAATAAACGTCATGCCAAGCTTTTGGCATAGACTTCTTTGCCACTCATCACATGGTGGCAAGTATGTGATAGTAGAGGTCTTTGGACGATCTTCAGCAATTTCCTCTATCACATCACCTGGGTGTCTTGATGTTGACCTGATGTTGGGTGCACATGACATCCGTGAGGAATCCTTTTCCTCTCCTTTCAATACAATACAACATGCCCATAACCTACCTTTTGGTGGTAGTGGTAGTTCTGTGACCTCTGCAATATCGCATCCTCTCTGCAGCATGTATAGCCAACCAGATAATACAGACTCCTTTCAGGTGCCTTAATGGCGGCTGAATAGTACTCATATTTCTGCCTTTTAGCCGCACCATTCTCTACATGTTGGGTAGTGCTGCTTCTGCTGGTGGTGGGGATAGTGCTGCTTCTGCTGGTGATGGAGATAGGGGGCAGTGCAGCTAGTGGTGGTAGCGGCGGATGCAGTGCTGCTACTGCTTCTGCTGGTGGTGGGGGAAGTGCAGCTAGTGGTGGTAGGTGAGGGGGCAGTGTTGCTGCTGCTGGCGCTGGGGGACAGATCTTGTAACAACCTTTTGAGCTACAAAAGGCATCATTTACTTCACTTAGAAACTCACTATCCCTAAGAATAGCTTTTTCAAGACCACCATTATATCCATAAGTGCATGAGATTTGGGTTCATACAAGGAGTAGTTACATGGGAGAAGGATATGGTTGCAGTAATTTTCATTTCACCTACTCAGCCCTTGCAATTAAATTCATACAGTTGCAGGCAAGCCCTATCATGATGTCACCCCAACATTCAAAAGACAGATCACAAGGAGAAAGGACTACTGTCACCATGCATGCTTTACATGTGAAGTGGTGAAGTGGTACAAGATCCCTTACACGCATGCATACGTGCTGTTTGCATGCACATCTTCCCATAGCTTTTTAATGCTAGTACAATACAACATGCCCATAGCATACCTTTGGGTGGTAGTGGTAGTTCTCTGACCTCTGCGGTACTACCATCTCTCGGCAGCACGTTTAGCCAATTGAACAGTGGGGTCCTTTCAGATGCCTTTTAATGGCAACTGAATTGTCCTCGTATTTCTTCCTTTTAGTAGCGCGGTTTTCATCGTGGTTTTCGGCCTCTCATGCAGATCAATTCTTGCGTTGAAGCTGTCAATGTACAGCGGCCTTTATTTTAGGTCAGCCTTGTGTACAGAGGCCTCTTCTTTTCGGGATCAGCCTTGTAGCTGTCACGTACAGATGCCTTCTTCTTTTCGGGACTCTTGATAGCGCACTCGGGCTGTAGCTCTTGCTCCTTAAGGTATTTCGCACTTGGTTGGATCGATTATATGTTATGAATTAAAATAAATTTTACAAAACGTTAAAAACTTGCTAGATACCAATTCCTATATAGAACATACTACCGCATATGGGTCTTTTTTGCTGTAGTTTCTTTCTAGATGTGATATGCGTTTATATGACATGATAGGATAATGTGCTGGTAAATTTCGAAGCGATTGGTACTATTTCCGTTCTTCAAAACCATTTGTAGCTCGAGTTATACCTTCCTAAGTAGAAGAAAAGAAGAATAAGAAGAATAAGAATATTAAGATAAGAAGAATAAGAAAAAGAAGACGAAAGAAGACGAAGAAGACAAAAAGAAGAAAAAGGAGGAGGAGGAAGAAGAAAAAGACAAGAAGAAGAATAAGAATAAGAATAAGAAGCGAGGAGGAGGAGGAGGAGGAGAAGGAGGAGGAGGAGGAGGAGGAGGAGGAAGAGGAGGAGGAGGAGGAGGAGGAGGAAGAGGAGGAGGAGGAGGAAGAGGAAGAGGAAGAGGAAGAGGAAGAGGAAGAGGAAGAGGAAGAATTAGAATTAGAAGAATTAGAAGAAGAAGAATTAGTAGAAGAAGAAGAAGAAGAAGAAGAAGAAGAAAGAGGAGGAGGAGGAGGAGGAGGAAGAGGAAGAGGAAGAGGAAGAGGAAGAGGAAGAGGAAGAGGAAGAGGAAGAGGAGGAGGAAGAGGAAGAGGAAGAGGAAGAGGAAGAGGAGGAGGAAGAGGAAGAGGAAGAGGAAGAGGAAGAGGAAGAGGAAGAGGAAGAGGAAGAGGAAGAGGAAGAGGAAGAAGGAAGAAGAAGAAGAAGAAGAAGAGAAGAAGAAGAAGAAGAAGAAGAAGAAGAAGAAGAAGAAGAAGAAGAAGAAGAAGAAGAAGAAGAAGAAGAAGAAGAAGAAGAAGAAGAAGAAGAAGAAGAAGAAGAAGAAGAAGAAGAAGAAAGAAGAAGAAGAAGAAGAAGAAGAAGAAGAAGAAGAAGAAGAAGAAGAAGAAGAAGAAGAAGAAGAAGAAGAGAAGAAGAAGAAGAAGAAGAAGAAGAAGAAGAAAAGAAGAAGAAGAAGAAGAAGAAGAAGAAGAAGAAGAAGAAGAAGAAGAAGAAGAAGAAGAAGAAGAAGAAGAAGAAGAAGAAGAAGAAGAAGAAGAAGAAGAAGAAGAAGAAGAAGAAGAAGAAGAAGAAGAAGAAGAAGAAGAAGAAGAAGAAGAAGAAGAAGAAGAAGAAGAAGAAGAAGAAGAAGAAGAAGAAGAAGAAGAAGAAGAAGAAGAAGAAGAAGAAGAAGAAGAAGAAGAAGAAGAAGAAGAAGAAGAAGAAGAAGAAGAAGAAGAAGAAGAAGAAGAAGAAGAAGAAGAAGAAGAAGAAGAAGAAGAAGAAGAAGAAGAAGAAGAAGAAGAAGAAGAAGAAGAAGAAGAAGAAGAAGAAGAAGAAGAAGAAGAAGAAGAAGAAGAAGAAGAAGAAGAAGAAGAAGAAGAAGAAGAAGAAGAAGAAGAAGAAGAAGAAGAAGAAGAAGAAGAAGAAGAAGAAGAAGAAGAAGAAGAAGAAGAAGAAGAAGAAGAAGAAGAAGAAGAAGAAGAAGAAGAAGAAGAAGAAGAAGAAGAAGAAGAAGAAGAGAAGAAGAAGAAGAAGAAGAGAAGAAGAAGAAGAAGAAGAAGAAGAAGAAGAAGAAGAAGAAGAAGAAGAAGAAGAAGAAGAAGAAGAAGAAGAAGAAGAAGAAGAAGAAGAAGAAGAAGAAGAAGAAGAAGAAGAAGAAGAAGAAGAAGAAGAAGAAGAAGAAGAAGAAGAAGAAGAAGAAGAAGAAGAAGAAGAAGAAGAAAGAAGAAGAAGAAGAAGAAGAAGAAGAAGAAGAAAGAAGAAGAAGAAGAAGAAGAAGAAGAAGAAGAAGAAGAAGAAGAAGAAGAAGAAGAAGAAGAAGAAGAAGAAGAAGAAGAAGAAGAAGAAGAAGAAGAAGAAGAAGAAGAAGAAGAAGAAAGAAGAAGAAGAAGAAGAAGAAGAAGAAGAAGAAGAAGAAGAAGAAGAAGAAGAAGAAGAAGAAGAAGAAGAAGAAGAAGAAGAAGAAGAAGAAGAAGAAGAAGAAGAAGAAGAAGAAGAAGAAGAAGAAGAAGAAGAAGAAGAAGAAGAAGAAGAAGAAGAAGAAGAAGAAGAAGAAGAAGAAGAAGAAGAAGAAGAAGAAGAAGAAGAAGAAGAAGAAGAAGAAGAAGAAGAAGAAGAAGAAGAAGAAGAAGAAGAAGAAGAAGAAGAAGAAGAAGAAGAAGAAGAAGAAGAAGAAGAAGAAGAAGAAGAAGAAGAAGAAGAAGAAGAAGAAGAAGAAGAAGAAGAAGAAGAAGAAGAAGAAATGACGAAGAAGAAGAAGAAGAAGAAGAAGAAGAAATGACGACGACGACCAAGAAATATTTTAGGTCTAGGCACGAGAAACAGGAAATTGTTAGTTTCTCTTTAACCACACCATTTTATGACAGGGAACCAACGTAGAACTGTAGATCGTTCCCTCATTCCATCGCGATAAAGATAAGTAATCCATTTCTCTGTTGTTACGTTGTTACGAGTTACGTTTTTTAATGACTTCATCAACCCTCAATCAGGTTGAGATTCATGTCACCATCCTTGTTGCTCATGAATTATTAATGAATTGGTATAGTATGGCTGAATGAAACACGAGTTCTGATTAGATGAATCGGATAATGTGAGCAATGAGAGCGATACACAAGAAGAAGATGAAGAGTCCTTGACTGAAGTTGCATCCTCATCGGAGGGGCCCAATGGGACGTTACCAAGTGCGTTGGAAATGGTTCCGGCAGCAAAGTATTGCTCTGGTATAAAAAGTCGATGATATGGTTTTGACATCTTGTCGTAGCAAATTGGCTATCCTACTGATCGATTCAGTTGTTTGAAGAGGCGATAGGTTTTCTAGGTTTTGTGAAAAGCTTGTAGATGAACTCCATCAATGCTTTGATAAGAGCCGTACTAGAACTGGTTATTCACCACATAAACTTTGGAATAGGTTTGCTATCACACATGTTTCTAAGTCATTATGAACAGTATGGCATGCACTCGTAGACTGCAGGAGCTTAGTTACCTAGCAACTGCTGCTAACGCGGTGCATCAAGCTGATGATTAAGTCCCTGACGAACAAAGCACCATCAACCACTTCCCAACATGCCACTTCATTTGTATTTGTCATTACGTGAAAAAAATGCTATTCGATACATGGCTGGACATGTCTTCAGGAAGCTTAAAAATTCTTTTAGCAAGACCCAAAAGTCAAATAAAGACAAAAGAGCTTGGTTTTTTGGCACTTTAAACTCATTACATCTACATGTGCCAGCTCTCAGTACAGACTACGCATCCCATCCATTCAGGACTACATCTAGCAATGGGTTGAGCAGTTAAACAGGGGTGGTATTTACAGAATTAGCAATGAGGTAACTTTATTACAACTGCATGGTATGTTGTTATAATACGAATTTCATTCCTTCAGGTTCAAACAGATAGATTAAATAACAAGGAAACACCTGAACACCCAATAACTTCCCAGTGGGAATATATATGAAGTCATAGGCCATGATGTATCTGAAAGCAGTGATAGATTGAATGCATGGAAATTCAGTTATCCTGGGAATAACAGATGGAAATAGACTTGCTGAAAGGGAAGACATGACCAGTAAGAACCTTGTGCATACTGATGGGAGTGTCTGAGAGGGTACACCACATGGCAAGAGACGATGGCATGAGTGTGATGATGCACTTGGCACTGAAGTTGTAGTTAGGTACACCAAGCGACCAAAGGTGGTAGAGGATTACTTTGACTGTGCTAAAGTAATTGACATTGCCAATCACAAGAGGCAAGGTGGCCTGGCACTTGACCAAATTTGGAAGACCCAGATGTGGAGCATCGTTTATTTTCAACTCTTCTTGGGATGATAGAGACAGATGCATACTGTGCATGGAGACATTTTCATCCAGATGGTGCCAATGATGAACACGCAGATTTCACTGAAGAACTTGCTCAGCAGCTGCTCACAAATACTTTCGATAATATGGGAACTGAGACACGTAGGAGTGTTAGCCTGGAAATCACAATGCTGAATGTAGATGAAACTTTGGCTCATGATATTGTTCTGCTTACTGAACACCATAAGTAAGAAGACGGCCACTGGAGCTAGCAAAAAGGCCTTATTTAGATGCCACATATGCAGGAATATGGCTATGATGTACTGCAAGACATGTACAATGCGTATACCGCACAACACCAGGAAAATGGTGATTGCTGTGTGCAGCATCACATCTGCACGCAAGTCAAGGTGCATAAATTATCACTTCATGCATGGAGCTAGTACTTAATCCTGAAATACAAAAATGGATTGATAGGGCAGAGTACCCATAGCAATAAAAGGTTCCTTTGAATATTGTTTGTTGCTATATCATTAATGATTATCATCCCAATGAAAATACTCACGAAGAATTTGACATACACAACATTATATAGGTGCAATACTGTTATAGTAACATGACCATTGTGCATAATGAGGCTAAAATAGTATTGCTTTTTTGTCTACCTAAAAGGTAACCACAACAAGGTAATTGTGAGTGTGAATGTGTGAATCCTAACTCATACAATACTTAACGATTATTACTAAATTAATTTTTATTTTATACAAAAGCTGGATCTTCAGTCAGTATTACACGTACGTTCCACTAGTATGTATTTAACTAGTAAGCTATGTCTACATGTATGTATGAGTCAACCAACTAAGTAGAGGTCTGAGACTTTAGCACGGGACCTGCCCTTGCAAGAAATGCTCTGGCATTCGAGCGCACAAGGGAAAGGTTTAGTCTGGAATAAATGCTGTCCAGAGTGGAGTTAACCTGGACTGAAAGGCGGGAAGCAAGTTTCTTGAATGTGTTAGAGGCTAGTTGGCCCCAGGCCCCGAATGATTCAACAAGGGGTATGCAACTCCAGCCTAGTTCTTCACAAATCCCTCAATTCGGTTGTATCTTTTGCTGTTCTGTGGCAGAGCCTGCTGTGTGTCCCGCTTCGGAAACTTATGTCAGGTTTTAGCGGAGACGACACAGATAGGTCGAACGTAGCAGGTTTGCCATTGATGCCCCAGTTGTTGACTAGTATGTCTGCAGGTCTAGATTGTTTCTGGTCATGGCCAAGACCACTGCCAGCTTCCAGCTTAGGGTTGTATAAGGCTCTCTTGAAGAGGTGATGCAAGGTGTCGCGAAGGTGGTTGTGACGCGCAATTACATCACTACCCCTCTTGCAGGTTAGGGCGTGGTGAGCCACAAGGGCTTTGGTTGGGCAAAGGGCACACGCAGAGCTAGGCTCACATTACTGAATACCAAGCCACCATTTGATGGCTAACGATTTTTATATTTCTTAGGATCATGGTTGCAGTTTTTAGTCAAATGTAATTATCAAATCCAGTTCTGAAGGCTCAAAAATTAGTGTTAAAGTTTGATAACTGGAGTTATCAAATCTTGATCAATCTATGATTCAGTGTCCTTGCAATAATACACTCTGCGAACGAATATGGAATCACCTGCGCTAGGAATACTTTCACCCACGGAGGAATGAAATCACCCGCTAAATGGCGTGATACTGCCTCTTTTAAAGTGTGATTTCACCTGTTTATAGGTTTGGTGTGAAGGTCATACCTAACTAATATTGTGTGCCTACGTTCACACCGAAAAATAGGCGACCTTCACACTTTTGTATTTGCAGTGTGAAGCTTTACCCTACCACTTAGCACCCTTAAAATGAACAAGGATTCAGAACAGTGCACTGCTACATTTGCTAGCAGGTTATGCAACGTATGTGAGAGCCCTTGCAAGAATTATTGTAATATTTGCTCAGACACATCAAAGAGCCAGATTGTTGCTGTGTGGATTATTAAAGGCAGCCCATATTGTATCCACGTTACTCCTTCATAGTCTGTTGTATCTAATATTCATTGGTTTTGTAGGCATCTATCAATGTACATAATCAGCCACATGAATGTAACTAAGTTTTGAGAGCCTGCGTGAAATAATTACTATAGTAACTAAGATTTGTGACTTACATGTAAGTCACAATACACCCCCCGTCAATCTATGATTAAGGAGATAAACACTCAAATCTGACCAATACACATACCATAATAAACATGATAATAAACATTTACAACAATCAAATAGTCTACAAATGGATTTAAAGCAAATTAGTTCCACTGTTCAAAATGCTACAGGAACGGCTCATAACAACTAAAAATCACACACCACAGCAAACGAAAAATTACAGACACTCCTAGATCAATTAACCTTGTGCCCACTAATTGAACTTGGATGTAAGCTGATTACCCCAGCTGAGCAAATTGTCTTAATTCTGGTACCTTAGCACATTAACTGCATTATTACCTCTTATCAGCCGTACATTGTTACAGCTGAGGTAAGAACAGTTAGTTCCTCATGTACTAAGGCAAGCACATACAATGTATGCATACATTATTGCATGCGCACTCATATCGTTTGTAGCCACCGAAAGCTACTATAACTAGTAAACAATAAGTTAGCTAGTTATTGTGAATGGTTGTATTAACCACTGTTTATGCACTAGGTACCAGAACCAACCACTCAGCTGGGAATAGTTGGCTTACACAAATTCAATTAGTGGGCACTAGGTACACTATAAATGTCTGTTATTGCAGGGCGTGAATTTTTGTTATTGTGAGCTGGCTGTAGTCTATGTATGTGTGTGTATGTGTGTGTATGTATGTACGTATGTATGTATGTATGTATGTATGTATGTATGTATGATGTATGTATGTATGTATGTATGTATGTATGTATGTATGTATGTATGTATGTACGTATGTAACACGTTATAGGTGAATACATCACTACTAGCTTGCTGCTGCATTCTGTCGTCCCTGTAGCACATCTTTGACTGGCCTCAAATATTCCATACTGCTAAAAATATTCTTCGTGTCTTCATACTTGCCTGAAATAGCAACTCTTAACTCAAAATTCTACACAAATGTACCCATGCACAATGCAGAAAAGAATTCACCCCAAGTAGTAATACTAATGGATATTGGCCATTAACAGGCCTGTTCAAAGAGAGTGACCATATAAAATAATTTACCTGCATAAAAGTGCTTTAAAATCATATGTTGGAGCATTCCATTGCTGCAATGGTTTTAGGCTAGCAAGTAACCAAAGTGAAATTAATAATAACTTCTAATGATTGGTTTGGATTGTATAATACCTTCAAGCACATTGAAAAGTTTACTTTTAGTTAATTACAGAGTGTCAGCCTAAGCTGCCGCCCAAACCACTGAGTCAAGAAAGCACCAAACCAGAACGAGGGTTGAGTTCCCATGGGGCATGGGGAAAGAAGCAACTGCCAATTGCCTCTTGACTTGCTCCCCCCATGTGCCGGCCAAAGTCCATGGTTCTCAAAGAGATGTATGGTCAGTTGAATCTCCATGCTAATGCTAATCTGGGATAGCTCTTCCCCACAGAGCTGGTTTTTGTAACGTAGTTATACTGTAATCATGCATGGAAGATTAAAACTTACTAACTGATATAGGAATGCACAAATCGGAATAAATGCACATCCTTATTTGTTTATGTCATGATTTCTTCCTAAGGTATTTTTGCATAATGTAATAATAAGCAAGCTGCATTGAATGTGGGACACCAATCACATACCTTTAAAAATAAGATCACAGATGAAAGGAATCTCAGACCTTCCTGCATCAAGGCCACACTCAATTAGGTTTTTTGCAACGGCATTCTGATCTATGATACAAAAAAAAAAAATCGTATAACAGTTAGAAAGCCAGGAGGGCTATGTGGACCTACCCTTCACATTCAATTTATGTATGGAATCACACTGATTCACAGACCCTCTTGATGTACATTTTAATATCCAGTAAATGGTACATCCAAGCTGCCTCCAGTCAATCTGTTCATTGGTGAATTCCCTATGGTATAATGCTGAATTAGAGTTACACCATTTCTCGTGAATCATTTCGTATGTAATAGAACATCTGTCAATGTCAATGAAAATAGCTCGACTTCCATCAGAGGTAAAACAGATATTGTCAGTTCGAACATCAGTATGTGCAAGATGATAGTCTTCATGCAGACGTTGAAGTGATTTGGACACGAATTGAACAAACTCCCTTAGACAATGCCTTGCCTCCAATGTGCTAAGTGGTACTGGTAGTGCAACAAAGCAATGAAATTGGGATTCTTTAAGAACACATAACATCTTTGACAACAACACAGGATGATCATCACATTTGCATTTCTTAACCTTAGCTTCTACTGTTTGAAGGTTGTAACTCTGGTTGGTACCAATTAAATGTTTCAGATAGTATGCTGCTTTCTCGTTGTAACAGTACAATGTAAAAGACGTTATGGATGGGATTTGGACACATTTGAAACTATTTTTTGAGTCAATACTTTCCATGAAACCTTCTGCAAATGAAGCCAATTCAGATTGGGACAATTTGAACACAAATGCATCATCCAACTCGCTATTGCTATCATAGGCTGTTCTAAGGATTTCCTTCTGTTTACAATAAACGGTTTTCACTGTTTCGTTCACAAAATCCATTGTCAAAACCTCTGTTACTACTTTAAAATAGAAGGGTCTTTCAGAAGTGGTCATCACTGTTACTTTTACAACTGCTCCCTGTTGAGTGATATTTGGAAAGAAAAATCCACTCCACTCATAGACTTCCAATCCAAAGCTCCTAACCAAGCGGAGATTTTCAAGGACAGCAATACCGCACTTGCGAACTGAGTCTTGGATTTTTCCGCTATCAATTTCAATAGGTACCACAGGTAAAGCATCCTCTCCTTTCAGCTTTTCAAAAGACCCTTCACCTATATTTACAACTTTGCACACACTGCAGGATGATGGCTTATTCAGACGGAAAGACGTAAATGTTTGTGCGACCTTTCTTCTACATGTACTTAAACAGAGGCAACAGTCAGCTTTAAACTTATTTGATGTTGCAAATGAGGGCAAATGTTGGAAGCAAGAAAATTCTTCCTCATAAGTACAGCACTCGCCCTCAAAAGGGAAAATATGTTTGAGAAAAAAATGACATAGTGCAGAAGATATATGACTTGCTTTGTTTGATTTTTGTTTGGAATTTGTCAATTTGTCAATCACTGGTAGAACCAAATCGGAACAATCAGGAAACTGTGAACTAAACAACTCTTTAAGGGTGTAACATGTGTTGGTCTGTTTCCATTCAGTATAGTTACGGTCTGAAGGATAAGCCATGTAATTCAAGAACAGCTGATCAACATCATTGATGGTAGTTGCATCACTTTGAGAAAGCTTCCTCGGTACAACTGCAAATTGTTTCTATGGAAATACAATAATGGGCGATACTGAGTCAAAAGGTTGCACTACATGCAGTTCTGCAAGTGGCCTGCAAAATGCACCACCCCCACAGTTCATTCCACTGTCCCTTCCATGACACCCTCACTTGTCTGCACTATCCTTCAGTCAACCCTCCCAACAAAAGCCTACAATTGTTGCTCCCCACTACTGTGAGTTGCACAATTGTATCACACAGTACATAAAAATCAATTCACAACTCCCTTATGTGTAATGCACATACAAGAAGGCACTACTTTATATCCCAGGCAGATTCTTACAACTAATCTAACTCTTATCAGTTGTTTTGTGCCCTTGGCCATTGCTGCTAGGCAAACCGTTTGCGCTTTTTCTCGTGCCCTGTTGTTTAAATTGGAACTGACTTACTGCCTCCTACAGCTATGGTTGAATTACCAAGCATATGGCTGTTGGCTGTCTCATCCTTGTTACCTATACAGTGTTGTGGTAAGCGATGTCACTTCTGCATGTTGCATTTCTTAACAATATTAGAATTAGCCACCCTTTCCTCCAAGTCCTGGGGCAGGTGTTGTCCTACCAAAGTATTTTGGCATATAACAAATCACCAGGGGTTCATGAAACGAGCAACCCACCCAGCGCGACACACAGATGCAACCTGTAGATGCAGTATTCACCCACTGTAACAAAAGTCTCATCCTACCAACACTACACAATTTAGTTTCTATACACTGGATGGAAAAAAAGTGTACCAATTGGATTTCGATGTATCAATGAACAGCAACATGTGTCAGTTAGTCCAGGTTTAAATAAGTAGTACAAAATATGTTACAAGCCTTGAAATGACACAGAGAGTTGGCTTATAAGTAAAAGCACATCCTACTTTTCTAGCTAATGCTCATAACATTACATTGAGCAACTATGGTTCTGTTCATGTATGCCACTAATGCTATAGCAGTCTCGTGCTTATGAGATGATAAACCGAATTGCCAGAGTCAAAAATCTGCATGAGTGGTATGTGCAAACCAAACTAAACATTATGACCAACACGTGGCCCTAGACATTCTGGCCAACACACGGACCTAGACATTCTGGCCAACACACAGACCTAGACATTCTGGCCAACACACGAACCTAGACATTCTGGCCAACACACGGACCTAGACATTCTGGCCAACACACGGACCTAGACATTCTGGCCAACACACGGACCTAGACATTCTGGCCAACACACGGACCTAGACATTCTGGCCAATACGCTCTGACTAACACATGTTTACCTTATATCCCTAGGGAAAAATGGCCAGACATTCTGCGTACTCTACAAATAAAAATATATGCCTACAGTTTCAGTTCTAAAACTGTAGGCCCATCAGTACTGGTGGTGGTCGCTTAGCTACCCTCATAATTAATGTGTGTACACACACAAACACACACACACATACTTCAGTAATGTTGATCACTACTACCATGTACAGGGTCATTCCATATCTGATCAATGAGGTTTTCCGCAGCATGGTTCTGTATATGGATAATTCATCTTACGATGATATTTACACATTATCAATTAATTAAGCTATTGTTATTCAAAGTTATTGGCTTCTGAACTTTTGGAACACTTTTCGGACTTTGCACACATGTATCTCTCGTACTGTTTGTCATATAATTATATATATATATATATATATGGGACAGTGTCCAGCAGAATCACCCTTCTGGCTAGTTTTTGAAGTTTCAAATTTTTTTGATTTTCCTTGAACACCCATGAGCTTCTGTCAAATGGTCCTTACGCATCCTAAATCGGACTATCCATCACAAAGTTATTAGGCACTGAATTTATAATTAGCCATACATTTCAATGCGAGCGTTACTTTTCTTTTGCTTGTTCTGGAAATTTTGAAAAAGTACCATAAGGGTGATTTAGCTGGACACTGTCCCATATATATATATATACATATATAATAGCTATCAAATAGGGCTATCTATGAGATAGCCACATCAGGACAATCAAAATTTTACATGACATTGCACAATCTTTTCCAAAATTAATTGACTTCCACTTCTGATTAATAAGAGGTAAAATGCAAATTTGGGAATCTCCAGCACTTAGTACTTTCATACTAGCCCTTGTTAAACATTTGACCTTTTTGGCTGCACTGTGCAAACACAGGGGGCGTTTGTAGTTATAAATCCTAGTGTAATTGATATTTGGGTGAGTACAGTATGCCAAATCATAGTGTGCCATGTGATCTTAATTGTTGGATGTTTGTTTTTAATAACTTTTAATGAACTGTTTTCGAGCACCAGCATTAGTATTAGTTGCTGATTCTGCTAGCTTAATGATCAAGGGTGATGTGAATATAATTTAATCTTCTTACACGTTTAAAAATTTCCCAAATGGACATGACACACTTAAAATGGTGCTCG
Organism: Eunapius fragilis; assembly: GCA_963681505.1. Taxonomy (NCBI): domain Eukaryota; kingdom Metazoa; phylum Porifera; class Demospongiae; order Spongillida; family Spongillidae; genus Eunapius; species Eunapius fragilis. The sequence continues at coordinate 47,626 of OY811985.1, forward strand.
AAAACATTCATAGTAGGGTTACTCTTATGCCATGTAAGGGTTAAATAAGTCCATCATATATTCATTGCTCTATTAACTAATGTAAACTTACAATCATAACAATTTGTGTAATCAAAACCAATGAGTTACAAATGTATAGTGCATTTGTAATACATTGGCTTGATTGCACAAATTGTTATGATTGTTTACATACATTAGAGCAATGAATATATGATGGCTTATTGAACCCTTACATGGCTCTAAAGCAGTTAAATTAAAATAAATAAAAACTAAGCATAACGCTACTCTGAATCTTTTGGGGTAGGCAACTAATAATACTAATTGCATGCAAAATATAGGATCTTTTAAGGATGAACTTTTTGAGAAACGTAACATTTAGTGCTATTAATAATATTATACATATTTCAAGTTATAACACCCACAAATAAAGTCAAGTCGTCTCGATGGCAGGAACTCCCTTGCCCCTTATGCCAGGATGTTGCTCTGGGGTAAGGAGGCTCACCTCACGTTCTCTAGGTTGGCATCCCACCTTGCCATCAGCATGTCCTCTCCCAAGCCTTCCATCTTAGCAGACATTTACAGTCAGGTCCATTGCCAGAGACATATTGGCACACAGTCCTACCAACACTCACACCTAGCCACTACCTCACTGCAGTCTGGAACTCATTGGACTACCTAAGCCCATGGAAGAGACCACTGACAACCATGAAGATGAATGAGGGGCTGAAACAGACAGGAGTCTGGCTTTGTCGGCTGGGCAGGATGCCGAGATTGCATGATGTGAGAGGGCCTTGAAGTTATAGGCTATGACTGCCTGCAGAAGATGGTGATTGTTGGATCGGCCCAGACCTGATGAGGAAAGCGAGGCAATAAAGGCAGCAGCTGCATGGGCAGAGAGGGAATGAAGGCCTAAGACTCCAACTAAGCTGAGCCTGTTTCCAGGCAGTATCTGAGACTTCAATGGCTGAGCAGAGCACAAAACACTGCCTCACATCTTCATCGAAGGACACTAGGGCATCTGAAGCCTAACGAGGAGTGACCCTGGTTAGGTGGACCAATTTAAAAACACCTCCACACATGCGCAGTAATGTGAATGCTACCTGGTGATCAACTCCAGCCACATCCAACAGACTTGAGAGCAATTTCTTGGATTCAGCACACTTGTCAGCGATAAATCTATAACAGTGTAAGTAGTCGCTAACAGGAGCACCAAGAATGTCAAGGTTTGGTAGAAGAGACCACTTCACGGCTGGTGGGAAAGAGGCATTGCCTTTACTGCTGAAGAGTTCACATTAGGCAAAGTTATGTAAAGGCTCTGAGCAGGTCCCATCTCTTCAATGGTGTGCATGGCTCGCAACACAGCTGGACGGTTTTCAGCTGAGACACCATCATCGAGGTATGTCTGGTAGATGAGGTTTATCATCAGCATCCACACTGGAAATTAGTTTCTGCAGGACCAGTGCAAGGAATAAGGGACCCAGGGGATCTCCCTGTTAAAACCCTGACTCTGAACTGATTTGTCCTAGAGGGTGCCATTACAGAGGATGTGACCCATAACACCATGACAATTTCTGGGGAAAAGGTGGCACATTCCTCCACAACCGCTTGTCTGGGTACAGCATTACTCATGTCCACCTTGAATGCCACAGGGTCGTCATCGACCAGTGCTCCTCTATACAGATCCTCAGCCCATGGGGAACTTTTTCTGCACCTGCACGACATGCCACCCCAAATTGCAGAGGCTGAAGGAAATCAGCTGCCTTCACCTTCAGTAAAGCACGCATGCAATTTAGAACCAGCCTCCATAAGGTTTCTCCCACAGCCCTTGTTCTTGTTCAGAGCAATTAGGCTTTTGCCAGCTAAGAACCGAGAGACTGAACTGGTGGCCTTCCCTACTGCAAGTATATTAATGACTAAACTAAGAGATGAGCATATGGGAATGGGAGAGGGATGCTAGTCACATCAACCAGGTGTTGACCAGCCGCAGTGTCTTTGGGGAATGATCGCAGGAGACAAATGGCTCAAACTTTTCATGCTCCCAAAGTGTGTTCTTCCATCACATGGGCGCCGTCAGGGACGTCATCGCAAGCCTCTCCCAGTGGATGCTTTGTGCAACATGTGGATAGACAAAGACCTGGGTTCACTCTGGAAATTGGCTAAAGGCAGGACAATCAGCCAGCACCTCTTCCATTCGCCAGTGTACCAACAACATTGACATTGCCATCTCACTGGGCAGATCTGGTATGTTTGTGAAAGCTTGTTGGATCCTGCAGTCAAGTGGTATTGCTCCAGACAATGAGAACACATGGCAGCTTTTGATAGCAAAATACCCCAGCTGCCATGCTACAGTAGTTTCTGCTGTCCAGACCATGAAAACTATTACACTGTAGCCGGACTTCAACATCGTCTCTGTCCTCTGAGTGACACATCACAAAGCTGACGGCAGAACTTGGGCAAAAGCGGGCCTGAATCTTGATGGAATGAAGCACAAGGTTGGCTGATTAAGAAGGCACACAAGTTTCCTCAAATGTAGGGAGACTTGGTTCAGGTTGATGGAAGGGTAGAGCTTCCACAGGTGGGTCTTCTGAGCCTCGGGCAGTAGCTGCCCCTCCAACACACTTTTTTGTGGAAAGCCTAGAGTTGGAAACCAGCTGAACACAGTAGCGACAGATGTACAGCTCATTCTCCTCCAGCCAGGTGATTGGCACATCACCAGGGAATAGACGCGACTATTTCTAAGGGAATAGACCTTGTGCATGAAGCGTCATGTGGGCTTTTCACATGAAGGGAGAGATCAATTCTGGGCACCCTTCGACGATACACTGCTGCTTCTGTCACTAGTTGTCTGGCGACTGGGCTGAGTGCGAGTGAGGACTGGTGGCTGACTGTGAATTCGCTGCCATAACCCAAGTGCGAAAGAAATGTGGGTCTGTTGGAAGCCCCTGAAAAGGCTTTGGATCAAGGACCAGGATGCTGCTGTGGGGAAGTAGGAGGCAATAAAAAGCATGAAGGCGACAGGATAGAGAGCAGCGGCTGCAACGATGTTGGCCTAATCGAAGCGTTAGCAAACTTACCTTTCCTTCCTGGATAGCAGTTGATATGCATCCTCCCTTGCCTTTAGCACAAGAGCAGCCCCCCTACAAAGCGCTCCACTGCCATTGCATTTACAGCACGGCATTCTACACCATTTAATTGTTAATGCTATTATTAATAATAATTACATCACTTCCAATTTCCATAATAGCCCTATATGATAGCTATTATATATATAACTTTTGCAATTGTATGACAAACAGTACCGAGAGATACATATGTGCAAAGTCCGAAAAGTGTTTCAAAAGGTCAAAAGTTCAGAGGCCAATAACGATAGCTTAATTAATCGATATTGTGTAAATATCATCTTCAATATAGGATGAACTGAATTATCCAAATTGGGAACCATGCTGCCAAAAACCTTGTTGATCGCATATGGAATGACCCTACAGTTGTTCCAGATCTCATTTGTCACCCATATAAGGAAAAACCAGTTATGCTCAAAAGGCTATAACGAAAGAAACAATAGTGCGATCATTTGAAGCGCGTGGGGTGCTATTGGGTCATTTATAGTTTTAAATCCTGCATGGCACTATTATAATGATAATTATAAATATATTGGATGTTTTATGACAAAACCGCCCTGTACATATAAAACAAAACGACCATAAACTAGCATCAATTTCGAACCCACATATCTTCCGAGCCAAACGACCCACGTCCTTCCTATTTTCAGCACTTATTGCTACATCAGTTCTGTATTATATTCGATTTTTACACACTACAAACCTTTTACACTCATCTGTGCCAACGTTCGGTAACCCTCAGCAGTGTTTGGCGCTTCAATAGCGCCAAGCTTATGAATGAAGGTGATTACTAGGTGTTAAGTAAACTGGGTAGATAGGTGATTAAGATTGGTTTATGGGCAAAAACGATTACACTTGTGGTATGCATGTAAAAGCAAGTACATGTACAAGCTAAATACTAATTCTATGATGGCACATCTCACTCCAAATCTCAGCAGCTTTTACAAAATCAAAGTTCTCTAGTTCTCCACCTTCTAAAACAATTCTCATTATTTGGCATAGAGTGGATGTGTTTAATCTATTTCTAAGATCAGTTTTTATTCGGTTCATATATGTTCACACTCAGCTGTGCTAACTGGAATGATGCAAGCCTTGATAGTTGAGGGAAGAGATCTTTTGAGAGTATTGTTAAATGCCAGATCTTGTAGGAACTTTCTCAGAGTGGTCCCCCGATAGGCTTCAATCATTGTTGTTTTCAATTTTTCCCACTCTAATCTTGCTGCAGGGGCATCAATATCAGGGTTTTCATTCTGACTATATTTGGACTCCAAGACGGCCAACCTATCATTTCCCCATGACTGATACAATGCTGGGTCAATACTTTTATCTGGAATTTTGTTCGAGTCAAACAATCCAAAAGCATCTATTTCATCACACTCAGGAAAGTAGCTTTCAAGCTGCTCAATTACAGCATCCACAAACTTTGTCTGCATCATTTCAGTAAAGGAAGTTCTATCAGACATTCATGGTATGATCTTTAAGTTCATGCTGAATGAATGCATCCACTTCACCAATAACATCTACACCACGTAATGCAGATATTTGGCGTAAAGTAAACTGCAGCCCAGGCCGTATTAGGGACATATCAACATCCTCTCTTTGGAATATTAAGCTAAGATGGCTGATGTGAGGCAAAATTTGATGAAGAAAATGACAGCAAGCAACAAAGTATTATGTTTTTACAAATTCAGCTAGGCCTACTGCTGTTGGCTCACTTTGTTCTGTACCTTCACGCTCTAAACTGACAATGACTGATGGAAGTGTTCTAAGTATGGACCCTATTGCAGCATCATACAATAGCCATCGGACATCTTTTGCTTGCTTAAGCTTGATTATAGGATCATTCAGAATTTCCTGAATAGCATTAAGTCCTGCCATCCTAACTGCACTATTATGATAGAACAAAAACAATGACTGTACAGTTCCTTTGAACCTTTTCAAATATGGTATGTTGTCAGCTGCATGAGCTCCTTCTAGGGCAAGTCTATGATTGATGCAATGGACTGACACAAGACGTGGATGACACACCTTCAGTCGCGATGCTACTCCACTCACCCTTCCTACCATAACTGCACAGCCATCACTTCCAAATGAGCGCAGCTTGTTAATGTCAAGTCCATTTGTCTCCATAAAAGCAACTATAGCACCCTCAATAGTTTCCGCTGTACCATCAGCAATGTCACCTATAAGAAGTGATGTTTCAATTTTCCCGGATGGAAGGATGTATTTCGCTACAGATGTATTTCGCTACAATACAGATATTCAGTTGATTCATCTGTCATTAGGGAAAGAATGGACTGCACTTTAAGTTATAAAACTCTGCAACAATCCTTTTACTGGTGTAAGTGGCATTTCTTCCTATAGAAAGATCATTTAAGTAAGAGCATCCAAGACTCTTCACCAAATTGACTAAAGATTCATATTTAGTTGTGATATTAAGGTCCTCCTTTGCCAACCAGTAGACAATCTTCAATGCACCTATGAGTGCTTCTCTATGAACCAGCGGTCCTTCTGTGCTTTGAGACACAGCAATTTTATAAGTTGCTGAAAGATGCACCTTTGATTTTTTGTGTCGCTCAATGCAATCCTTGCGGAGGGACGTGCATGGTACAGTTGTCCAGATACCAGAACTGCTGCTCTCCTTGCATTTGCATATTTCAAATAGAAGTCCTGTCACAATGCCAGCTGTATCTTCAGTTGGAATAGCCAGGGATAGTCTTCTTTCCACGATGTACAGTACCCTATTCTATGATCTCCTTTGCGTTTTTTACGTAGAGTTGAAATCTCTACTTCGCTTGACCTCGTTGCCATTGCTATAACACCTGAGCTATTGCCTGCTTATATAGTACTAAAAACACGCTGAGGGGGGTTTTGTCGGGATATAATTAGAAACATTTAATGATGTAAGGTATATAAATTAAAACTTAAGAAACCAGATGACAAAGCCACCAAGTGCTAATTAAATTCATAGCACACACATTTATCACCTGGAATGTGCCACGCTATAGCATGGCACTGGGGGAAACACTGCTCAGAGTTAAGAATGCGTATAACTGAACAAATCTATGTCTCCATGGCGCCAAAATTCTACCGTACCCGAAGGTATCCTGTTGCTATCAGATTCTGCAAATTTTACTTAATCTGCAATCAAGATATTGATGATCAAAGTGAGAGCAATTTTCCTAGTCGTTTCACGCCATTATTTTAGAAGAGATTTCATTCACCCGAGCCATGATGAATATTAATCATCCATCAAAAGACCTACACATCTCCTAAAGAAAATCGTTCTTTGCAAAAGTCTTGACTCTAGGTGAGTACTGAACTGCACGCACTGAAAGACATACCATCGTTCTACTAGGCCTTTAAGCTCGCAAGTGAGGGTGGGTGTTTTGGTGTAGCAGAGATAAACCCGTGCTCTATTAAAGTTAACGCACTTATAAGGTCCGCTGATATGACCTTGGTATAGGGCATTCCAGTTGGGTATTGTATAGAGCTCGGTATTGCTTGTTCTGAAACTTACATGGAAGTCTGCTGTGTGGGCATGGTGGCGATAATCCATGCACCATCAATCACAATAGGCCTACACTCACGCACGCGTGACGTGTTACATGTACTGTAGAACGGTGGCGAGATAACTAATGGCATGAAGTTCAGCATTCACAGGGGCATATCGGTCTGTGTACTTTTCCACATTTCAATATCTCGTATTTCTATTTATACAAGGAGGGCAATTTCGGCTCAATAGGCAATGTTTAACGTGATTGAATTCTATTTGTGGTCTAAATCTAGCGCGTCGCAACATATTGAAAAATGAAAAATGAAATATCGTTGTCATCATCAATATAATGAACAGTGCTCAATCCGAAACAGAATAATGGTCTGGAAGCAGTCCCAACCTGGCACAGAACGTGTATATCATGGAGGCGTGTACGTGCGTATGTACGTATGTTCTATATAGCGGTAAAATTGCATCCTTAGTGTATTCATACCATGGTACAGTACTCGAAGCTGCCAACAGTATATTTGTTGTGGTGTGTTCATGCGTGTGCGTACAAGTGTGTTTGTGCGTGTGTACATATGCACGTGTACAGTTTTTACCATAATCCCCCTCCTCCCCTCTAAATAATATTACATTGTTAACAGTCTGTTAAAGGGTATACATACACATGTGCATATGAGATGCAAAACTACATTGCTACAACCATGAATAGACAAAATAATGTGACAGCATGGTAAACACTAGTACTAAGTTGGTTGCACAAGATCAGAGTACTTGTTGCCATGAGTGTGCATGTGACACAATTATCTTTTCATGGGGTTGGCGAAAGTACAGCCACTGCACTTTCCTAGTAAGTGGTGCTAATGTGGCTTCCAATGGCATCTGGGGCTGTTCATAAATTATGTCACACTGAAGGGGGAGAGGGGGTATCAGATAGTGTGATGACGCATACATCTGTATGGGACATCGTATGACGAGGGGGGGGTCATAATGGTCAAAAATAGCGTGATGTAATTTAGCAACGGTCTGACGCATACATCTGTATGGGACATCGTATGACGAGGGGGGGGGGGGTCATAATGGTCAAAAATAGCGTGATGTAATTTATCAACGGTCTCTTTGTGACACCATCAAAGGCCTGAATTGTTTGATATATTGTGATGTTATTGGTGCATGGTCTCTTTCCATGATTCACTTCAGTGGCTAAACAACACTTTCTTTGGCAGTCTATCACCATGTTTAAAACCATAGGTGACCAGGACATTATCAAATTATTGTGAACCAATAAACCTACATTGTTTGTACTGTTGCTTATAATGAGGTGGTGCAGTGTAAATCATGATATTAATTATGGTTAATTAATTAAAATCTAATCAAGTTTAACTATATATCCAACTGTATGAACTGAAACGTTTTAACAAAACATTACCATATCATAGCAATTTATGTTAATAGTCACTTCAGTATAATTTATTAAAATCAACCCAATGAAATCAAAATATTTTCATCTTAATATGACTTAATCGTTCGGTAGATCGCTTATAAACGTACCGAAGAGATTCCTTCAGCTCATTGTACTCCCCTAGTATAAACATGTACACGTACAGACAACAAAAGACAAAAGTGCGCGCGCACGATACACTCTCGTTTCTAACAAAAACAGGATAGACGGCGCATCATTAAGAACACAAATGCTATCTATCAGACAACACTAAGGCCCGAGAACAGCTTCGCTAGCATCGTAGCGTAGTGGCTTTAATAGTCCCCAGTCTCTTAATTTGTGGCTATTTTTACCCGTTATTAACAAATTATCGTTATAGTATTCATCTGTTACGAAGTGTTTTGTCACGTCGGTTTAAGAATCGGCAGGATTCGGCAAGCATTATACTAAGGATGAAAGTATTTAAACACACAACACAGTATATAGCACTCTAGCTTTGTTAAGCAATTAATCTAAAGTAGATTTGGGTAAAAATGGCGTCATTTTGGAGCACAAATAAACAAATATCTTTAGCACAATTCATGAGAATGTCATAAATCAAGTATCATTGAAATGCTAATAAAAAGTTCTATCTAATCATTCCTTTATAATTGACTTTGTAATGTCGGATACATAACTAGCACATGTATTTAAGCTAGGGTGGAAAATGGCATGATTAATGCTTTCCCTTCTCACGGCTCTTTACACTTTTTGAATCCTTACAGATTTATCAAATATTGTGATACTGTAGGGTATTACACAACAGTTTTTCCACTTGAAATTAAAAATCCTTTCCTACCATGATCATGTAAATGTCCTGGTCCTAAACCATTGTGGAATGTGTGCCTATGGGTGTGCGCTGGGGGTCTTGAGGGGGATGTGTGAATACCTACCTTTTGGTGTGCGCTGGGATGCTGAGGGGGATGTGTGAATACTTATGGGTGTGCGCTGGGGGTGTTGAGGGGGATGTGTGCATACAGTATCGGCAATGGTCAACATTAACGGTTGCCCGCTGGCCCGACGCAAGTAGAAATTCTCGTCGGACCAGTTATATTGCTACATTAGTGGCCCGCAGGGGCAAGTTAAATAATGCTGTTTACAGGCCCTGCCAATTTTTTCAACTCATCCCTACAAGGATGTACTTACACAAACTGTGGTTAACCTACCACAACCCAATTCTCAACACCCCCAAATGGAGTGTACATAGCAACCAATTAATTAGTAACGCTTCCATGCAAGATGGGGTGGGATGTTGAGAATCGGCAGCGTATTTTAATAACTGCCCACAATGGTTCGCGATGTCCGCTCTGATGCCTCCAGCTGCTGACCGCTTCCCAGGCAAACCGCCACTACGAAAGAAAAGGATGACGGAAAAGGATATAGAAGAGAGAAGAAAGTTGTATGAAGAAGAGAAGCGTGAACGGGTGTTTGATCCAGAGGGTACTTGGGTAGTACGATGGCCATGCATTTGATGACGAAAAATCCCAGTATTGCTATACGGTATTGATGTCACATTCAACATATTTGTTTGCTAAATTTGATTAAATACGAATACATTGTAAATCCATATCATTTTATGCAGTGTATGGGAATTAAATTTAATTACCTCAAATCAAGCATACATCACATCAGGCTTTGCAGCTCTATCAGCCGAAACCCACAAGCACAAGGCTAATGATCCCAAATGCAGTGAGCTGGGGGGGGGGGGGGGGGGTGCGTCCCTCTGGCAGTCGAGACCTATGGGAATTGTAGGAAGGAGGCTAGGTACACTTTTTCCCGTCTAGCAACCCGGCTTGCCATTGGGTCTCCAAAATCAAGTTGCTCGAATTCACTTGTGTAAATGTATATAACTACAGGATGCTATTAATTAAATCTTTGAATGGCAAATTAATAACAAGGGCCAGTGGGTTGTACAATTTACTTGTCCTGCAGGGCCAGTAGGTTCCATCAACCTCTGGCCCCACAGGGCAAGTAGCCCAAAGTGCTTAATGTTGACCCCTGATCGGTCAATAAAAAGTTAACGCTACGTACTACTCTACCTTCGCAACGCAATACCTTATTTAGGTAATAAATTACGTAGGTAGAAAGTTGCGGTAGATCAGTAGAAAAATGCGTTACCTTATGGCAACACGTAACACGAAAACATATTGAGAACAAGTTGTCAGGTTGGGCAGCTGCTAAAGCATGGGTATATATCCGCCATACGCATTGCGTCAGACAACACTGCCACTGTTTGGATCGTAGCGATGGTGTTTACGGACTACGTGAAGCAAATGATTTTATTCTATCATCAACAGGGGCGTAAGAGTAGAAACATTAGGAATCTTTTGTTGGGGGAAGGGTTAATCGTTAGCCATGTAGGTATTTATCGATTCCTAAAAAGGTTTGAAAAATGTGCAACTTTGGCGCGCCGCCGTGGATCTGGTAGACCTTCAAAGATTACTGTTGAGGTGAAGAGGATCATGGAGGCACAAATGCAGCTTGACAATGAAACGACCGCTGTTCAGCTTCGCGCACTTCTGGCACAGAAAGGTGCGTATTATTTGGATTAATCATCGATTGAGTTATAATAGTCCAAGTTTTCATAGGTCATAAACTTTTGCTTCACACCATTTTGCGTGCGCGGAGAAGCCTTGGATGGATGTTCAGGGGCAGCGCTTATTGCCAAATCATCAGGTACAACTTTAGCTACAGGTTCATATATAGCGAACATGTCTTATACCGTTTGCGGTTCGATAGAGAAGGCAACAAGGTCAAATGCTTTGAATGGTGCCAGGAACATCAGCAGGACAACTTCTCCGACGTTAAATGGACAGATGAGTCTTCTATTCAGTTAGAAAGTCACCGAAGGACATGCTGTCGAAAGATTGGGCAACCGCCTAAACCGAAGCCGAGGTAATGAGCTACTGAACGTAAATGGTTAATACAATTTTAACCACTTATTGTTACAGACCAAAACATGCTGTCAAAGTACACGTTTGGGGGGCAATCAGCTCGAAAGGACCAGCTAAACTGTGCATATTTGACGGGATTATGGATTCTCCGCTCTATGTTAACATCTTGGAGACGACCTTGCTGCCGTTCCTAGCACGTAATTTTCCAACCTCGCATCGTTTCATGGCTGATAACGATCCAAAGCACACATCTAAGTTAGCACAGCAGTTTTTGAAGGAGAAGCAAGTGAACTAGTGGAGGACCCCTGCTGAATCACCTGACCTCAATCCTATAGAAAACCTATGGCATGAATTGAAGGAGTATATGCGGAGAGAGGTGAAGCCTAAAAACAAGGAAGAACTTATTAGAGGGATCAAGGCCTTTTGGAAGACAGTGACACCATCTGTGTGTGCTACATGTAAATACATAGGACACTTTAAAAAAGTAATCCCTAAAGCTATAGAACTGAAGGGTGATGCTACTGGTTATTGAGTGCTTGAAGTTCAGTTTGTAAAGCAATTTTATTATTTCTTGTTACCTTCATATACAAGCCCATAGGTAAAGAGGGAGGGTCCATATGTCAGGAAATTGCTTTCATGTGAACAAGTAAACCTCTAAGCAGCTGTACATTTCACCTAATCCACTCACACCTCACTACTTGGCTTAGTGCATTAACCCCACCATTTTTTCACTGACTGACCACACCCATGGACCTTGTTTGCAGCTTAGTGCATTAACCCCACCACTTCTCACTGACTGACCACACCCATGGACCCTGTTTGCAGCTTAATGCATTAACCCCACCACTTCTCACTGACTGCCCACACCCATAGACCCTGTTTGCAGACTTCAACTCCACCACTTCTCACAATATCAATCAAAATTTATACAGGCTGTGAATTGGTGGCTGGTACAGGCTGGGAAGTGGTGGCTGGTACAGGCTGGGAAGTGGTGGCTGGTACACGCTGGGAAGTGGTGGCTGGTACAGGCTGCTGGTACAGGCTGGGAAGTGGTGGCTGGTACAGGCTGGGAAGTGGTGGCTGGTACAGCCTGGGAAGTGACGGCTGGTACAGGCTGGGAAGTGGTGGCTGGTACAGTGGTGGCTGGTAAAGGCTGGGATATGGTGGCTGGGATATGGTGTTGGTTGGTACAGGCTGGGATGTGGTTGCTGGTACAGTGGTGGCTGGTACACAGTGGTGGCTGGTACAGGCTGGGATGTGGTGGCTGGTACAGGCTGGGATGTGGTGGCTGGTACAGTGGTGGCTGGTACAGGCTGGGATGTGGTGGCTGATACAGGCTGAGATGTGGCTGGTGTGAGAGATTAGTAACACTATTTACGGATTCAGCGCACACTTTCAGCATCAGATGTGACCTCATCATCAGCTCCACTTCCATAGTCCAGAATCCTTCCTGAAATAATACTTTGTTTAACCATGCAGATCAGGTGACTGTAATCTACCAATAGGTTTGTTTGACTTGGCCTTGCCAGACTTTGCCCTGGCCTTGCCAGACTTGGCCTTTACTGCCATCTTTTTTCCTGGTAGTTACATTGTACTCAGCAGCAAGATATATAATCATCAAAGTCTAACTAACGTTTTGGTGTAGATGTAGATGATTCTTTAGAGCTTGTGGTGTCAGACAGTTCCATTCCTGATGGGTGCACGCAGCGCGCTACATTGAACACTTAAGCTACCTAAGTAGCACTAACGTTCTGAGCAGGTTGTCACTTTGTCAGCCGTTAGATACACCGATTCTTGCTGTTCCATAGCGCCCTTTGTTCCTATTAATAATTATTGAGTAATTTGTGGTTGGTTGTAATTGTTTGTTTACCTGAAGCCACAACATCGCCGTAGTACAGCTTCTTACTCCACTTAACCGAATCAGTGAACGATTGGCGCGCTAAAAAATGATTGGCTCATTATATCGTAAAAACGCGGGTACTTTAAGACAATAAACAAATGTGAGACATATGTTTAGTTGTTGAAACATTATGTTCCACTTGCGCAACGTAAGGTACTACCGCAAATACGCAAAACATTACTCCACAACGTAACGTAATTTTCTACGTAGGTATTACGTTACGAAGGTAGAGTACTACCTAGCGTTAACTTTTTATTGACCGGTACTGTATCAATGGGTGTGCGCTGGGGGTATTGAGGGGGATGTGTGAATACCTATGGGTGTGCTCTGAGGGTGTTGACGGGGATGTGTGCATAGCTACGTGTGTGCGCTGGGGGTGTTGAGGGGGATGTGTGCATAGCTATGTGTGTGCGCTGGGGTGTTGAGTGTTGAGGGGGATGTGTGAATACCTATGGGTGTGCGCAGGGGGTGTTGAGGGGAATGTGTGCATACCTATGGGTGTGCACTGGGGGTGTTGAGGGGATGTGTGTGAATACCTATGGGTGTGCGCTGGGGGTGTTGAGGGAATACCTATGGGTGTGCGCTAGGGGTGTTGAGGGGGATGTGTGAATACCTTTTGGTGTGTGCTGGGGGTGTTGAGGGGGATGTGTGAATACCTATGGGTGTGCTCTGAGGGTGTTGACGGGGATGTGTGGATATCAATTGGTATGTGCTGGGGTGTTGAGGAGGATATGTGCATAGCTATGTGTGTGCGCTGGGAGTGTTGAGGGGGATGTGTGAATATCTATGGGTGTGCACTGGGAGTGTTGAGGGGGATGTGTGCATACTTACAGTGTGTGCTGGGGGTGTTGAGGAGGATGTGTGCATACCTATTGGTGTACGCTAGGGGTGTTGAGGGGGATGTGTGCATACCTATGGGTGTACGCTAGGGGTGTTGAGGGGGATGTGTGAATACCTATGGGTGTGCACTGGGAGTGTTGAGAGGGGTGTGTATGTAGCTGCTGGTGTGCGCTGAGATGGTACATAGTTGGTGTTATGCGCTGTTTTTCATTTGCAGGAGCAGGCAGTAACAGAAGCCCATATTCTGGATGGTGAAATAAAGCATTGTGGGCACCATACTGTGTGCTCTTATCCCTGGTGGTTGGTTCATTATCTCCATACAAAGACATACAGCCACCATCAGCAACATCTATTCAAAAATATTATATTTTGGTGCATCTACATATGTGAGTAGTGTACCATCAGCTTTCAGTAGTAATTCCACCTCTAGGTTGCTGAAAACATCGTAGTTGCCCGGCACTATTGGCTCATCCATGTCACTATAATCACTGTCCACCTCTCCTGTGCAAGCCTAACCTGTCCACCTCTCCTGTGCAAGCGAACTCACTCAACAACCATCTAAGTTTAAAGCTGTATCCTTTATAACTGTTCAGGCTAAAACTAAACGCGCGCGTAAAACAGCAAAGAAGTGTCCGACTGTGCAACACATGTAACACAAGTACATGGTATCCAGCAGTACGCAGATATGCGTATCCCGCATTTAGAAATGAATAATTATGACATACGATACGTATGCACATCTGCATATACTGCGTATAATCGGTTAACCATTCTTTTAACTTGAAATATAGAAGCTCTAAACAGTGGTAAAATAAGATAAAACTTTATCCCAATATAGCAGATGGAAAAAGCGTGCTGGACCATGATATTTCTACTTCAACATACTTCCTTGATGCTGTTCCGCACTTAGTTACTTCATACCTTTTTATCAATAGTCAAACTTTCAAATTTTCCAATCAGAGCATCATAGTTTTCCACCTGACCTACATGACACAGGAGACAAGAAAAATTTTTTAAAACAATGGCACAGTGCATGCTATCTGGTGTGCTACAATATGTTTATTGGTTCATGCAACGGCACCCGTGGGGACTAATAGTGGGCCAATTACCCATGAGCTGGGTTACAAATTAAAGGGTATGGCTACAGAGGGAGCCCCTTTACAACTTTTTAAATATTGGCCAAGTGGATACTTTTATGTGGGACTAAACTAAATCGTAACCCCTACTGCACACCTGACTCTTCATCACGCGGTGAGATCTTTACTTCTTGACTCCCGCCACTGTACAAAGGCAAAAAATAACAAATTAATGTAGACCAATAATGCATATGAACGATAACACAAACCTTTCAAACAAGTAGTCTGCTGAAAAGCCAAATGCTGGACTTGAGTCGCATAATGGTTTTGTTTCGTCTTCCAAATTCAATCCTCTTTCACCGTCTACGTATTGTACGCCCGACGCCATTGTCCCTCGGTAGTGCCTGCAGAAGTGAATATTTACTGACACATGGCAAGTCATAAGTGCCTAAATAAATAACAAGGCCATTACGATTTCGCAAAACGTAACCCTTCCTCGAGTTCACCTACCTATCAAGTACGGTACGCACGCCCTTCTTATACTCGAGTCACAAAACGAATGGATACAAAGCTACGCGAGCGCTATTGTCTGGAACCGGAAACAAACAAAAAGCACAAGCCAACGTACCCCAGGCTAGCTAAGTTCACAATTCAAAAATGTGGCATCACGTGATACCGTACGTTTTTATTAATAACCAATGTTATGAATTTTTAAAAGAAGTCAACTTCAAGTGTCGATCGATGTTTTTCATCTGCTTAATAGCGACTTGGGCGTATTCCTTGTAGGTCCGTGTACTTTTCCACATTTTAATTTCTCGTCTTTCTATTTATACATGGAGGACCTTTTGGGCTCGAATGTCAACGTTGCACGTGATCGAATTCAATTTGTGGCCTAAATTCAGCGCATCGCAAAGTATTGGAAAATGAAAAATGAATTATCGTCGTCTTTATCAATATAATGAACAATGCACCATCTGCAACGGAATAATGGTATGGAAGCGGTGCCGACCTTCTCCAATGACCGGAATCGATCCCTCTGCACGGAACACGTACGCCCTGTAGGAGTGTGTACCTATTTATAAGTTGTTGCGTTCTCTATCGTGTGATGTGTACCCGATGCTACAAACAGTATAATGGGTGTGTGTGTGTGTGTGTGTGTGTGTGTGTGTGTGTGTGTGTGTGTCACTGTGCAAAAAACCTAGTATGCGCTAGCGTATATTTTTGCGTATATTTCGCGTATACCATCAATATACCAAGGGTAGTGTATATTTCGAATATCCACCTGGTATATTTCAAGAATCCCTAGGTGACAATTATTCATTGTGCGTATTCTCGAAATATCACGTATACGCACACCGCAATGAATTATGCAACGCATTCAAATCTAAATAACTTACATGTATAACTTTGATATGAATAATTTGAACCGCAGTATGCCTGCTATGTGAATTCGAACGTAGAGCATTATGGACGTTTACCACTTGAACTATAAGCGTCGGTACGTATGTAAGATATTAATGATGCATGGCATGGCTTAACAGGTGGGTAAGATAAGTGAGGAGGACAGGAATGGGGGTGTGTATGCCAGGGTTATGTGTTATCGCATGCGTCACTGTTGACCAGTGGGTACTTTAGCACTGGCGGATACAGTGGGGGGGGGGGGGGGGGGGGGGGGGGGGGGTTGAGATCATATTCACGATCAATTTTCACCATATATGGTGTTGTTGAGTCGATATATGGTTAAAATTGATTGTGAATATCATCTCAACCCCCCCTCTGTATCCGCCAGTGTTTAGGCAACACTAGCTAAGTTAACGAATGCGTAATTGTATGCTGTATACCAGTGGGTCAATGTGTCTACAGGATGGTAGGAAGCATGGGAGGCCATGTTTGACCGGGAGCAATCTTTGTAACCAGGTAGCCCAGCAGGGTGGTGAATTGGCCGCCCATGCAACCATATATTTGCAGCTCATCATTTATATCAGCCATTGTTTTAAAGTGTGTGAGGGACCGGAGCAGGAGAATGGTCAAGATCCCCAGTGAGAAAGACCTAGAGTTGCAGAGGTTAGCTGATATGGTTCCTGACAAATAGGCCAACAGTATGATCACCACTGAAATAGCAGTGAAATAGCAGTGACACCTTGTGGTCTTGGCACTTGCACTGTGTAAAAAGGGTTGTTATACTCGCCTGTATTGTTATACAAGTAGTTATACAGCATTTGTTATACACATTGCATATAATTGTGTATAACTGTGTATAATGGTAGTATGTCAGTTCTAATTAAAAAACCGCAGTGTAAAAAGGGTTGTTATACTCGCCTGTATATCCGCCTGTATATCATTGTTATACAAGTAACTGTTATACACATTGTGTATAACTGTATACATGTGATGCTAATTTTATACCGCATCATAGCGAGGGCGTAATTCGTTGTTAATTGAGCTATTGGCCATTAATAATGGGCCATTAAATTTAAATTCAAAAAGAAGATGGCTATACGTGTTCCGAAGTGTCAAATAAAGAAATCGCGAAAGGAAAGCGTATATCTGGTTGGTCGGAGTTCTGGCTAAAATGTATCGAGAGTTACGTTAGTAACTCTCATATAGGATTTGACCCCGATTATGAATGTCATTAAAAAAACGCGACCCGCTTCTAACAAGACTCCCGACGAGCGGATGGCTTACCTTGTTATCGTCGTCGTACAAGAAGGTAACAACAAGTAGTTTCGTGTTTGTTTGATGTCACAGAACCGCGTGGTTGTAGAGAACAAAACAATTTTCGAAACTCGTACCCAGTCCCACGTATTTCTCGTTCTTCTTCTTGTTCTTGTTCTTGACCACGCATAACTCGGGATAGGAACACTTTTAAGAGATGAAAATCACACCAATGGCTTCAGAATTCGTTGGCATTCTCGCTTCTGTGGTCAAAACGTCTCGAGGCTGCATGACATATATCGGTGGCTGTGTTAGCAAATCACGTATAGTTAAGCTTACTGCACTGACACGACTCGGATAGGTCCTACTTCGCTCTTTATACGAAGTACTAGCAGTATACATCATGTAATCAAATGTGTACGGTCTGGGCACTACACGTAGTGGTAATTAACTGTGGCGATTATGTATTTTTAACAACGTGCACGTGCGTACTATAATCGTTCTTGTTATTCGATCGTAAGTTTGACGCTCTTTGTAACTTGTTTTTTTTTTTTCAAAATGCCTTCACGTCAGGAAAAGAAGAAAGCCAAACGACGTCATGAGCATAGTACCTCAAAACTAGAGTCGACATATTAGATTCAGCCCGAGCGGAACTACAAAGCAGAGCCTGAAAAGAAGCGGGCCTCTCAACGTGAAAAATATCGAGCAGAGCCTGAAAAGAAACGTACCTCTCGACGCGCAAGGTATCGAGATGCGATTAGTAGACTGTAGGAAGGGGGGGGGGGGGTGGGGGGGGGGAGGGGGGAGGGTGCTGTCTGCTTCAGTCTGGCCCGATACAAAATGCGTTTGTGGGTTCGATCGCGCTGGGGCGACAATTAATAACCTCTCTTCTATTTCGGCCGCCCCTTAAAGCCCCCTCAGATCCTGAAAAGGAACGGACCTCTCGACGTGCAAGGTATCGAGCAGATCCTGAAAAAAGACAGCGATATTGCCATAGTCCTGAACGTGCATCTCGCTCGGCGAAAGAGTTAAGGTCACTCAAAGGTATGTCGTACGTTTACAACCTCCCTCTCATATCAAGATGGATTACTTAACATGCTATACGGCTCATAATCGGGTATGAATAAAAATCAATGAAACAAGTAAATAAAAAACATTCTCTATGAGAAAGTTGGTGGCATATAGGATTTGAAGGCAATGGTGGTGTAAAAAGGAAGGAAACAAGGGTCTAATAATAAGGGAAAATGGAATAGTCCTATATTTAGCACATTTCTATAATGTATGATATAGTATGTTGTTCGTGTGCTAAATATAGGACTATTCCATTTTCCCTTATTATTAGACCCTTGTTTCCTTCCTTTTTACACCACCATTGCCTTCAAATCCTATATGCCACCAACTTTCTCATAGAGAATGTTTTTTATTTACTTGTGTATACACATACTAGCTTAGTTTATGAATTACGCACATTTGAATTTGATTCGTCTACCGGTATTTGTATACAGTTTCAGTGATGATATGTGTGAAGCCAGAGATAGTACCATCTCTGGTGAAGCCAAAAAGGGCACCAAATAGCCCCAAGTTGTGTAGACGTCGCGTTGGATGGAGTGACCACTGAAAGGTAAGCCAATGTAGTTTTGTAATTTTTCTGGGTTGTACCATGTATATAAATAATTTATGGTTGTCATACATACTATTATAATCAATTTTTAAAAGTCAAATTTTGAAATGGGCTGATTGTAACAGTGGCAACCAGCTCAGTATACACGCCCAGGGTCAAGCTACATGCTGCATATGTGTGTGATTGTGTGTGTGTGTGTGTTGTGTGTGTGTGTATACATGTGTATGTAATAGTAACATGTATGATATGTGTGTGCATTTGGTACATGTGTGTGCGTGTGTGTTTGTTGTGTGCATGTATGCGCATACATGTGTATGTGAGCATGTGTATGTGTACACGTTCAACGTGTGTTTATTCACTGATTCAATGTTCGTGTTACATTGGTCATGATGTAATCTGTGCATCAAGCATGCAGGATCGGTGCTCTGGGTACATTGCATGTATATGTGTGTTCTGAGTTATTGGTGAGACAAGCGTATGCCGTTTGACAGTCTGATGCACATGAACAATGGCCTCCTTGATAATAATGTGCTCACCTCATGCTATCATGTGCTCACCTCATGCTGACATCATGTGCTCACCTTATGCTGTCATGTGCTCACCTCATGCTGACATCATGTGCTCACCTTATGCTGTCATGTGCTCACCTCATGCTGACATGATGTGCTCACCTCATGCTGTCATGTGCTCACCTCATGCTGACATGATGTGCTCACCTCATGCTGTCATGTGCTCACCTCATGCTGTCATGAGCTCACCTCATGCTGTCATCATGTGCTAACCTCATGCTGTCATGTGCTCACCTCATGCTGTCATGAGCTCACCTCATGCTGTCATCATGTGCTCACCTCATGTTGTTATCATGTGCTCACCTCATGCTGTCATGTGCTCACCTCATGTTGTCATCATGTGCTAACCTCATGCTGCCATCATGTGCTCACCTCATGCTGACATGTGCTACCCTCATGTTGTCATCATGTGCTAACCTCATGCTGTCATGTGCTCACCTCATACTGTCATCATGTGCTAACCTCATGCTGTCATCATGTGCTAACCTCATGCTGTCATCATGTGCTAACCTCATGCTGTCATGTGCTCACCTCATACTGTCATCATGTGCTAACCTCATGCTGTCATCATGTGCTCACCTCATGCTGTCATCATGTGCTCACCTCATGCTGTCATCATGTGCTCACCTCATGCTGTCATGTGCTACCCTCATACTGTCATCATGTGCTAACCTCATGCTGTCATCATGTGCTAACCTCATGCTGTCATGTGCTCACCTCATACTGTCATCATGTGCTAACCTCATGCTGTCATCATGTGCTAACCTCATGCTGTCATCATGTGCTAACCTCATGCTGTCATGAGCTCACCTCATACTGTCATCATGTGCTCACCTCATGCTGTCATGTGCTCACCTCATACTGTTATGTGCTCACCTCATGCTGTCATGACCTCACCTCATGTTGTCATCATGTGCTCACCTCATGCTGTCATGTGCTCACCTCGTGCTGTCATCATGTGCTCACCTCATGCTGTCATGTGCTATCCTCATGCTGTCATCATGTGCTAACCTCATGCTGCCATCATGTGCTCACCTCATGCTGACATGTGCTACCCTCATGTTGTCATCATGTGCTAACCTCATGCTGTCATGTGCTCACCTCATACTGTCATCATGTGCTAACCTCATGCTGTCATCATGTGCTAACCTCATGCTGTCATCATGTGCTAACCTCATGCTGTCATCATGTGCTAACCTCATGCTGTCATGTGCTCACCTCATGCTGTCATGTGCTCACCTCATGCTGTCATGTGCTCACCTCATACTGTCATCATGTGCTAACCTCATGCTGTCATCATGTGCTAACCTCATGTTGTCATGTGCTCACCTCATGTTGTTATCATGTGCTCACCTAGTACTGTCATGTGCTCACCTCATGCTGTCATGTGCGCACCTCGTACTGTCATCATGTGCTAACCTCATGCTGTTATCATGTGCTAACCTCATGCTGTCATGTGCTCACCTCATACTGTCATGTGCTCACCTCATACTGTCATGTGTTCACCTCATACTGTCATCAGGTGCCTGATGAAGATGGTTTGGTATTTAATGCTAGCATTTCTACTTACCCTAATTACCTAATAATGTCTACAAAACCACATCACATGATCTTAACACTCACCTTGCATGCACACACATGCGCACACACATACACACATACACACACATACACATACTTGAAGAAGTTGCCAAGGGGTAATACACTCACACAGTTGGTGGGATGGCTGCTTTGCCACACCCCATGATGAGGCTACCATGATGCATGTAGCTACAGTCTTGATAACTGGGGCACTCCTGCCAAAGGGGAGGGTTGGTGGACTAACTGTGGGCTGTTAGCACTGAAGTTTGATTGCTTTGGTGTCACTCTGAAGTTTTTATAGTTCACTGTGTGATGTTTAGTCAGTGCCAAATAGACCCAGGCAGCAATATGTTTTGGTGCCTAGCTGTGTAGGGCTTTCATTGTTCTGTGAACATTCTTACATGTAGTGGTTGTATTGAAGGACCTTTTGGGAGGATATTGGCATGTGTGCAGCTACATAGATAGGGTACGCATGTGTGTGTATCTGTGTCTGCATGTCACTAGCAGAAAAAAGCACAATTCTGTCAAGATGTGTGTATGCATGTGTCTGCATTTTATACCAGTATGTGCATGTGCATCCACATATGTTTACAATTGTCTGTACATGCTTATATCTGTGTGAGTAGGTGAAGATGCTAAGAATGTGGTTTGAAAGAGGCGAATGTGATTTTGGAGCATTCAGAATGAAAATGTTTAGCTAGAGGCTTGGCGCTTGGAGGTGGCACCAGTATTACTGCCATTTAGTAGCTGAGTGCACTAAGAATCTATCCTTCTCAATAGTCTTCATCCAAATTGTATGTATGGTATGTTTGCATGGTGTGATATCTTTAAATGATATATTTTCACCCTGATAGGATCAAGCCTTACATCAATTGAATGAAACTGAAAGATCTGATGTGAACTTACATTTGTTGTATTGTTACATCTTTACATGTACATGTTGTGTACTATTCTATCTCCACTTGTGAGACTAGCTGGGTGTAACCGAACGTTTCCATACATGTACATGTCATGTTAATGTACATACATAGAAGTCTTACAAAGGGGTGTGGCCATTTATTACTATATAGCAATGACACAGTACACTTTTTCTATGTCTAATACGGTCATGTGATCAAATGGAATCAGGATAGCAGCCAGACCTGGTGTGCATCAGATTGAATCTTTTTTTATGAAATCAGGGTATCCTGATTCTATTTGATGCACATTGGTCTGGTCGCTACCATGTTTCTATTTGATGCTCACTAGGATCTGGTTGATACCACAATCCTATCAGCTGCACACCAGAGAATGGCCAATAGCTTTATTTGATGCACACCAGGTCTGGCCGCTAATATGATTCTGTCTGATGCACACTGCTACCATGACCCTCACATTAGGAATTGCCACGTACTAGCATATCAAGTAATGCGAGCAGCAGTCCCTGGTGTGCATCATATAGAATCATGTTAGCAGCCAGACCTGGTGTGTATCAAATGGAATCATATTAACTCGTCTGCATCATGTAAAGACACGCTAGTGGCCAGTCGCTGTTGTACATCTGGTAGGTTTGTGATATCGATCAGACCCTGGTGTGCATCAAATAGAATCATGTTAGCAAACTGACCCAGTTTGCATCAAATTGAATCATTAAATTCTAGTAGTGGCCAATCCCTGGTGTGCATCTAATAGAATCTTGGTAGCGACCAGACCTGGTGGGCTTCAAATAGAATCAGGATAGCGGCCAGACTTGGGTTTGCATATTTGCATCAAATAAAGTGGCAGTCCCTGGTGTGCATCTCATAGAGTCATGTAGTAGGTGTGCATCAAATAGAATCATGTTAGTGGCCAGACCAGGTATTGTAATACAGTCTTGTGTACATCAAATAAGTCATTTCTAAGTTGCTTTTGAAACCCCACTCTGAGCAGAACAAATACAGTGTGTACGAGGCTTCTTGTCAAATAAATGTAACGCGCATGCGTAGACTCTTCAGAGCCGCATGCATATATGGCGTCATCGTCGGGAAATCTACTGCAACTATAACCGTACGTTCCTATCATCCAGAAGAAATATCTTAGGTGGGTCTTCAAGTAAATTGAGGGACTAGTGGCTAATTCCCAAGTCTCTCCTCTAACAGGTCCCCGAGAAACGATGAAGTCATGTCGTCACAGCAGAACCTACATGTATATCGATACTAGTACGATGATGACGAAGAAGACCGCGCCAAACCCTAGGTCCTAGGCAGCATGGCGATGCTGTTTGCACGGTCCGTTACACTACTGCATGCAGGAGGTTGCGAAACTACAGATCCAAAACTGTCTCAAAGCGATGCTGTAAGACCAACTCGAGGGAAAAGGACATCACTTTCTGTACAGGTACAGTAACGTTATATCGGCTTTTTTTTTCCTTCTGAGGAGAATCCAGCTGAAGTCTCGAAGCGTAAGCAGTGATCATCACCTTTTTTTTCTCGATCAAATTTAGAGACGTCATACAAACTAGCAAAGGCAGAGTGGGTAAGAGATTGCGTTTTCATTCACACTTGCTGTTTATCAGTGTCTGTTGTCAGAATTGACAAATTATACGAAGAGCGGAGATAAAGAAGTAGCGGATTGCTTTGGAGTATAAGGTAATGGCTTCGTTTGTTTTAACCCTGTATATTCTCTGCAGCTAGACAAGGAAACTTCAGATTCAGCTGAGCTTGTCAAGCAATCCCGCCGTCAGTGTAGGCCTCTGTTTGCATTTGTATCGTATGGATGCTCTATTTTGCTGTAGCTATATGGACTATGGTGACAGTACAGGGAAGCAGTTTGAAGCCTACGCTCAACTACTGCCGCGCGTTTCGTTAGAAGAGGTTGCAATGGATTTCTGAGCAACTCGTGGCAACGGCGGGTTGGAGGGCCACTACTGGAGTATCTCTTTCCTGGATGGCTGGAGAGCTTGAACGTTGTCTATTGATTGTATTGCTTTATTAAATATTGATAATAATTTTAATACTTAATCAAGCCAGTATACAACGAACATAATCGGGTGGCGTACTCAATACAGTATACGGTCAACGTAGGTACAGTGTAGTATCCGGAGACATTAATTAGAGAATCCTCCATAAGCGCACGTGATACATTTGAGGATACTCGAAATATACGCAGTGCGAAATTGGTTCTATACGCAAAATATACCAGTGGGATATTTCGCGTATACGCACGCGTATATTCATGCGTATACTCGAAATATACGCAAAATATACAATAGCGTATATCCTATTTTTTGCACAGTGTGTGTGTGTTGACGAAGATTAATAGTGTGTCTCAAGTTTTTACGTAGCTATACCTCAATCGCCAGTCAGCGTCCTGTTTAATGGCATACGAAATGTGATCAAATGTGACTGTTTAGCCATAGATTATAAATCACCTTAATTATGACCTTACGGAACCCTTCCTCTTCACCCTCCCTCCCTCTCCCTCTCCCTACCTACCCCTGCCTTTCTATACCTATAGAGTGTGTACAACAACAGCACTGACAATTCTAAGATGGTTGCACAAGGTCAGAGTACTTTATCAGGTTGTCATAGTACCTAATAAGATCAATGGTGCAAAGCATGATCTGCCTCTGGGCTTCGAATGGATTGTCAACTGTTCCAATTAATGTCATGTATCCCTTAAAGCTTACTGATGTTGTCATTTCTTGCATGCAACATGCACAGTTCGTGACAAATGAAGCCAGCTTTGTGACCTGAAGTAGAGGGCCCCATGGTTATAGTTCCCCTGCTTAGGCAGGCACATCCTTGATGTCTACTTTCAAATACAGGAAGAGCAGGCCAGTACTAGTGTATATCAATTAACACTGCAATAGGAAGTAGAACCAAGAACTGCATGTTAACCAAAGGGGAGATATTATATCTAGTTCAAGAAGGCATGCATGCTGGTGATGTATGTGTGTGTATTGTATGTGTGTGCATGTATGCATGCATGCATGTACATGTACGTATGTATATAATTATGATTATAATAATAATAATTATATATAATATTTTTCACTGGGCCTAAGAATGGACAATGAGACAGTTAGAGTGGCAGTTGGTCTTCGCCTTGGAGTAGCTCTATGTAGCCCTCATTCTTGCCAGCATTGTGGTGCAACAGTTGACCAGTTTGGACTTCATGGTCTCAGCTGTCGGTTTAGTACTGGTCGTCATTATCGTCATGCTGCTCTAAATGAAATCATCCATCGAGCCCTGACCACCTCCCACATCCCATCCAGACTAGAACCCACAGGCCTAGACCGCTCAGATGGGAAACGCCCTGATGGAATCACCATGGTCCCATGGAAGAACGGGAACCTTTTGGTTTGGGATGCCACCTGTTCTGACACATATGCCCCATCTCACCTGGCACAGTCCACTTTGGCAGCAGGTGCTGTCGCTAGCCAGGCAGAGGACCTGAAAAAGATCAAATACTCATATCTGGACGGACACCCAGGCATCTGTTTTACCCCTATTGCCTATGAAACATCAGTAGTTGGTCCTCTTTCCCAGATCTTCCTGAAGGAGCTAGGTCACAGGCTCTCAGCAACAACCGGTGACACAAAAAGTTACAGCTATCTGCTCCAGCGTCTTTCAGTGGCTGTACAAAGGGGCAATGCTGCCTCCATCCTTGGAACACTTTTTTCACCTTATACTACTGATTTTTAAGGTTATTATAATAGTGATAATAAATGTGCATTTATTACTGTTTATGTATTGTTTTTATCTACTTATTTATATAATCATAATATAATTATATAAATGGGACAGTTCATGCGAAAATGTCGTTTCGCATATATTTATAATAATGTTATAAAAATGCGTCTCGTTTGAATCACTATATCTTCCTAACGGTTAAGGCTATCAACTTTCTATTCTCAGCACTTCATACCACACCATTTCTCTATGGTAAAATACATTTTGGGGTCTCGCACTTGCTCCGTGCTAGTATTGCAACGCTCGATACTCCTCCGGGTTAAAACCCGCCATAACTTTCTGTATGAGTAATCAAAACGCTTCAAATTTGGTTTATAGGTAGAGAGGTCCTATACCTATCGATTTGTTCTGTTCGTTAATTTTTGTGCAATCCGTTACAGAGATACAGCCGTGCAAAGTTGTTTCAAGTTTCCCGCTCGAATCGCGCCATTGTACCTACGCGAACCGCTTCCATTCACCGGAGTACATGAATATTCAACTACATCCTGTGGGCTGGGACATTTATAACCACCACACGTCACTGTGAGCAATGTTTATTGCGTAATGTAGTCTGGGGACCTCAATTGCATACTGCAGAAGAAGCTTTTGAAATTTCGCTTTAAGTTTTAGACGTTGACTTGCGCGTATGATTTCGAACGGTGCGAAGACGACAAGATACAAGATCAATCTGATGAAAAAGTTTGAGAGCGGTAGCGATCGGTGGCAGATAGCTGTGGAGCAGGCAGACGAGTAGTTGATCCCGTAGTACGTGGACAACTGTAGAGTATGGCACATAATCGTTTTGTGACGTTTTGGCAATATTTAATATTGTCAGACGCCATTAATTGATGTGGTGTGTAAACATGTACTACACGCGTGGATTTTGTGTCAACATGTGACGTTTCACAATAGACCACATTTTTGGAATGACGCAATTAATTAACCGCCTAACACATGAATGTCATTTATGTCCCCACTGAAACCCCTGATGGCAGATAGTTGTGAGTAACTGCATGCATGCTGTGGAGTGGACCCTACGGCAGACAGCAGTGGAATAAGCACTACAGCAGACAAAACCTAAGGTAGGCAGCTATATAATGGACCCTATGGCAGAAAATAGGATCGAGGGAAAACTTCATAACTAGTACTATCAACAAGCCAGGCACATGCAACTGTGGAATCCATTCCACAGTGGAACCCAGAGTGCAGTAAACAGCTGTAGAGATGTTGGACCATAAAGTAGACGATACAAATAAATAGGTTGTGTGGACCCTTCAACAGATATCAACACTGTACTGTGTGGAATGGACTCTACTGCAGACATGCATATTGCATTGAGTGGCATACATCGGAGTGGATCATATGGCAGGCAGACAACTGTAGAGTGGACATTATGGTAGAACCTCACAGCAGTGGTCACTGACAGCTGAGAAGCAGACAGACATGTATGTAACTTTGCAAGCAGCTGTGGAGTGGACCATGCAGCTATTCCTTCCTGTGATTGCCGTGTCAGCCATGGAGTGGACCCTGTTTTGAATGGACTCCACCTTACCCTGTGCTATTGAGTGGACTCCACCCTACCCTGTGCTACTGAGTGGAGTCCACCCTACCCTGGGCTATTGAGTGGAGTCCACCCTACCCTGTGCTATTGAGTGGAGTCCACCTTACCCTGTGCTATTGAGTGGAGTCCACCCTACCCTGTGCTATTGAGTGGAGTCCACCCTACCCTGTGCTACTGAGTGGATTCCACCCTACCCTGTGCTATTGAGTGGAGTCCACCCTACCCTGTGCTATTGAGTTGAGTCCACCCTACCCTGTGCTATTGAGTGGACTCCACCCTACCCTGTGCTATTGAGTGGACTCTACCCTACCCTGTGCTATTGAGTGGAGTCCACCCTACCCTGTGCTACTGAGTGGAGTCCACCCTACCCTGTGCTACTGAGTGGACTCCACCCTACCCTGTGCTATTGAGTGGACTCCACCCTACCCTGTGCTACTGAGTGGAGTCCACCCTACCCTGTGCTATTGAGTGGAGTCCACCCTACCCTGTGCTATTGAGTGGAGTCCACCCTACCCTGTGCTATTGAGTGGATGCCACCCTACCCTGTGCTACTGAGTGGAGTCCACCCTACCCTGTGCTACTGAGTGGACTCCACCCTACCCTGTGCTACTGAGTGGACTCCACCCTAACCTGGGCTATTGAGTGGAGCCACTCTACTCTGTAGAATTAAGTGGACTCCTCCTAACACCCCCCCCCCCCCCCCCCCCCCCCCAACCCTAACACCCTGGTGTCGTGAAATTGAAGACCTTGCCATCGGATGCAAACCCCACCGAGGTGAACTAGCTAAGGGCTGGAGTGGCCATAAAGGACATATAGGAGGCTTATCAGAGCCAAGTGATACCACCTGTTATTAAACGCAGAGGATTATCCCTGATTGGGTCTCTGAAATTGACAGGCCATTTTCCTGTTCGGTGTGTGGCAAGAAGTACGGCACCAGTGGTGCACTCTACACTCACAACAAGAACAAGCATGGTTCATGACAAACGAACCATATTGTGAGATGCATGCTTTTTATGTAGTTTAAGGTCACCTCTGCAGTATACATCATATGTCTGTGTTATTAAGGAGTCATCTATGTACACCTTCTGTATGTGTTGTTAAGGGTTCACCTGTACACCATACATCTATGTTGTTAAGAGTCATCTCTGAACACCTTATATATGTGTTGTTAAGGGGTCACCTGTACAGCATGCATCTGTGTTGTTAAGAGTCATCTATGTACACCTTATGTATGTGTTGTTAAGGGGTCACCTGTACAGCATACATCTGTGTTGTTAAGAGTCATCTATGTACACCTTATGTATGTGTTGTTAAGGGGTCACCTGTACACAATACATCTGTGTTGTTAAGAGTCATCTCTGAACACCTTATGTATGTGTTGTTAAGGGGTCACCTGTACACTATACATCTGTGTTGTTAAGAGTCATCTATGTATGTGATGTAAAAGGGGTCACTGACAGCTGAGAAGCAGACAGACATGTATGTAACTTTGCAAGCAGCTGTGGAGTGGACCATGCAGCTATTCCTTCCTGTGATTGCCGTGTCAGCCATGTAGTGGACCCTGTTTTGAATGGATTCCACCTTACCCTGTGCTATTGAGTGGACTCCACCCTACCCTGTGCTATTGAGTGGAGTCCACCCTACCCTGTGCTATTGAGTGGAGTCCACCCTACCCTGTGCTATTGAGTGGAGTCCACCCTACCCTGTGCTATTGAGTGGAGTCCACCCTACCCTGTGCTATTGAGTGGAGTCCACCCTACCCTGTGCTATTGAGTGGACTCCACCCTACCCTGTGCTATTGAGTGGACTCCACCCTACTCTGTGCTATTGAGTGGACTCCATCCTACCCTGTGCTACTGAGTGGAGTCCATCCTACCCTGTGCTATTGAGTGGACTCCACCCTACCCTGTGCTATTGAGTGGACTCCACCCTACCCTGTGCTATTGAGTGGACTCCACCCTACCCTGTGCTATTGAGTGGAGTCCACCCTACCCTGTGCTACTGAGTGGACTCCACCCTACCCTGTGCTACTGAGTGGACTCCACCCTACCCTGTGCTATTGAGTGGACTCCACCCTACCCTGTGCTATTGAGTGGAGTCCACCCTACCCTGTGCTACTGAGTGGAGTCCACCCTACCCTGTGCTATTGAGTGGAGTCCACCCTACCCTGTGCTACTGAGTGGAGTCCACCCTACCCTGTGCTATTGAGTGGAGTCCACCCTACCCTGTGCTATTGAGTGGACTCCACCCTACCCTGTGCTGCCTACCTTAGGTTTTGTCTGCTGTAGTGCTTATTCCACTGCTGTCTGCCGTAGGGTCCACTCCACAGCATGCATGCAGTTACTCACAACTATCTGCCATCAGGGGTTTCAGTGGGGACATAAATGACTTCATGTGTTAGGCGGTTAATTAATTGCGTCATTCCAAAAATGTGGTCTATTGTGAAACGTCACATGTTGACACAAAATCCACGCGTGTAGTACATGTTTACACACCACATCAATTAATGGCGTCTGACAATATTAAATATTGCCAAAACGTCACAAAACGATTATGTGCCATACTCTACAGTTGTCCACGTACTACGGGATCAACTACTCGTCTGCCTGCTCCACAGCTATCTGCCACCGATCGCTACCGCTCTCAAACTTTTTCATCAGATTGATCTTGTATCTTGTCGTCTTCGCACCGTTCGAAATCATACGCGCAAGTCAACGTCTAAAACTTAAAGCAAAATTTCAAAAGCTTCTTCTGCAGTATGCAATTGAGGTCCCCAGACTACATTACGCAATAAACATTGCTCACAGTGACGTGTGGTGGTTATAAATGTCCCAGCCCACAGGATGTAGTTAAATATTCATGTACTCCGGTGAATGGAAGCGGTTCGCGTAGGTACAATGGCGCGATTCGAGCGGGAAACTTGAAACAACTTTGCACGGCTGTATCTCTGTAACGGATTGCACAAAAATTAACGAACAGAACAAATCGATAGGTATAGGACCTCTTTACCTATAAACCGAATTTGAAGCGTTTTGATTACTCATACAGAAAGTTATGGCGGGTTTTAACCCGGAGGGGTATCGAGCGTTGCAATACTAGCACGGAGCAAGTGCGAGACCCCAAAATGTATTTTACCATAGAGAAATGGTGTGGTATGAAGTGCTGAGAATAGAAAGTTGATAGCCTTAACCGTTAGGAAGATATAGTGATTCAAACGAGACGCATTTTTATAACATTATTATAAATATATGCGAAACGACATTTTCGCATGAACTGTCCCAAATATTATTATATATAATATTATATACTTGCATATATATTATATATGCAAGTATGTATGTAGGTCATGGGCGTCCCCAGCTTTTCTGGAAGGGGGGTGGGGGGCCAGGATAGGGCAAGGGGGCGCCATTTAACAGCCGCGTATACGTTGTCCGCTTTTGGCCGATTCAACCAGTGGGGGGGGGGGGGGGGGCTGTCCGCTTTCGGCCGATTCAACCAATGGGGGGAGGGTTGCTGTCCACTTTTGGCCGATTCAACCAGTTGGGGGGATGTAAACAAGTGGGGGTGGGGGGGGAGGCGCCATTCAGTCCCGAAGGGGGGGGGGCCATGGCCCCCCCTGCCCCCCCCCCCCCCCGGGGACACCCATGTAGGTGGGTGGATGAATGTGGATTAATGGATGGACAGATGCATGGACACATTCTGTATTCGTACATGTATATGCATACAAATACTCCCCTTTGGTTAACATTCAGTTCTTGGTTCTACTTCCTATTGCAGTGTTAATTGATATACACTAGTACTGGCCTGCTCTTCTTGTATTTGTAAGTAGACCATCAAGGATGTGCCTAAGAAGGGGGCACAACAACCGTGGGGCCCTCTACTTCAGGTCACACAAGCTGGCTTCATTTGTCATAACCCAAGTTATGTATGTACTGACACTGGTTCAGTCAACACAGCCCCTACATACATCTAATGCTATAATTTCCAACGTACGTACGTACGTCCGCGTAACTCATTTATACAAGATATAAAAATTTAATTAAAATAAAATTGGTGATGTAGGATTTGTAGACAGCAATTGAGTAAAAAGTAAGGAAACAAGGAATTACGGATTTTAGGCATTCATTTAATTATAAATATTACATACCTACATTTAGCACAGAATTTTCAAGGAGGTAGATTTGCTAAATAATGTAGGTCTGTAATATTTATAATTAAATGAATGCCTAAAATCCGTAATTCCTTGTTTCCTTACTTTTTACTCAATTGCTGTTAACAAATCCTACATCACCAATTTTATTTTAATTAAATTTTTATATCTTGTTTCACACATTTTTATGCCAGAGATACATGTATTGAATAATCGTGCCGTGTAATGCAAGATTACTTCGCATGGCGAGGAAGTATTCATCCCGGCGCAATCACATGCATGCTCTTAACTAAACTGTCTTAACTTGGTCGGAAGATCGATACGGCGCAAACGGTAGCCCTGCTATATAGCATTCAAAAAACATTAGTGTAATTATAATAAATATACGAATTTTTCGACACAAGGTGAAGTCCACCCCTCCCCCTTCCTAGCCGCCTTCTATACGGCCGAGCTCTGGGAGGCCCCCAGTACGGATGGGGCCATATTCCCCATGGGGCAGGGGCCAGCAGTGGTGCAGGTGGAGCTGAGAGCAGTGGCGGAGCTGGGGCCAGCGGAGCAGGGGTCAGTGGCGGAGCTGGGGCAAGCAGAGCGTGGGCCAGCGGAGCAGGGGCCAGCAGTGGCGCAGGTGGGAGCAGCGGAGCTGGGGGCAGTGGCTGAGCAGGGGCCAGCGGCGGAGCTGGGGGCAGTGGCAGAGCAGGGGCCAGCGGCGGAGCTGGGGCAAACAGAGCGTGGGCCAGCAGTGGCGCAGGTGGGAGCAGCGGATCTGGGGCAAGCAGAGCAGGGGCCAGCAGTGGCACAGGTGGGAGCAGCGAAGCTGGGGGCAGTGGTGGAGCTGGGGCCAGAGCTGGGGCCAGAAGGACCGGAGCAGGGACCAGGACTGGTATCGGAGAGTAGGGAGGGCCCTCCTCACCCGAGTCAACAGCAAACAGATTCTCAGCTTCTTCTGCCGTGACCTACAAGGGTAATAATATATATTATATAGATAGAATGCCATGCATGCAAATCCTATGTACACATGCATACCTCTTCCATATCTTAAAGTAAAGAGTGAGTGAGAAAAGTTGCTTTATATAAACCAAAACTGATCTAATACGAGGGAAGGATTAAATTATTGGAACGGCCTTCCATAATAAATGTGTTGAACAAACCAACTATATATGCGGTGGTGGGGGGTGGGGCTGAATTAAGATGGCCTGCTTTTCAAATGGCTTGTATTTGCTGATATATGTAAATCACATGAAGAGAGAGGCCTAGGGTTGCTGCCACTTTAACTTATGCATGGGTAAAAATATTTTTTAAAAATATATAAATTACAATGATGTACTTGAGAACACAGGAATGTTCAGGTTTGCTGCCATAGAGATTTTAAGTCCACACGCTGGGACACCATACATGGAATCATGCAGGAAGTTAGTTAGTCCTGCAAAGCATAAATCGCTTATCCAAATTGAAAAGAGCTGCATGTAATTATATAATAGGTAACTGGTTCCAGCTGAAAACAGGAGAACATCATGGAGGATGATTGGTGGTCCATGTGCATGTTTTAGCAGCCATAGAAGCTAGGTTTTAGACCACACACTGTGCCACCATATATGGAGGAAGGGGCAGGCTTGTGGTTTTATGAATGCAAAGTTGCAAGATAAATGTTGACACAGAGAAACATGTTAGACTCCTTGACATATGAACAGATACATGGGAGGGAGGCAAGCCTATTTTTAAGAGCAGTTTTGTATAGAGAACGTACAGCAACTGATATAAGGATTGGATTGTGAGTTAAGTACAACATATAATTGTGTGAACTCATATTCCGGGGTTAGGGCTTATAGAGACAGATCCATTAATTTACATGCAGTCAAGGTCACAGCTGCAACCCCATTTGCCATTTGATAAACCTGCAAACCATAATCTCTTAGTCAGAGTGACAGCTCTTAAAAGAGCTGTAATTGGTTCCAGATGATGTACTGCAGAACCCAGGGAAGGATTGCTCCATGTTCAGGTTTGCAGCCACAGTATATGTGTCAAAGTTTAAGACCACATGCTGGGACACCACACATGGAATCATGCAGGAAGTTAGTTAGTCCTGCAAAGCGAGGCAGATAGATAGCTCTTAAGAGAGGTGCATGTAATAGGTTCCAGCTGAAAATTAGAGATCATCATGGTCCTGCATGTTTTAGAAGCCATAGAAGCTATGACACATACTGGGCCACCAAATATGGTATCCATACAGGAAGGAGGCAGGCATGTGGTTTTATAGACTGTACAGCTGTAAGATAAAATATTGTTTACACAGAGAACCTAGGGATTAGCAGCCATAGATGCTACATCCTGTATGGCAAGGTTTAAAAGACACATGCTGGGCCACCATACTGTATATATGGTATCCATTGACAGGCATGTGGTTTTATCCTTGCAAAAATATAATAGTCAACATTCACAGACATGTAGTGTGAATGTGGTATAAAAATCCCCTCAGAGAGTATCAAAGCTGGCAAGCATATACTCCAATGCAATTTGATCTGGCGTTATTCGTTTTCCTATCTCGCAGACGAACACACGCACACGATACAATACATCGGTCCCATGCGTGTAGGACATATTGCATCCAAACATTGCAAACACTCCTACCTCATAGTATTTCTTTTCCTGCAGTATTGGGCCTTAGCGGTCTCCTTCTTACTTTCCGGATCAAGGCAGTATTGGGCCTTCGCGCTATCCTTCTTACTTTCCGGATCAAGCCAGTATTGGGCCTTCATGCTATCCTTCTTACTCTCAGGATCGGCTTTGTAGCGCTTCCTGTCGCAAGTCTTCTTTTTTTCATGCGCTTCTTGAAAACTGTCACGCTCCTCATATCTTGCGAGTCGCCAACACAACAGTCATCATTTAACTTTGCGATCTTCTTTGCACGATTCTTTTCTCTTCGCGATCGACGTGACGGCATTTTGAAGAAAACAAACCAGACACGTCAAGCTTTTGGTACAACCGTGACAACAATTGAATAGTAACTGTAGCGCATGCACTATATGAAATATAGAACGTGTTCAACCACACGTTCCCGCCCACTTTTACGTCTTCCAAAGGCTGATAAAATCTGTTGTGGGCTATACTAACAAAACTAAGTTTGCTAGAGATTGAAATTTGTGTCAAGCATAACTCTCGTTTCTAACATAATAAAACAAATCCAACTCGACAATAAGTTTCTAACTTGTTGATTCTAGTGCTTCCGCATAACGGCTAACATTATACTTCAATCGTGACAAAGATGCAATGCAATAAACCTCTTATCCGAGCAAATCTTATCTTATCAGATCCGGAAGAAGAAGAAGAAGAAGAAGAAGGAGAAACTTTTTTTTAGGTTCGAGTGTGGGAACGAGAGAGCGTTATCTCTGTTGTCTGAGGTTTCTAAGCGTCGGCAGTTTTATTACATTGTAGGTAATTGTTGGCTGTATCCAAATACGCTCGCTAAAGTCCAACTGATTCTACGGTGCAGCGGCAATAGTGGAATCTGGTGTTTTGCTAATCGTATTCATCACACTTCAAATCCTACATAGGACCTACTAACGTAGGTCCTGATACTCGGCCTAGCGCCTATTGGTTGCTAGGTATGTACGCGTACCTAGCTACCAATAGGAGCAACCACCTCCCACACAAAAGGTGGTCGCAATGACAGCTGGTTTCCACTTCACATTTAATATCTAAATTTTTTTCAATATTTCTTGAATTTAAAGTGGGGGGGGGGGGGGGGGGGGGGGGAAACTGCATAAGTGCCGAAAGAATAAATGCAACGCTATTGTGGTTCACTCTCAAGTCTCATCGTACAGGCCGAGAACATGTAGTTACTATCTGAAATTGCGCGGGCATGTTATAGAGGTTGCGTAGTAACCGTACGTTAGAACTTATAAAACAGCCGGTAGAAAAAAAAACAGAGGAGCTAGGAGGTAGACCAACTGTTCATCTGGCAAATGAATAGCAAGACGAATAACAGCGAGACGAATAATCAGCCCGTGATTTTTCACGGGGACATGCTAGTTTAATAGTATTGTACAGAAGCATAATACATATAGTGTATCTGTATCTGTATGTATGTATGCATATATGTATGTGTATATAGGTATTTATGTGTACGTATGTGTATATTTATGTGTGGATCTAATCAAGATCCACAGTAACTTTAATTGTAACATATACAAAAATCAACTGCAAGATATAAACTGGACAAATCATACATACATGCATACATACATACATACATAAATACATATACATACATACATGCATGCATGCATGCATGCATACATACATACATACATACATACATACATACATACATACATACATACATACATACATACATACATACATACATACATACATACATACATACATACATACATACATACATACATACATACATACATACATACATACATACATACATACATACATACATACATACATACATACATACATACATACATACATACATACATACATACATACATACATACATACATACATACATACATACATACATACATACATACACATACATACATAAATACATACATATACATACACCTACATAAACACATACATACATACATACATACATACATACATACATACATACATACATACATACATACATACATACATACATACATACATACATACATACATACATACATACATACATACATACATACATACACACACATACATGCATATACACACACATACATACACATACACACATACACACATATACACACATACATAGATACTTACATACATACATACATACATACATACATACATACATACATACATACATACATACATACATACATACATACATACATACATACATACATACATACATACATACATACATACATACATACATACATACATACATACATACATACATACATACATACATACATGCATACATACATACATACATACATACATACATACATACATACATACATACATACATACATACATACATACACGTAATAGCTGTATGTAAGTGCCATTTTTGCTAAATGGGGCAGTCTCCGCGAAAATGACCCATCGCTATATAATTTTAAAGTTATAAAAATGACTCACGTTTGAATCGCTATAACTTCGTAACGGTACACGCCATTGACTTCCTATTTTCAACACTTCATACTACACCATTTCTATAAGGTAAAATAGATTTTGGAGTCTTGCATTAGCTTCGTGCCAGTGTTGCAACGTCCGATACCCCTTGGGGTTCAAACTGGCCATATCTTTCGGCAGGACGTCTCAATTAACTTCAAATTCGGTTTATACACAGAGGGGTCCTGTACCTATCGATGTGCCCTGTTCGTTAATTTTTACTTGATCCGTTACGGAGATACAGCTGTGCAAAGTAATTGCACATTTTTCGTTCATTCCGCGCCATTAACCTACTACAACCTGGTTCCCGCTACTCCGAGCACATGAATATACAATAACCTCCCGTGCCCATGCCACTGTATTAACCTGTACAACTGAAGTACCACCGTTCTTACAAACGTCATAGTCTCGTACCCAGACCGTCTATGACGTAAGCGATTATCGCTGTAAACAGTATAATCACTACGTTCAGACGGTCTGGGAAACAAGTCAAAGATTTTTGTTCCAGCGTCCCTGATTTTTGAAGACGCTGTTTATATCTAAATATAGCGTGACGTAATGATCAAGGGAGAAATTAACCCAATTAAGTAGACACCAAAAAGCAATTGCGTGGGCATACTTGAAGCGATTACCTTCCCTATTACTCTAGCCTCCCCACCTTCCCTACGCAAGCCACCCCACCTTCCTACGCTAGCCTCCCTACCTTCCCTACGCTAGCCTCCCCACCTTCCTACGCTAGCCTCCCCACCTTCCCTACGCTAGCCTCCCCACCTTCCCTACGCAAGCCACCCCACCTTCCTACGCTAGCCTCCCTACCTTCCCTACGCTAGCCTCCCCACCTTCCTACGCTAGCCTCCCCACCTTCCCTACGCTAGCCTCCCCACCTTCCCTACGCTAGCCTCCCCACCTTCCTTACGCTAGCCTCCTAGTGTAGGGAAGGTGGGGAGGCTAGCGTAGGGAAGGTGGGGAGGCTAGTGTAGGGAAGGTGGGGAGGCTAGCGTAGGAAGGTGGGGAGGCTAGCGTAGGGAAGGTAGGGAGGCTAGCGTAGGAAGGTGGGGTGGCTTGCGTAGGGAAGGTGGGGAGGCTAGCGTAGGGAAGGTGGGGAGGCTAGCGTAGGAAGGTGGGGAGGCTAGCGTAGGGAAGGTAGGGAGGCTAGCGTAGGAAGGTGGGGTGGCTTGCGTAGGGAAGGTGGGGAGGCTAGAGTAATAGGGAAGGTAATCGCTTCAAGTATGCCCACGCAATTGCTTTTTGGTGTCTACTTAATTGGGTTAATTTCTCCCTTTTAATATTTTGGTAATTACAGAAATCATACACTCAATTAACTATACTAATAAAAAGTTACTGAAAAAAGTCTTCCACTGCATGCTGGTCCACAGAACCCATAACAGAAGTGGCATTTCCACGTTGGACTGCAACTGATAGCCTTTGCAGCAAGTAGGAGTAGGCATTACACTCTCCTGATGTCTGTTTAAGGCGATGGCCAAGCTCCTTCAGAAATTTCAATTTCTCCCTTGATCATTACGTCACGCTATATTTAGATATAAACAGCGTCTTCAAAAATCAGGGACGCTGGAACAAAAATCTTTGACTTGTTTCCCAGACCGTCTGAACGTAGTGATTATACTGTTTACAGCGATAATCGCTTACGTCATAGACGGTCTGGGTACGAGACTACAAACGTCAGTGGTTCTCTTCTATAATGGACAAGGTTCGTTAAGCGATCGAAATGTGTGGGATTCAGCTACCGTCACCATACAAAAAACACGGTACGTATTACCAGTACCGATACGCGCGCACAAAATTATGTAGAAATCGTGTCCCTGTCGATTCGATCATACTCTTTGGGTGCCACTCATTGCGTGGCCATTCATAGGCTTACAACCTATACGTCAGAGCCATGATATATAATGCACGGTGTATCAGCTAGGCTATGGGAGAGGCGTGGTCGAGTTAAAGACACGTGCAGCGCAGCTAGGCTGTAACTCTTCCTTATTGTCGGGATTTGCGTTCTGCTGGCACATATTTTTTAAACGCCCACCGTTTTTCATTTCATCTGCATGGCTGGCACACACACACCCATGAACCAAGACATACACACCCATGAACCAATAGTCTCGTACCCAGACGTATATAAAAACTATACAACGTCCATTTATACGTCTGGGTACGAGACTAATGAACCAACACATACATACGTCTCACGTCACACTTATACACACTCTTTCCACTATTCTTTCCCCCTTGCTGTACACCCTGTAAATTGTTATGTGCTGCATGGATTCACTCATAAGCTTTGTCTAGTTGAACTTTTTTTCTATGTCTTTCGGTTACAGTGCTTTCACTGGCCTACTATACAACCCTCTTTCTCAACTATTTGTATTCTGACTGATGTGTTTTTCATGTGTAACTGGATTGTGTGTTCTATATACAGTGGTATAGGGGAGCATGGAGGCTATGGGGGCAAAGGCCCCAACAATTTTTTCAGAGGAAGGCCCCCCTCCCAACTCCTACCCCCATTGGTTGTATGTACTGGATTAATGTGTTGTATGTACTGGACTATTTGTTCCTGTCTCACAGTACCTGCCACATCATGACATACCATGCCTCATGTCCCATAATCCATTACATGCTTCCATTTACACACTCACACACTCATATATACACAGCACTCACAACTACATGTATCCCATGCCAATCACTATATATGCTGAAGCTCTGAGTGTGTACCATTGAGAGGTTTAAAAAGACTTAGGTCTTACTATTTATTACCATCCTCTGTTATACCAGGGCCCTGATCTTTATCTTTTGGGATAAAGCAGGAATAATGTTCCTGCTGGGCTTATATACAAAAGTAGGTCTACTAAAGTCCCTCTTACAGAGTGGTAGATCTACAAGTAATATCACAAAAGATAAATAGCACAGATTCCTAGAAGGGGCCCATGTATAATGCTATACATACACATGCACACGCACACACACACACACACATACACACACACACACAAACCAGTGCTACTTAGAAATAGTGGTTCTGGTGGGTATGACTGTCAGTTTGCTATGACCGGATGCAAAGCCACCCATGGAAGTCACCCATGGAATGTTGATTTACATGAGATGGTGGCAAATAGATAGGCTAATGCCTTTGTGTTTAGGACTCTGCAATTAATGAGACATACCGTCACAAACCCACCTGAGGATCAGAGCACTTGGTGTCATATTTTATGTCTGTTTTTGGATCTGGGGCAGTGCTGCTCCGACTTACATAGGCTTTTGCATTTGGTCATATGTGTAGCAAACTTGACAGTCATCCTCACCAGAACCACTAATCCTAAGTAGCATTGAAATTTCCGTGTGTGTGTGTGTGTGTGTGTGTGTGTGTGTGTGTGTGTGTGTGTGTGTGTGTATTTGTGTATGTGAGTGTATGTGTGTGTGTCTACGTAGCATTGGAATCTTTTGCAATTTATTTTTGTGATGTGTTGACAAGCTACTTATCTGCTCACCTAGAGATGGAAGCCTTGCATACAAGTAATAAAGACATTCTCTATGACAAAATTGATGGCATATAGGTTTGGAAGGCAAAAGGAAGAAAACAAGGGTCTACTAAAGGGAAATGTAATACGCACACAGTTGAACAACATAATGTCCTACAAATGTGCTAAATATAGGACTATTACATATTTCCTCTATTGCCTGTCAATCCTATATACCAACTTTCTCACAAATAATGTTTTTATTACTTGTTCCATCAGTTCTTTTTCTTCATGAAGATAACAAATTTAGAGTATTTTGAAATAAGACCATTAGTGGTGTTACACAGTTTAGGAGGGGTATACTGTGTGGAGGAGGGGGGAGGTGTCTCCTGGATGGAATGGTAAAAAGGGGGAAGGAGATCCCTATGTAGAAGTGTGACATCTATGGAAGAGGGGGTACCCTGATGTGGTGGAGCGAGGGGCACGTGCTGTGAAGTGGGTGGGGAATCCCATGTGAAAGAGGTGTCTATTGGTGGGGATGGAAGCCCTGATGTGGTAGAGCAAGTAGCATGCATCCATTTGTGGCCTACCATTGGTGGAGGTCCAAATGCAGCTTGCTAAGCTTTTTCAAAGCTACCATTGTGTGTGTGTGTGTGTGTGTGTGTGTGTGTGTGTGTGTGTGTGTGTGTGTGTGTGTGTGTGCTTGTAGCATTGGTAGGAGGATTTATTTTTTTGTGCAAGCTACTTGTGGACAGATGGGAAGCCTTGCATAAGTGGCAGTGAATATTATTGCTTAGCCTATCTCAAAGATTTGGAAAGAAAAGACTGGGCCACTGTAGAGTTTATACAGAGAGCATTCACGGACATGGCTTCTATTTACCCATGGGTATACACGCAGTACTGAGTTGGTATTTTACTTATACGAAGCTTCAGGACTAGTATATATACAAGAGCACCTTGATGGGGACATGACATTTGAGCCCCCCCCCCCCCATCATTCCAACTCTTTCATGACCACTATCAGCTGAAATAGAGGAGTCTTTAAAACCCTCCCAATTTGAGTACAGTGAATGGTATATGGGACATGTATAGTGGAGCCTCACGGGGGCCTCTGACAAACATATTGTGGCATTTGCCCCCCACGACCCCCGTGCTTCCTACCCCACTGACACCAGTCCAATACATACAACACACAGTCCAGTTGCATGTGTGAAACACATCCACATCAGTGACATGGAGGCCTTTGGACATGACCATGTAGAGGAGGCCATGGGATATGAGCATACAGTGGAGGGCATGAGTCTGACAAGACATACTACCATTTTGCGCTGATACAATTATGACCACTAAAGAAATAGAAGGTAATGTTACTTGCACATGTAGGACCAAACATAAAGAGAATGAATCTGAATATAAACATAACAAAAATAGTTGAGAAAGAGGTAGGCCAGGGAAAAAAAAAAAAGTTCAAATCGACAAAGCATACATGTATGAGTGAATCTATGTAGCACACAACATAACAATTTACAGGGTTTACAGCAAGGGGAAAAGAATAGTGTCTTATGGTGGAAAGAGTGTGAATAGTCATGACATGAGACATGTGTATGTTCATGGGTGTGGTTCATGGGTGTGTGTGCCAGCCGTGCAGATGAAATGAAAAATGGTGGGTGTTATATGTGCCAGCAGAACGCATATCCCAACAATAAGGAAGGGTTACACGTGTTCCAGCCTAGCTGCGCTGCATGTGTCTTTAACTCGACCACGCCTCTCCCATAGCCTAGCTGATGCACCGGGCACAATATCTCATGGCTCTGATGTATAGGTTGTAAGCCTATGAATGGCCACGCAATGAGTGCCACCCAAAGAGTATGACCGAATCGACAGGGACACGATTTCTACATGCTGTTGTGCGCGCGTATCGGTACTGGTAGTACGTACCGTCCAATCCTTGGCAACATATTACAAAAATAAATTGCACATTCTCCAAGAAAGAAAGGTTCCAATGCTACACACACACAAACACTCACACACACACAAACACACACACACACACACACACACACACACACTGAAATTCCAATGCTACTTACAAGAAGAATTAGTGGTTCTGGTGAGGATGACTGGCATGTTTGTTGCTACACATATGACCAAATGCAAAAGCCTATGGAACTCACAGGTCTGTAACATGTTTGGAAGCAGCACTGCACCAGATCCAAAAACAGACATAAAATATGACACCAAGTGCTGTGATCCTCAGAGGGTTTGTGACGGTATGTCTCATTAATTGCAGAGTCCTAAACACATCTGGTCATAGCAAACTGACAGTCATACCCACCAGAACCATTATTTTTAAGTAGCACTGGTTTGTGTGTGTGTGAGTGTGTGTGTGTATGTGTGAGTGTGTGTGTATGTGTGTGTGTGTGTGTGCATGTGCATGTGTATGAAAAGCATTATACATGGGCCCCTTCTAGGAATCTGTGCTATTTATCTTTTGTGATATTACTTGTAGATCTACCACTCTGTAAGAGGGACTTTAGTAGACCTACTTTTGTATATAAGCCCAGCAGGAACATTATTCCTGCTTTATCCCAAAAGATAAAGATCAGGGCCCTGGTATAACAGAGGATGGTAATAAATAGTAAGACCTAAGTCTTTTTAAACCTCTCAATGGTACACACTCAGAGCTTCAGCATATATAGTGATTGGCATGGGATACATGTAGTTGTGAGTGCTGTGTATATATGAGTGTGTGAGTGTGTAAATGGAAGCATGTAATGGATTATGGGACATGAGGCATGGTATGTCATGATGTGGCAGGTACTGTGAGACAGGAACAAATAGTCCAGTACATACAACACATTA
Organism: Eunapius fragilis; assembly: GCA_963681505.1. Taxonomy (NCBI): domain Eukaryota; kingdom Metazoa; phylum Porifera; class Demospongiae; order Spongillida; family Spongillidae; genus Eunapius; species Eunapius fragilis. The sequence goes on from OY811985.1 coordinate 90,739, forward strand.
ATCCAGTACATACAACCAATGGGGGTAGGAGTTGGGAGGGGGGCCTTCCTCTGAAAAAATTGTTGGGGCCTTTGCCCCCATAGCCTCCATGCTCCCCTATACCACTGTATATAGAACACACAATCCAGTTACACATGAAAAACACATCAGTCAGAATACAAATAGTTGAGAAAGAGGGTTGTATAGTAGGCCAGTGAAAGCACTGTAACCGAAAGACATAGAAAAAAAGTTCAACTAGACAAAGCTTATGAGTGAATCCATGCAGCACATAACAATTTACAGGGTGTACAGCAAGGGGGAAAGAATAGTGGAAAGAGTGTGTATAAGTGTGACGTGAGACGTATGTATGTGTTGGTTCATGGGTGTGTATGTCTTGGTTCATGGGTGTGTGTGTGCCAGCCATGCAGATGAAATGAAAAACGGTGGGCGTTTAAAAAATATGTGCCAGCAGAACGCAAATCCCGACAATAAGGAAGAGTTACAGCCTAGCTGCGCTGCACGTGTCTTTAACTCGACCACGCCTCTCCCATAGCCTAGCTGATACACCGTGCATTATATATCATGGCTCTGACGTATAGGTTGTAAGCCTATGAATGGCCACGCAATGAGTGGCACCCAAAGAGTATGATCGAATCGACAGGGACACGATTTCTACATAATTTTGTGCGCGCGTATCGGTACTGGTAATACGTACCGTGTTTTTTGTATGGTGACGGTAGCTGAATCCCACACATTTCGATCGCTTAACGAACCTTGTCCATTATAGAAGAGAACCACTGACGTTTGTAGTCTCGTACCCAGACCGTCTATGACGTAAGCGATTATCGCTGTAAACAGTATAATCACTACGTTCAGACGGTCTGGGAAACAAGTCAAAGATTTTTGTTCCAGCGTCCCTGATTTTTGAAGACGCTGTTTATATCTAAATATAGCGTGACGTAATGATCAAGGGAGAAATTAACCCAATTAAGTAGACACCAAAAAGCAATTGCGTGGGCATACTTGAAGCGATTACCTTCCCTATTACTCTAGCCTCCCCACCTTCCCTACGCAAGCCACCCCACCTTCCTACGCTAGCCTCCCTACCTTCCCTACGCTAGCCTCCCCACCTTCCTACGCTAGCCTCCCCACCTTCCCTACGCTAGCCTCCCCACCTTCCCTACGCAAGCCACCCCACCTTCCTACGCTAGCCTCCCTACCTTCCCTACGCTAGCCTCCCCACCTTCCTACGCTAGCCTCCCCACCTTCCCTACACTAGCCTCCCCACCTTCCCTACGCTAGCCTCCCCACCTTCCCTACACTAGGAGGCTAGCGTAAGGAAGGTGGGGAGGCTAGCGTAGGGAAGGTGGGGAGGCTAGCGTAGGGAAGGTGGGGAGGCTAGCGTAGGAAGGTGGGGAGGCTAGCGTAGGGAAGGTAGGGAGGCTAGCGTAGGAAGGTGGGGTGGCTTGCGTAGGGAAGGTGGGGAGGCTAGCGTAGGGAAGGTGGGGAGGCTAGCGTAGGAAGGTGGGGAGGCTAGCGTAGGGAAGGTAGGGAGGCTAGCGTAGGAAGGTGGGGTGGCTTGCGTAGGGAAGGTGGGGAGGCTAGAGTAATAGGGAAGGTAATCGCTTCAAGTATGCCCACGCAATTGCTTTTTGGTGTCTACTTAATTGGGTTAATTTCTCCCTTGATCATTACGTCACGCTATATTTAGATATAAACAGCGTCTTCAAAAATCAGGGACGCTGGAACAAAAATCTTTGACTTGTTTCCCAGACCGTCTGAACGTAGTGATTATACTGTTTACAGCGATAATCGCTTACGTCATAGACGGTCTGGGTACGAGACTATGACGTTTGTAAGAACGGTGGTACTTCAGTTGTACAGGTTAATACAGTGGCATGGGCACGGGAGGTTATTGTATATTCATGTGCTCGGAGTAGCGGGAACCAGGTTGTAGTAGGTTAATGGCGCGGAATGAACGAAAAATGTGCAATTACTTTGCACAGCTGTATCTCCGTAACGGATCAAGTAAAAATTAACGAACAGGGCACATCGATAGGTACAGGACCCCTCTGTGTATAAACCGAATTTGAAGTTAATTGAGACGTCCTGCCGAAAGATATGGCCAGTTTGAACCCCAAGGGGTATCGGACGTTGCAACACTGGCACGAAGCTAATGCAAGACTCCAAAATCTATTTTACCTTATAGAAATGGTGTAGTATAAAGTGTTGAAAATAGGAAGTCAATGGCGTGTACCGTTACGAAGTTATAGCGATTCAAACGTGAGTCATTTTTATAACTTTAAAATTATATAGCGATGGGTCATTTTCGCGGAGACTGTCCCAAATATTGCAAATAAAAATATTAAATAATTTTTATTGTTGTGAATACAAAAAAAACCTATTTAGTCTACAATACACACCACTCCAAATGTAAAGGCAAAACACCTTAAGAGGACCACTGTTGGATTTGCTCTAACCAGGTTCACACACACACACACACACACACACACACACACACAACACACATACACACGCACAGCAGTAAACTACTGTCCACCTTACGAATGATACTGTTGTACAGATTGTTCTGAATGCTCTATAGAGCCACATGCTTCCCATGTATATATGTAATGGTGTGTGTGTGTGTGTGTGTGTGTGTGTGTGTGTGATTACTTATGCAGCTGTTACGCTTTTTTTTTAGTTTGCAATTAGACATTAACATTGAGCGGTTTGGAAAATACAAATTGGCCTGAGTAGCCTGAACGGCCCTGAAGTAGAGAGTTGCACCTGCTTCAAACAGGACAGTATCGATGACTATAGGTATCAATGGCACAGCTGTATATACGATACAGCTATCCCCATAACTGTTCGGCTACGCGCATATAAATGCCCAACTAACCATGTGAAGTACCTTATGTACTGTATAGTTGCATTGGACCTTCTCTACACTATTGATACGTTTTTGTCTTTCTGCTCCAAAGGGAGATAATTTGTACATGCATGTGGATTCTTTTATGTACTGAACAATTATATATATTTCAAGCAAAGCTGCAACAAGTAAACTAGTGGTACATACCTTCCCACTTCCCAGATCACATGCCATGACAATTTGTGTCACCTGTGCACACCAACTTTTAATAATAGTACATGATAGACTTTACACTTGCACACTGCTACAGCAATCACACAAGGCTAGGCAAAGGGCTCAACCTGGAGATGAGCCCACATCTCCTTATGGGAAAACCTCTAGCAGGAAAAAAAAACCACCAAACATGTTGGAGAAAAAACCTCTATCTAGCACTGCCCAGCCACATACAACTTAGAACATATTCAACTTAAGAGTCCAACAGCTTTCACCATCTCTGTGCCCAGGGATCATCTGCTCTTGCGATAAGACACATACAGTGCTACCATTTGGCACTGATTAATGAACAACCAAACAAAATAGAATTACTGCTGCCTACAAGTGTTGTGCATGCACAAATGCTTCGACTGAGCAACTGCCTCCAGCTGCTGCTTTTACCTGGGCTGCCAGCTGCCACTTAAAGCTGGCCCTGCCAATAACCAAGCACAACCCCACCATTTTACATGTACCATCCCCGGTCGATATCATGAGTACTAGCCCTATTTAGGTGGCAGCTCATTTTGTGTTTAATTCAATACTTTCAAACTGCAGGTCCCTAAGCGTGGAAAACTATTTTCAACAACACATAAAATTTTAAATTGTTTTCCAGTTTAGTTTTTTTCCTTGTGATAAAGACTTCATCCTGACCCTTCCTGCATGTACACACATAAAGACTTAGGGTACTGGTTTAAAGTAGATAAATTTGGAAATGAAGTACTGATGTTAACCAGTTAGTCCATTTCATACGAAAGCATGCCTTCATAATATCTCGTGTGCCTTGACAGAAAATACTTACATACTAAAAATTTCATCACATTAGAGAGCTGTACATGCTGCATGCAAGAAATGACATTAGTAAGCAGTAATTCGGAGCCCAGAGACAGATCATCCTTTGCACCATGTACTAATGAAGTGCAGTTTTCTCACCCCATGAAAAGATACTTTATTAGATACCATGGCAACCTGATAGAGTACTCTGACCTTGTGCAACCATCTTAGAATTGTCAGTGCTGTTGTTGTACACACTTTATAGATATAGAAAGGCAGGGGTAGGTAGGGAGAGGGAGGGAGGGTGAGTAGGAAGGGTTCCATAAGGTCATAATTAAGGTGATTTATAATCTATGGCTAAACAGTCACATTTGATCACATTTCGTATGCCATTAAACAGGACGCTGACTGGCGATTGAGGTAAAAACTTGAGACACACACTATTAATCTTCGTCAACACACACACACACACACACACACACACACACACACACACACACACACACACACACACACACCCATTATCCTGTTTGTAGCATCGGGTACACACCACACGATACAGACCGCAACAACTTATAAATAGGTACACACGCCTACAGGGCGTACGTGTTCCGTGCAGAGGGATCGATTCCGGTCATTGGAGAAGGTCGGCACCGCTTCCATACCATTATTCCGTTGCAGATGGAGCATTGTTCATTATATTGATAAAGACGACGATAATTCATTTTTCATTTTCCAATACTTTGCGATGCGCTGAATTTAGGCCACAAATTGAATTCGATCACGTGCAACATTGACATTCGAGCCCAAAAGGTCGGTCCGTGTATATTTCCGCCATTCCTAAATTTCATTGGTTTCAATTTTTTCAGAAATTGAGAATTTGCTTTTTCTTCCAATATTTCATCGTTTCATCAAATTCAATTCATGCAAGTAAGCAATTCCGCCTGTATTCTTTTTGATAGATCTCAATTCTTGAATCAATGCACTGTATATTTCCGCCATTTCCTAATTTCAATCGTTTCATTTTTTTCAGACATTGAAATATTGCTTTTTCTTCCAATTTTTCATTGTTTCATTAAGTTCAATTACTAGAGATAAGCAATTCCGCTTATGTTCTTCTTATAGATCTCAATATTTGAATCAATGCCGTTGTCTATTACCCTGTTGTTAAATTTTCATTTTTTTTGCATCCTAATTAAGTTGTTGCAGTCTCGTCCCCAGATCAAACGTATATAAGTACCCCGCTCTCAATGCCTACCTTGGTTCATAAGTCCCGCCTTTACAAGATAGCAAGTTTTTAGAGAAGCAAAGCAAAAGAGGTAGATACGCAGCTATGTAAGAGAGGGAAATTAAACGTTGGGGTGGCTCCATTGAGCTACACCCCCCCCCCCCCCCCCCCCCCCCCCATGGCTCGTGGGGCGGGGGGGAAGGGGTTAACCCACCCTACCTCCACCTTTAGTAGTTAACGATAGATGTATATAATCCCATTGGCCTCATTCCTGCATGTATAAGCATTCCCCGTAAGCATTCCTCGCGACTACTCACAACTTACACCTTCAGCAAAGAAGGGTTAACCAAGTATATGCGGGCTTTGTACGCACAAGGCTATGGAAATGCCAATTTAGGGGGTTATGATTATTACATGTGCATGCATGTTTATGATCTGCAGAAACATGTGGATACTGAGCCTGTAGCTGCCATCAGTCACCATTGGAACATATATCACAGGTATAAGGAACACTTAATTCTTTAAATATGGAATTGGTACCAGAAGTACATTAGAACAAGCATATGAAGAAAATACCGCCTCAATGAAAGTACTTGTGTTGCATGGCATATATGAGATGATGACTGACCAACTCACAATTAAATTTATAAGTATGCATGGGACAGTGTCCAGCTAAATCGGCCTTCTGGGGTTACGCATGCATAAAAAATTGGCAGATACATAAATCCATGTATCTTCGTAATGGTACAACGCTTAATCTCGTGCATGTCTATCCACACTATTTGTCCCTACTTTTGGTGGTCTAGCTATTTTCTTTGCCGTAAGAACAATTAAAGCTCCCCAACCCATCGGGTACATATCTCCAGGTACGCGCGTTATATATCGAGGAGTTCTTTAGCTATTTAACAGTCCATACTGATGACTTGAATGTTATCCATTACGTAGATATTCCGTGCTGTGCAAATTGAGTGGATGTGGAGTCCATTCTTTTGTCCTTCATGACAAGACCGCCCTCTTTCAGGTCGAAGCTGAAACACGTCTGCACTCATGAAAGCTCTTTTTGCTCCGCAATGCATACTTGTTATACCTTAAAACAATAAGTCTCCAACTTTATGACAATGAACCTTCTTAATAACCGCGTGCTATGGTTCACTCCATGAAAAGTCGGAGGCCTTGGAATAAGGGGTGCTGCATGTTCATGCACCTTGCTCCGTCAGCATAATTAGCCTCATTTGCGGGTTTTGAGAACCCACCTTTACCATATACTACCACCTCGTTTTCAAGAGTCACCACTCTCCCTTTGGCTCTACAGTTAGGTCATAATGAATCTCCACCTTCTGGCCCTATGTCATATCCTGCATGGGACTCTTAGCCACTGTCTCTGATCCCTTGTCTGAGGTGAGGCTCCTGTCTGTACGCCTCTATATGAAAAGCTTTAATGCATGCATGGTTACCTCCATGCATGGGCCTTTGCATGCATGGACGATAATACTATAGGTGTTTTATATATATATATAGATCAAGACGATAGATTAAGCAAAAATGACACAGAGGCATTATCTCAGGCCTTTAAAAAGGTGCCTTGTGTGGTACTAGATGCTCCTAAAAGCATTACCCCATTGGTATTAGCATAGCGTGCATGGTTGTGTTTCAATGTAAAACACATAATGAGATATGTATATACAGTGAATCATATAAAATGATGGCATGCATTAGTCTGGGTACCCGACTGATCGGTTGCACTATCATAGTGATAGTGCAACCAGTCAGTACTCTGACTATTAGGCATGCATATGCGCACATGTATATAGCTAAAAGTACATTTATACACAATTTCACCACCATCAACGGCATATGAGTCTGGAATCTAGCCTATAGGTGGACCTTGGAAGTACATGCAAGTCGATCGTGCAGTTTAATACTGTAGGTGTAGAATTTACAAGGACTGGTGTAAGAATTAAAAATTAAATTAAAAAAGAAACCACTATGAAAACAATAAAATGCGCAACAATGATTTAACATCTTTTAATACACGGTTTACGACAGATGCGGGGAAATATTGGGGAATATATAATATTCATAATTCCCTCCTATAGTTTTTTTCTAAGCTAATCATAGAATACTCCAATCGTTATAGATGAAATTGGAAAAGTAAAGAATCAGCAGGCATATACAATTGTCGTATTGTAACCTTTAAAAGCCAGCTCATTGTAGTTTTAACGATGTGCCTCAGCATTCAAGGTACAGTTCCGATATACACTATAGCCTATATATACTTAATAAATGGATGCAAAAGCGAATGTTATAAGAAACAATTTTATACACCGAAAGCCAATACAGTGGTATAAGTAGTGCGATCGACCAGGAATTGCATAGAAAAACAAATGGCACCTGGCGCAGCATGTTTGCGGAATTGTCCGACAATACGAGCCTGTATAACTCCATAGGGCAGTCGCAAATGCGTACTGAGTTTTAAATATGAAAAACTGCAAGAATGATCATTCAAACGACTAGGAGGGAATTATTCCCCAAAATAATCAAGATATATCCCCGCGTCTGTCGTAAACCGCGTGTTAAAGGAGAGAAGGTTGGAAGCAAAGTTCCCAAAACATTTATGCAGCATTCCCCTTCTGAATGGCAACGGAATGCTTTTGCATGAGGTACGCCAGAGAGCTTTCACATATCCAGAAATGCCCCATACATTGGAGGACATTCATTAAAAAATTCCAAATTGAATTCTATAACATTTTAACATATAGCGGAATATTTTTTCTTTCCACTATAAAAATTTGAGTGTCAGATTTTTATGGATTATGAAGTTAAAATCAAAATATTTTTTAATTACTACATAGTTGACGTAATTTTTTTGGGGGGGTCGATTAACTAACTATTAAACGAATTAACAATGTTTATCAATAATCCTCTCACCAATAATATAAATAACCTCGATCAGACTGATGGCCGGCTGTTTAGTGGAATATTGAGATACTAACCCTGGTAGGCAAGCGCGAAGTAAGACATCACTTTATTATCTCAAATGGATCACGACACTAATACCTGCACACTACGGCAGTAGCCGGCGTCAGCGAGGGGGGTGATTCAGGTCAGGCCAGTACGATAATTGGCGGGTGGGGTAGTTTCGTCCCCAGACCCAGATTCCCAACAGCTGCGGGTGGATTACATCACCGCTACGTGGAAAGTGGGTCTGGGAAATAAGAACGACGCACTTGTTCCGAGCGTCCCTCAATGTTTATGTCCAAAAATAGTACGGCAATCTAAATTTAGAACTAATCTCGCACAAGTAGATATCAATAAGCGCTATCATTTCCGCATGATATTACTACGCGTGTTAAGTACAATTATTTGAGTGTATATTTATCACTCATGTAGAGTCATGTACAATTCTTTATACCTAATAAGAGGTTGCTCCTGATCTCAATTACCATGGGTAGGGGAATAGGCAGCCATGAATGATATGGCTCATGGAGCCCCAGTGTCTGCATATACTCTATGCATAAGCAGCTGCAGGTGGTTGGTGCAATGGATATGATCTACAGATGACCCAGTGACTACGTATATAATGCAGCTGCATCTGTAGATTGTCTATAGATAAGGCCTGCGAACCACAAGGCAGACTACATGCACCTATACTAATATGCTTCCTCTACAACCAAGCATTTCGTCGTACGCGTATGACAGCACTGAATATTTTAGCGATTTGGCGTATTCAGTTGGCAAACTGACGAAAACATCTTTTCTTTGAATGAAGGTCTTAATTGCCTCCATTTGTTGCGGACGTGGGTCAGCAAATCCTAGCCTTTGAACCGCGCGCAAAATCACCTCCTGAATATGCGTATTCTGCTCGCACATTCCCACTTCGATGTCTAATTGAACCACACCTTCCACTTGAAAAAGCAACTTGCATGTGTTATTAAGGTTACGTCAGCGTCATTACGTATATACACATCCGTCTCAATGTTTTGGGACGCTCGGAACAAGTGCGTCGTTCTTATTTCCCAGACCCACTTTCCACGTAGCGGTGATGTAATCCACCCGCAGCTGTTGAGAATCTGGGTCTGGGGACGAGACTACGGGTGGGGGGGAGTTGCTGTCTGCTTCAGACCCAATACGAAAAGTGGGGGCCCTTTAATTGTTTGGCATAGGGCCTAATCTATTTAAATACGTTATCGTTATTACCGGTTACAATTTTGGCCGAGGAGGGTGAAGCACCCGGAGCACCCTCTCTGGGATACGTTAGCTTCGGCTATATATACCTGTAACCGTTAATTATTAACGATAACGTATTTGCTGTGTGCCAAACAAAGGGCCCCCACTTTTTGTATCGGACCTGAAGCGGACAGCACTCCACCCCCCACCCCCCAAGGGCGTAGACAAGTTTTAAGGGTGGGTAGGGGGGGGGGGCTAATTATGGTTGGGGGTTTAGTCCCGCGATACGACAGTGGGGGTGGAGGAAGATGTACACTTCAGGCATAATACGAAAGGCGGGGGGGGGGGGGGGGGGGGGGTTGCTTAGCAGAAGAGGGGGAGGTACCTTACATGAAAGGGCAACTCTATGATCTATTGAATAGCGAGCGCTTTACAATTGATTATAACGACTTCAGAAATTTCTATACCTGAAGTGCAAAAATCTGGGGGGTTAAAGCCCCCCGGCCCCCCCCCCCCCCCCCCCCCCCCCCTTCTTTCCATATTGAAGCACCCCCTTCGCTGAAATTCTGGATACGCCATTGATGGTGGGCTATGCTATGTCTCCGCAAACAACTATGTGCGTGCACGTAACATTTGCTCCTCGAATACAAAGCCCTAAATCATAATGTCTCTACATGTACTCCTCAATTGTTTATCAACTGTATAGAGTGCACCACCCCACATCAGAAATAGGGATAGATGTAGATATCAAACATTTTATACTCATTTCACTTCCAAATGCACCAACTGATACACAAAAGTCCACAAGTAATAATCAACGACGACTACTGCATAGCATCATGTCATTATCATCCAGTTAGAGTAGTGTCAGGAAAGGATTGCCATCTTCTTGAAATGGATTTCATTTCATCCTATTTTAAAGAGACCAGTGAATCAAACAGTTGATGGTGTACCAACGCAATGTACCATTCGTAGCTTGGTGGATGTTATGGTGGAAGAGGTAAGACCAAAACCAACATCTAAGAAACATATAAAAACCAATTAACTCTGTACAATCATATAGCAGATGATATATCACACTGCTGCCTACTACCAATTCCATAGATGCAGGAACTAAAGGTTAACCCCATCAAATCCTCTGTGTAGAATTTATATCAGAAATGCCCTGCGTGCGAGTGTGTATGTGTGTGTGCGTGTGTGTGTATTCGTGCGAGTGTGTATGTGTGTGTTTGTGTGCGTGTGTGTTGTATGTGCGTGTAACAAAACAGTGTCAGTGTGGGTTAAATTTGCAAGCATACTGGATTTGGCTACAACAGCTAGGAACCTCCATACATGGGTATCAAAAGCTTGTATGATACCCAACAGATCAAAATAAGTACCTGTGTGTGTGTGTATGTGTGTGTGTGTGTGTGTGTGTGTGTGTGTGTGTGTGTGTGTGTGTGTGTGTGTGTGTGTGCATGCGTGTTAAATCACAAAGTCAGTGTGGGTTCTATTTGCAAGCTTACTGGATATGGCTAGGAAAAGCTAACCAGGCACTGCTATCTAGATCAATCTACCCACAGTGTACACAGGTCAACCTCCATGTATGGGCATCAAATGAGCTTGTTAAATAAGTGTGTGTGTGTGTGTGTGTGTGTGTGTGTGTGTGTGTGTGTGTGTGTGTGTGTGTGTGTGTGTGTGTGTGTGTGTGTGTGTGTGTGTGTGTGCATGCGTGTTAAATCACAAAGTCAGTGTAGGTTCAATTTGCAAGGGTACTGGATATGGCTGGGAAAAGCTACCCAGGCACTGCTATCTAGATCAATCTGCCCACAGTGTACACAGGTCAACCCCATGTATGGGCATCAAAAGAGCTGGTTAAAAAACAGTACCTGTGTGTGTGTGTGTGTGCACATGAGTGTGTGCATGTGTGTGCGTGTTAAATCACAAAGTCAGTGTAGGTTCAATTTGCAAGCGTATTGGATATGGCATACGGAATAGCTTATAGCTATCTAGATCAATCTACCCACAGTGTATATAGTTCAACACAAGCTTGCAACCAGACAGGTCAAATAAAATAACAGTACCTATGTGTGTGTGTGTGTGTGTGTGTGTGTGTGTGTGTGTGTGTGTGTGTGTGTGTGTGTGTGTGTGTGTGTGTGTGTGTGTGTGTGTGTATGTGTGTGTGTATACTGGATTTGGCATATAACAGCTAACCAGGCACTGCTTATCTCAATCAATCTACCCACAGTTTACCAGGTCAACCTCCATGTCAGGGCACCAAAAGAGCTTGGGAGGGGGGAGGGGGGGGGGTTACCTGTGTGTGTGTGTGTGTGTGTGTGTGTGTGTGTGTGTGTGTGTGTGTGTGTGTGTGTGTGTGTGTGTGTGTGTGTGTGTGTGTGTGTGTGTGTGTGTGTGTGTGTGTGTGTGTGTGTGTGTGTGTGTGTGTGTGTGTGTGTGTGTGTGTGTGTGTGTGTGTGTGTGTGTGTGTGTGTGTGTGTGTGTGTGTGTGTGTGTGTGTGTGTGGCCTCCGACTTTTCATGGAGTGAACCATAGCACGCGGTTATTAAGAAGGTTCATTGTCATAAAGTTGGAGACTTATTGTTTTAAGGTATAACAAGTATGCATTGCGGAGCAAAAAGAGCTTTCATGAGTGCAGACGTGTTTCAGCTTCGACCTGAAAGAGGGCGGTCTTGTCATGAAGGACAAAAAAATGGACTCCACATCCACTCAATTTGCACAGCACGGAATATCTACGTAATGGATAACATTCAAGTCATCAGTATGGACTGTTAAATAGCTAAAGAACTCCTCGATATATAACGCGCGTACCTGGAGATATGTACCCGATGGGTTGGGGAGCTTTAATTGTTCTTACGGCAAAGAAAATAGCTAGACCACCAAAAGGAGGGGCAAATAGTGTGGGAAGACATGCACGAGATTAAGCGTTGTACCATTACGAAGATACATGGATTTATGTATCTGCCGACAATTTTTTATGCATGCGTAACCCCAGAAGGCCGATTTAGCTGGACACTGTCCCATGCATACTTATAAATTTAATTGTGAGTTGGTCAGTCATCATCTCATATATGCCATGCAACACAAGTACTTTCATTGAGGCGGTATTTTCTTCATATGCTTGTTCTAATGTACTTCTGGTACCAATTCCATATTTAAAGAATTAAGTGTTCCTTATACCTGTGATATATGTTCCAATGGTGACTGATGGCAGCTACAGGCTCAGTATCCACATGTTTCTGCAGATCATAAACATGCATGCACATGTAATAATCATAACCCCCTAAATTGGCATTTCCATAGCCTTGTGCGTACAAAGCCCGCATATACTTGGTTAACCCTTCTTTGCTGAAGGTGTAAGTTGTGAGTAGTAACGAGGAATGCTTACGGGGAATGCTTATACATGCAGGGATGAGGCCAATGGGATTATATACATCTATCGTTAACTACTAAAGGTGGAGGTAGGGTGGGTTAACCCCTCCCCCCCCGCCCCACGAGCCATGGGGAAGGGGGGGGGGGGTGTAGCTCAATGGAGCCACCCCAACGTTAATTTCCCTCTCTTACATAGCTGCGTATCTACCTCTTTTGCTTTGCTTCTCTAAAAACTTGCTTTCTTGTAAAGGCGGGACTTATGAACCAAGGTAGGCATTGAGAGCGGGGTACTTATATACGTTTGATCTGGGGACGAGACTGCAACAACTTAATTAGGATGCAAAAAAAATGAAAATTTAACAACAGGGTAATAGACAACGGCATTGATTCAAATATTGAGATCTATAAGAAGAACATAAGCGGAATTGCTTATCTCTAGTAATTGAACTTAATGAAACAATGAAAAATTGGAAGAAAAAGCAATATTTCAATGACTGAAGAAAATGAAACGATTGAAATTAGGAAATGGCGGAAATATACAGTGCATTGATTCAAAAATTGAGATCTATCAAAAAGAATACAGGCGGAATTGCTTACTTGCATGAATTGAATTTGATGAAACAATGAAATATTGGAAGAAAAAGCAAATTCTCAATTTCTGAAAAAATTGAAACCAATGAAATTTAGGAATGGCGGAAATATACACGGACCTGTGTGCCTTTCCGCCATTTTGATTACTCTATTAATGGCACTCTTGTTTGTCCATTTTATTGCCATTTTTCGATCTTTCGTTTAATGACATAATCACAATTTGCCAGACATTCGCCTCAATTTCGATGGCAGCTTGGATTGGAAAGTCGAGAATTTGAACGATTGCGTAAAATTGGTTCAATTATTGGTTTTGTCAAATATAAATATTATTTTAATCGAACATTTGAAATTTTGGTATGGAATCGAAGTGTGTCCGGAATGGAATCGGGCTTTCTAATAACTACGAAGCCACACCTATATCCCGGTTACCGTTCTATAGCCTAGCTGCATATTTACTGTGGGTTCTAGCACCGCGAGACTATACGGGTGAGAAACTATACAGTCTGAATTATTCTTCCTTTAGCATGTCGGCGGCCCCACATATCGTATGGGCGAGCTTGGCCAATGAACTTGACCATCCTCCGGCCTCATAAACAACTTATAGCACAGACGCGCGCGCGCGCACGCATGCACACCCACACCCACCCACCCACACGCACACACACACACACACACGCACACACACACACACACACACACACACACACATGCACGCAGACGCACGCACGTACACACTCCAACTGCGCGTGGATCTTTAAGTGTCGTGAATACAAATAACAAGATTCCGATCGGCCCGCAGCTTCTATTTAGCAAACGCACGTATTAGGATAGAGCCAGCGAATACCTATACAACGTAATAACTCTTCATGAATACAGATTTCAGTTGTTAGGTAAAGCTTGATTTATTACCGTTAGCACACGACACACAGTAAACAGGCACATCCCTTCTTCTTATGTAATGATAGCGATACCATTATTTGAGATGTCGACGTCGTGAAATTAACGTTTAGCAGACAGTATATGTGGCCTCTATAAAATTTAGTATATATATCCCAACGGCGAATATATCATTAGTGAAACTGCATACGCTTAGAAAGCTAAGACAGCAAGACTCGTTACCCTCATTCAATCGGACATAAATTATATTTCGTATTATGACCTTTACTTATTTGTCTAGCTTGCATTGGTTTAAGTATATCATTAATGGTAGCAATGGATATGTTATATGCAAAAGCCCTTGTTGTTATATATCTATAGTGACGTACACAGGTATCATGCACCACTATTATAATAAACATAACAAAAGAGGGTGCATAGTAAATGAAAGCAGACGACTCGCAAGACATTGCTTTGAATATGCAGAGCGTGGCATTTAAATTTCGTGGAAGCGCATGAAAGAAAGAAGGGGCTGCGTGACAAGAACGGCGATCCAGAAAGCAAGAGGTCTTACAGAAAGGCCCGGTGCCTTCAATCTTTTGTAAGTTACTAGTAACTAGCTAGGGGTCTTGGTGGATGAATCGATTATCAAAACACTTGATACACTATTGCAATGCATGTATTATACAAATACATGGTTGGCCAATATACTGGCCAAGCAAGATAATTTTGTATTAGCTTCATGCAGTTTAATTTTATGCAGACAAGCCACATGATGTTTGTGAGAGTAATTTCAGATTGGTGAGTACTATACCTTATACACATATATTACCAATGGGTTGTTTCTCAGTGGTAAGGGCTACAAAACAATAGGCATTCCTATCAAGGAATAGCACTGGCATCAAACCAGTGCCAAAAGGTAACAAGCTGGGATAGACCTGAGTCATGATAGAGAGAGACACGAGAGAGAGGGTGGAAAGAGATGGAGGGAGGGAGGGAGAGAGGGAGGGAGAGAGAAAGAGAGAGAGAGGGAGAGAGGGGAAAGAGAGTGAGAGAGGGGGGTGAGAAGGGAGTGACATAGGATCCATTTTTGTCATTGCAAACCCATCCATTAGACCACCACAACCCTAACCAGTGGCCATGCAGGGATTTAACCCATTGTTCATTTGTATGCGTTATGGTACTCAGCTCTCCATAGACACCCAGTTGAATGCATATTTTATACATGCTGTGGGCAATCAAATTTTTCATGTCCGAACAGTGTGGACAATGACCACTATATGAAGGCTTATACAATACTAGGTTATAGAACGTTAACGTGGTTGATCAGATACACTAAATACTGTACCTTTGAAGCAAACACGTGCACGGGGTTACGAATCAGTTGTTAAGATTAATTTGCACATAAAATACATGTAGAATAATATTATGCCACAAGCTATTTCATTTTCGGTTTTGAAGCAGCATTAAATATATGATGCAAAATGTGGAAAGTTAGGTTGGGTTTGCATCCCTTTGGTGGTAGAGCTGGGGAGCTGAAGCTCAGCATAGACTCTCTAGACTTGCAGGTAGACTAGCCAATTGACTAGGACAGCCTAAGTCTATCACAACAAACCAGATCTATGGTAGATTGAACTTGACCCTGATCAGAGCCAACTCCAGGGCCATTGTATGACCTTGTTGTGTGCATTACATGAATGTATTTCATGTTTTATTAATAATAATAAAAATAAGATGAACTATGAGTTAATGTAAATCTCTTTTGCCATTTTGTATGAAAGAAGAATAAATGTGACTATCACAATATACTATCTAAGGCAGTAGGTCGCATACAAGGCTTGAAACCTGTTGTGCCTGAGCTCCGGTTAACTGATCGAGAGAATTAAACAGTCGCCTAAACTGGTTCTATTTAGCTAAACAACCGCTTCAATCGGTTGTTAAAATTTTAAGCAATCAATTCTTTAATTTTTTTTTTTAATTTAATGACTCTTACAGCCCGTCAGGTTTCAAGCTTAGTCGCATGTGGGTGTGCATGTGCATTGTCATGTTGACATGCTTTGTACATGGTTCTGTGTAGTAACGTTGCTGATATTAAGGGTTGAAAGTTGGATAATTATGCATACACACTCACCCCCAAACGAGGATCACTGACAGGCATAGATTACAAGATTTCATGTAATTACTATATTAAACTTTATACATGGGGTCGAGGCAGCGAAAAGGGACCTATAGCATATATTATTTCAAGCTTTCAAATTATTTCATATTCAACTAATAGTATATCCTCTACAAATTCTTTTTACGCACTGGAAATTAGTCTGTCCATCATGGAGTTACGGGTTCTGAATTATTAATTAAGCGTACATTATTATTGCACCCGTGGACTTGATGCTCCTTCCAGGAAACTTTTATAACATGTCCATTTTCGCTGCCTCGACCTCATACATTGTTCCACTCATTTTTAAAATGTATGCAGCAGTGTGTGGGAGCGCAACATACCTACCTTTATTGTGTTAAGTGACCACTAGATTCTGTTCTATACCACAGACTCCTAGATAGTAACTTGCGAAAGATTGAAGGCGCCGGGCCATTATAAGACTTCTTGCTTTCTGGATCGTTTGAGAAACCGTTCTTGTCACGCCGTCGCCTTCTTTCTTTCATGCGCTTCCACGAAATTAAAACGCCACACTCTGCACATTCAAAGCAATATCTTGCGACTCGTCCGCATGCTTCATTTACTATGCACCCTCTTTTGTTATAATAGTGGTGCATGATACCTGCATGTGTACGTCACTATAGATATATAACAACAACGGTGCATAGTACCTTTTGCATATGACATATCCTTTGCTACTGTTAATGATGTACTTAAAACAAGCTAGACAAATATATAAAAGTCATAATACGAAATATATATACTATATGTCCGATCGAATGAGGGTTACGAGTATGCATTAATATCTTGCTGTCTTAGCTTTCTAAGCGTATGCAGTTTCACTAATGATATATTTGATATATTCGCCGTCGGAATATATATCCTTACTAAAATTCATAGAGGCCACATATACTGTCTGCTAACCGTTAATTACTTCGACATCTCGGTATCGCTATCATTACATAAGCAGAAGGGATGTGCCTGTTTACTGTGTGTCGTGCGCTAACGGTAATAAATTAAGCTTTACCTAACAACTGAAATCTGTATTCATGAAGAGTTATTACGTTGTATAGGTATCCGCTGGCTCTATCCTAATATGCGCGTTTGCTAAATAGAAGCCGCAGTTCGATCGGTGTTTGTTAATCGTATTCACGACACATAAAGATCCACGCCAGTTGGAGTGTGTGTGTACGTGCGTGCGTCTGCTTGCATGTGTGTGTATGCGTGCGGTGTGTGTGTGTGTGTATGTGTGTGTGTGTGTGCATGTGTGTGTGCGTGCGCGCGCGCGTCTCTGCTCTAAGTTTTTATGAGGCCGAGGGAAGGTAAAGTTCATTGGCCAAGCTCACCCATACGAAATGTGGGTGCCGCAGACATGCGTGTCTGTAACTAGATGAAGAATAATTCAGGCTCTATAGTTCTCACTCGCGTGTAGTCTTGCGGAGCGCTAGCTAGCCCGGAACCCGCCGTCAATATGCAGCTATAGAACGACAACCGGGATATAGGCGTGGCTTCGTAGTTATAAGAAAGCCCGATTCCATTCCGGACACACTTCGATTCCATACCAAAATTTCAAATGTTCGATTAAAATAATATTTATATTTGACAAAACCAATAATTGAACCAATTTTACGCAATCGTTCAAATTCTCGACTTTCCAATCCAAGCCGCCATCGAAATTGAGGCGAATGTCTGGCAAATTGTGATTATGTTATTAAACGAAAGATCGAAAAATGGCAATAAAATGGACAAACAAGAGTGCCATTAATAGAGAAATCGAAATGGCGGAAAGGCACACAGACCAATAATGGTCTGGAAGCGGTGCCGACCTTCTCCAATGACTGGAATCGATCCCTCTGCACGGAACACGTACGCCCTGTAGGCGTGTGTACCTATTTATAAGTTGTTGCGTTCTGTATCGTGTGGTGTGTACCCGATGCTGTTTGTAGTATAATGTGTGTGTGTGTGTGTGTGTATGTGTGTGTGTGTGTTGACGAAGATTAATAGTGTGTGTCTCAAGTTTTTACGTGGCTATACCTCAATCGCCAGTCAGCGTCCTGTTTAATGGCATACGAAAATGTGATCAAATGTGACAGTTTAGCCATAGATTATAAATCACCTTAATTATGACCTTATGGAACCCTTCCTCCTCACCCTCCCTCCCTCTCCCTCTCCCTACCTACCCGTACCCCTGCCTTTCTATATCTATAAAGTGTGTACAACAACAGCACTGACAATTCTAAGATAGTTGCACAAGGTCAGAGTACTAGTACCTTATCAGGTTGCCATAGTACCTAATAACATCAATGGTGCAAAGCATGATCTGCCTCTGGGCTTCGAATGGGTTGTCAACTGTTCCAATTAATGTCATGTATCCCTTAAAGCTTACTGATGTTGTCATTTCTTGCATGCAACATGTACAGTTCGTGACAAATGAAGCCAGCTTTGTGACCTGAAGTAGAGGGCCCCATGGTTATAGTTTCCCCTGCTTAGGCAGGCACATCCTTGATGTCTACTTACAAATACCAGAAGAACAGGCCAGTACTAGTGTGTATGAATTAACACTGCAATAGGAAATAGAACCAAGAACTGCATGTTAACCAAAGTGGAGATATTATATCTAGTTTAAGAAGGCATGCGTGCTGGTGATGTATGTGTGTGTATTGTATGTGTGTGTATGTATGTATGCATGCATGTACATGTACGTATGTATATAATTATGATAATAATAATAATACTAATATATAATATTATATATATATATGCAAGTATGTATGTAGGTCATGGGCGTCCCCAGCTTTTCTGGAAGGGGGGGGGGGGCCAGGATAGGGCAAGGGGGCGCCATTTCACAGCTGTGAATACGTTGTCTGCTTTTGGCCGATTCAACCAGTGGGGGGGGGGAGGGGGGGTGCTGTCCGCTTTCGGCCAATTCAACAGTGGGGGGTGTGGGGTGCTGTCCACCTTCGGCCGATTCAACCAGTTGGGGGGGGGGGTATATTTATGTGTGGATCTAATCAAGATCCACAGTAACTTTAATTGTAACATATACTAAAATCAACTGCAAGATGAGTCATTCTATACCTTTTCATCAAAGAGATGGACACCATGTTGTAGCTTTATGTTCAAAACTTTTATGGTAGTTTTTCTTTATATAAGAGGTGCTGGGATGAAATTTTGACTCTTAATGGTTTGCAAGATACTGAGCGTTGAATAATTGATTAGTGTAGTGTCTTTGGACCCCCAAACTTGGCTCTCAGTCACGCTTCACTCATTAACAAAAAAGGAGCATTCAAATCAATGAGCATGCGCACAACTACACTCTAAATATACGTATGCCAATACATCACATTCCTCCCCCCTTAACACACAACTATACATTTATGCCCTTCTATAATAGTCAATATGTGTGTTCTCTGTCTAGTAGCGGTCAGGTGCTTGTCTAACTCGGGTTGATCTCCTCAAGGTCATCGGTGGAACTGGTGCTACCTCCTGAGGAACTGGTGCTACCTCCTGAGGAAGGTTTACTGCCTCCTGTGGACCGGTGTCAGAGTCCTCTGGGATGATAACTGCATCTCTATCTTCTTCAGTGGCTGTGCTATCTGCTAGTGGTGCTGGGTCATAGGACAAATCTGAAGTTGGACCATCATCCATGATGTCTGGCTGAAGGGAGGTGTCCGTTGGTGCAACAGGATCAGTGTTAAGCTCACCACCTACAACTGCAGCACGACTTCTAATATGATTCACGTGACGACGAACTACCACACCATCCTGCAATCTCACCTTGTAAGAAAGACTTCCTGTCAGTTCCACTACAATACCAGGAATCCATTTGTGTGGGTTGTGAAAGTCATATACATAAACTCTGTCCCCCAAGCTGAAAGTACGGGATACCATATTTGGTGTGTCATGACCTTGTTTCTGTCTTGCTTGACTTGACTCTACTTTATTTTACAAGTCGGGATGTACTAGGTCCAACCGAGATCGAGGTCTCCTTCCGAACAGCAACTCCGCTGGTGACAAACCGGTTGTACTATGTGGGGTGATTCTATAATGAAATAAGAACCTTGACAGCCTGGTTTCTATTGTGCCAATGCTGTTATGCCTTAAACCTTGCTTGAAAGTTTGCACAGCACGTTCCGCTAAACCATTAGTTGCTGGGTGATATGGTGCAGACTTAATATGCACAATCCCATTCTGTTCCATAAATTCTCTAAACTCTTGACTAACAAAGGAGGGTCCATTGTCAGTCACAATTTTACAAGGAAGTCCGTGAGTAGCAAATATAGCCCTGAGTTTTTCGATTGTTGCTGAGGATGTAATTGTTTTCATCACTTGGACTTCCATCCATTTAGAATAAGCATCCACAAGCACTAAGTACATGTGACCCAAGAAAGGTCCCGCAAAATCTAGGTGCAAACGAGACCAGGGTTGCTGTGGCCACTCCCACGGGTGCAGTGGAGCTACTGCCGGTAAAGACCTTGAAGATTGACACACATCGCACTTCCGCACCAGGTCTTCTATGTCACTGTCTAATTTAGGCCACCAAACATACCCACGAGCTAAACCCTTCATTTTGTTCATACCCAAATGGACCTCGTGTAACTCCTGCAGGATATTTGCTCTCCCTTGAGGTGGTATCACAACTCTTGCTCCCCACAACACGCACCCATCCAAAACACTAAGTTCTAACTTTCTAGTCACATACGGTTTGAACTCCTCTGCTAAGTTGCTACTGGGCCATCCTGTCAAAAGAAATTGTCTCACCCGGGACAGTGTAGGATCCTTATCCGTCCACTTCCGTATTTGATTGGCTGTTGTGGCTGATGAGTTTAGCAGATCGATCAACCCCACCAATTCACCTGGGGTCTGTTGAGCTTTTGCATCACTGGTACAAGGACACGGCAACCTACTGAGTGCATCAGCGTTACCATGTGTTATGCCTTCCTTGTACTTAATGGCAGAAAGCGTCAAAGCCCACCGTTGTACCCTAGCTGAAGCCATTGGTGGAATAGCATTTTTCTCACCAAGAATGTATATTAATGGCTTATGGTCTGACACAATAGTGAAGCTTCTTCCATACACATATTGATGGAATTTAGAAACTCCAAATATGATGGCCAAGGCTTCTTTGTCGAGCTGCGAGTACCCTTTTTCAGCCGCTGTCATTGATCGTGATGCGAACGCAATGGGTTTTTCTGACCCATCAGACATCACATGTGATAACACAGCACCCACTCCGTATGAGGATGCGTCACATGCTAACAGCAACGGCTTGTTCCCATCATAATGAACCAATAGAGCCGATGACTGAAGCATTCTTTTAGCTCTGAGGAAAGCTTCCTCTTGCTCTTTACCCCATACCCACTTCTGTTTCTTTCGTAACAGTAGATACAGTGGTGCCAACGTGGATGATACGTTGGGTAAGAACTTAGAATAGTAATTAAGGAGTCCCAGAAATGATTTCAGCACTGTTACGCTTGTAGGTACAGGTGCATTGTGGATTGCTATGACCTTCTCTTCAGTAGGGTGCAATCCCTCCCTGTCGATTCTATGCCCTAAATACTCAACACTAGGTAGCATAAATGCACACTTAGCCCGGTTGAGTCGTAAGCCCGCTCCCTCGAGTTTACAAAGCACACTATCCAGATTAGCCAAATGTTCGTCGTTTGAAGATCCTGTAACCAATATGTCATCAAAGTACACGCATGTACGCTGACACCCCTGTAGGATGGTTTCCATCGTACGTTGGAAAATTGCTGGAGCCGATGCTATACCAAATGTCAATCTGTTATACATAAAAAGCCCTTTGTGAGTGTTAATTGTGGTATAAGGCCTAGACTGCTCGTCTAGAACAATCTGCTGATATGCACTTGACAAATCTATTTTGGAGAACTTTTCACCTCCTCGTAAAACGGCAAACAACTCTTCAACACGTGGAATAGGGTATGTTTCTATCCTGGCTACACGATTCAGTGTTAATTTATAATCCCCGCAAATTCTTATCGAGCCATCAGCTTTCACCACCGGTACTATTGGGGCGGCCCACTCTGAAAATTGTACAGGTGTGATAATTCCTGCTAGCTCCAAGCGCTCTAGCTCTTTCTCTATCTTTTCCTTCATAATAAATGGGACTGAACGATATTTGTAGAAAGATGGAGCTGCTGTTGCTTCCACATGGACTTTTGCCACTACTCCTTTCACTGTGCCCAGCTCTTCTTTGAAAAGAGCTGCATGATTTTTAAGAATTTGCTCCCAACTGGAATGTTTTGCATTTGCAGAAATTAAACGAATGGCTCCCCAGTCTAACTTCAAAGCACGCAACCAGTCACGTCCTAAAAGATTGGGCCCTCCTTGCCCAACAACTACCAAGGGGAGCTTTGTCTCTTGTCCTTTGTACATTACAGTAACATCTGCCACCCCTAAGACTTTAAGTGATTCTCCTGTATATGTACACAATTTGATATGTGTATCATGCAACACAGGGGCTACGGATTTGCCCCAAGTTGACTTGAATGCTTGTTGACTCATAACAGTTCTGGCTGCCCCCGTATCTATTTCCATTGACACAGGCACCCCATGTAATTTCAAGGTCACATAAAATGGGGCCTCCTTTGTGGCAAGGGTATACAAAGTACGCACAGATGGCTCTTCTAAGGGACTGTCCTCGTCAAGTGCTGCCACATCATGCCTACCCCTCTGTGGTGCATTCAGTGTAGCTTTGCTCCGACACACCCTGGCAACATGCCCCCTCTTGCCACATTGACTACAGATCAAGTTTTTTGACCTACACTCATGAGCCAAATGGTTCCCACCACACCTATAACAATGTAGGCCCCTAGGCTTTTGTACAGTCTGCACCTGTTCATCTGACTTCGTAGCAGACTGCAATTCACTTGAACCTTTGTTAGCCAACTCCATTGATAAAGACAACTCTAATGCTTTCTTGAACGTCAGACCCCCTTCACCCAATAACCTTCGCTGTATTGAAGGGTTGTTAATCCCGCACACCAAGCGGTCCCTTAAAACATCCTCCAACGACATGCCAAACTCGCAATGTTCCGACAATGCTCGCAATGCCGCTACAAAATCAGCAGTAGGCTCGACTTCCCCCCTTACTCGACAATTAAACTTAAACCTCTGAACAATAACAGATGGTTTCGGGTTAAGGTGAGTAGTGACTAGCGCAACTATGTCAGAGTATGATTTCTCACCTGGCTTCACAGGGGCCAGCAAACTTCGAATGAGGCGGTAAGTTGAGGACCCACAGACACTGAGTAGAATCGCACGCTTCTTCGTTTCGTCATCGACGTCGTTCGCCGCGAAGTACTGCTCCATACGCTCCACGTACGAAGGCCAGTCCTCGGAAGTTGAATCAAACTCGCTCAACTTGCCGTGATACGTCATTTCGCGCCGACGTGCAGCTTACGTTTACCCTCGTCGCCAATTTGTAGTGTCTTTGGACCCCCAAACTTGGCTCTCAGTCACGCTTCACTCATTAACAAAAAAGGAGCATTCAAATCAATGAGCATGCGCACAACTACACTCTAAATATACGTATGCCAATACATCACAATTAGTTTACTGATAAACTCTACTTTGCAGTGTTTTATCTTGGTACACACTACGAAAACTGTTGCATGCATGGCACCAAATCGAAGGGTCTGATAAGTACAATGTTACTGTGTCGAGCATTTTGATGAGAAATGAAAGGGTTAAACTATTAATTGGTTTGTAAGGTAGATCTCATAATTACTGTGTGCAGAAACTTCATAATTGCGCAATTTACTTTATAATATCATGTGGTCCATTATAGTGAACATTTATGTAAAATAAAAAAGTTGATTATTAATAACCACTGAGAACCAAAAACATTTTTGAGTAAGGCAGCCATTTTTAAGGTGGCTATCACAGAGGTGTTGCTAAGTGGCCAAACCACAACTATCAAAACTTTGGCCACAGCAGTAACTACTGTAAATAACTAGCCCCAATACCTTATCACTGTTAGTAGTAATGCGCAGCGCTCGTTCTAAAAAGATCATTCTGGGATCTGAACAAGTAACTTGCTTAAATTGCAATGTAATCCATGCATACATCAAGGCACTACACACACAAATACAACAAAATGTAATAGTTTATATGGATACTCATGCTTTTGCTGTAAGTGCACAGGTCGCTGCTGCAATTTCCTTGGCTGTTAAGTAATAGCTGCGTCCTGTAGCTGTTGAGGGGCTCACAAGTGTCAGTATGTCTGACGGGTCAACCTCCATCACATCCTGACGCTGTGGTGACCCATATGAATTTGAAGGCCCATATGAATTTGAAAGCTGCAACAAGTAAACTAGTGTTACATACCTTCCCACTTCCCAGATCACATGCCATGACGATTTGTGTCACCTGTGCACACCAACTTTTAATAATAGTACATGATAGACTTTACACTTGCACACTGCTACAGCAATCACACAAGGCTAGGCAAGGGGTTCAACCTGGAGATGAGCCCACATCTCCTTATGGGAAAACCTCTAGCAGGAAAAAAAAAACCCACCAAACATGTTGGAGAAAAAACCTCTAACTAGCACTGCCCAGCCACTTAGAACATATTCAACTTAGAGTCCAACAGCTTCCACCATCTCTGTGCCCAGGGATCATCTGCTCTTGCGATAAGACACATACAGTGCTACCATTTGGCACTGATTAATGAACAACCAAACAAAATAGAATTACTGCTGCCTACAAGTGTTGTGCATGCACAAACGCTTCGACTGAGCAACTGCCTCCAGCTGCTGCTTTTACCTGAGCTGCCAGCTGCCACTTAAAGCTGGCCCTGCCAATAACCAAGCACAACCCCACCATTTTACATGTACCATCCCCGGTCGATATCATGAGTACCAGCCCTATTTAGGTGGAAGCTCATTTTGTGTCTAATTCAATACTTTCAAACTGCAGGTCCCTAAGCGTGGAAAATTATTTTCAACAACACATAAAATTTTAATGTGTTTTCCAGTTTAGTTTTTTCCCTTGTGATAAAGACTTCATCCTGACCCTTCCTGCATGTACACACATAAAGACTTAGGGTACTGGTTTAAAGTAGATAAATTTGGAAATGAAGTACTGATGTTAACCAGTTAGTCCATTTCATACGAAAGGGGTGTATTAAACTGTAGGTATGCATGCATACGTACACACGCACATACACACATCACACATACATACATCATATGCACAGCATGCATGCCTTCATAATACCTCATGTGCCTTGACAGAAAATACTTGCATACTAAAAATTTCATTACATTGGAGAGATGTACATGTTGCATGCAAGATATGACATTAGTAAGCAGTAATTCGAAGCCCAGAGACAGATCATCCTTTGCACCATGTACTAATGAAGTGCAGTTTTCTGACCCCATGAAAAGATACTATGTGATGTGTCACACCTTCCACCTCTCTCATATTGTTCTTATTAGTTACCATGGCAACCTGATAGAGTACTCTGACCTTGTGCAACCATCTTAGAATTGTCAGTGCTGTTGTTGTACACACTTCATAGATATAGAAAGGTAGGGGTAGGTAGGGAGAGGGAGAGGGAGGGAGGGTGAGGAGGAAGGGTTCCATAAGGTCATAATTAAGGTGATTTATAATCTATGGCTAAACAGTCACATTTGATCACATTTCGTATGCCATTAAACAGGACGCTGACTGGCGATTGAGGTATAGCTACGTAAAAACTTGAGACACACACTATTAATCTTCGTCAACACACACACACACACACACACATTATACTGTTTGTAGCATCGGGTACACACCACATGATACAGAACGCAACTAGGTACATACGCTTACAGGGCGTACGTGTTCCGTGCAGAGGGATCGATTCCTATGGTGTGGAATCCGTGCCAAAAATAGTAATTTATTTATGTGGGGGAAATTTTTCATGACATACCTCGTTAATCGTGCCAAAATTACGTTGCGGAGCTCGTGAGGGTGAAATTTTTCATGATGTACCTTGCGGAACACGTGAGGGTGAATTTTTTCATGATGTACCTCGCGAACTCATGAGGGTGAAATTTTTCATTAGGTACCTCGCGGAACTCGTGAGCTCCAAATGGTGAAATTATTTCCTCGCAAAATTACAGAGGTAGTACCTTTAATTAGAAACAAAACAGAAACGGCGTTCAATGGCTATATACTATATATATAGCTACCTTGCTAACGATAATGTATCAATCGCTTCGTTTCTTTTATTCTCAAGCTCCCCATAGTAGCCACAAATACTGTGCTAACTCATTAAACAAAGCAATGACTGTATGCGAGCCATATTATTATACTACTTAGTCTACAGCCAAGTCAACATAGTTTTGATACATGCATGCATGCACTGGCTTGAAAACTGTACTATCACCCTAGCCGCCCATATTCACTTAAGTCGTAACTCTAACACATATTATTCATGTGTGCTAGCTTGCACTAATGGAGTGGAAATATTGATATATATCGTGGCCTTCACTGTTCAGCAACGCCCAGAAGTGCTATAGAAGAAAAGAAAAAAAGAAATGCCGTGTATGCTCGAAAGATGAGTTTACTTGACTATTATCCACATAAAACACACGCACGCACACACATACACACACTCTCTCTCTCTCTCTCTCTCTCTTTCTCATTCACACGCAATGGGTTGAGGCAAGTTACTAAAATTCTCTGACAACATCTGAGGATACATATAGGGTAATGCATATGCATAGTGCGTTCCAGATAACACCATGCTTGTCCTGTTCAATTCGTCCATGGGTTTTCACAGGGACGGGTTTGAAGTTCGAACACCCCCCTCCCAAAGCGAGGTCACCTTTACCATTGAATTTGCTCCTTTCAAATCGTTAATTCAAATCAAGCTGTATTTTACATAGTCCGGCGTAGCTATAAACGCTCGTGTGAATGTAGAGTCTGGGGTTGTTAATTCTATAATTGTAGGGATTAATTTTTTGTGTGAATTGCATTAGAAAAGGCTTTCCCTGTTGCCACAGTTTTCAAGAGCACATAACATTATAGCTGCTGGATGGATATGTCTGAAATATATTGCTGCCACTTGGTTCTGGATTTATTTAAGACAATAGGGCAAAGTCATAGTAGTGCATAGCTTGTTTTAACCTTTCGTGGTAAGAACCATGAATTTTAGTGCAGATTTCCTACGAAACAATACATGACTGTTAACCTTGAAGTAAAATCTACATACCTGGCTTGCATGGTCATTATTGATTAACTTGCTTGACCCAGAAGTCAACTTCTAAAGCATCTATACACATACCAAAAAAATAAAGGGTCATTTCAACTAGGCCATTCCCAAGGATGCTGTGGTGCCACTGGCATGAAATTGCAGGCTTTCACTGTTCTTTCACTTCACACATATACCACCATATCGAGAAATGAGCGGTCAACGGGAAACCTGAAAGTCTGGATTTTGGTCATTTGTAATTGTATGCTGTTGCTAATGTTTACCAAGGTTTAAATATGATTTTTGTTTGATTGTTCCGTTTTTTACTTTTGTGTAATATTCAAGAATTGTTCTACTGATTTTGTACGGAAAATTATAATACTTGATAATAACTAACCAGCCCTAGGTGATACAACACTTGCGCCAACGGATCTATCTCAATCAGTATCACAGTTCATCAAATCAGTAAAAAAATGTATCCCTTTATATAGAACTTTTCGCTTCCAAAAAGCAAAACAGTGCTTCCCATAGACAAGTATGCAATGTGCTATTTTTTTGACCTCATTACAATATTCCACAAAGAATAATTATTGACACATAAAGATATTTCTAGTTGCGCCATTGGATTACTACTCTTCATACATTCTAGTATTTTATGACAGCTGAATATAATTTATTTCTCTTAAAATGTTCCTTCCTAACAATTTAAAAGTGAACAAGGTCCTCTGTTGGCCATAATAGAATTCACTGCTGAAAAAAATGGCGCTTACCAGCTGATGTCATCCATGGGCATTGTAATACAAATTAATAACTTGTAGTTATTTTTATCGTGCCCTGTATACATATGGCTGGACAAAAGGGTCCATAATTAGACATTACCGTAAGCCATTGCGGCTAGATGCGCCATGGCCTCATTGATATGGTGTGTTTTGAGAGAGCTGCATCTTGTTCATTTAACATCAAATACCTGTTGACAGGGCGGATACAGGAATTGAATGAGGGGGGTGTCCATAATGAATTATTAATGAGGGGAGGGGTACAATAGCAGCTAGGGGGTATGGGGGAGCGCTGTAAGCTCCCCCATCGGGGTCTGGGGCGGAGCCCCAGGAGCCAACGCTTTTCGCATCATTTATTAGCTTCCAACAACCCATGCTTAGCACAGTATAGATGCATGCATCTAAAATGGTCATAAATCGTGATTTGTGTGCATGATGTACGTAGCTCAGTCGCATTTAAACTATAATCAGGCCGGGTTACAAAGTACTTCATTTAAATATCGGCGAAAAAGGGTCTATATCAAATAAGTGACCTCTACCACAACTTCTTTCATACGCACTTGAGACTAATTACGCGTACATTTCACTTGTACGCGTCAACTTCGGCGCTCGTTTCTAGAAAATTTATATTATTGCGTCAGGTCCAATGATACATGTGTACGCATGCAAGCATCCTGTATCTATTCAAAACCCGTACTATACAATGCTAAATACGTTATTGTATCATGTGTCATGCAATGCATGTAAATCCGGGAAACTAACTTTTTTTAACACAGCAATATATATGAATGACATGACATGTACAAATGAAATGCAATGACATGTACAAATGAAATGCAACATGGCTTACTCGAACAAAATACAAGATTTAAACATTCTTCTGTTATATTTACTAATATACTGTTGGCAAATTAGGTCAACATTAATTTCAATGTCATTATGCAGGTGCATTAGAGTTAGACCGGCAAGTCGCTCTGTAGTCATTGAACTTCGAATATAACTTTTTACTCTTCTGTAGCCAGAGAAAGACCTTTCAGCTTCACAGCTAGATACAGGAAGAGTACACCCTATTTTTAATAGTACTATGATATTTGGATACACGTCTGCATCACAGCTGACAAAACTTGTAGACAGATCTTCAGGGATATCAGAAACTTCAGATCGTTTTGTCCAGTGCTTTTGCCACAACTTAATTTCACATAAAAGTGAAGAAGGTGAAGGCATGTCAAGTTTCCAAAAGAGCAAACCTTCCACTAATGGCTGTAAATTACTTAGTGTAATAATTATACTTGGAACTAAATTAAACAATTCATTACCTACTCTGTTCTCATGGTCAAATCTGCTACTCATTTCTTGATGTAAATGATCTAAAAATGGGACTGCAACATTCACACGGTAATAACCTTCAGGTGTAGCACCATCTGTTGTGGCATTTGCACGATAAGTCTGTTTCCCAGCAATTCGTGGTACACTAATTTCACTACCAACAGCTTCCACAATTCTTTTAACATCTGAAAACCAATCACAAAACTCTGTTTCAATATTCTCTCTTTAATCCTTAATGTTACTTATTGTTTCATCAATCATATTCGATGCTGCGACAATGTCTTGGTCTTTCTTCTGTAGTTTAACAGCAATAGGTCTAATTAATTCTAGAGCATTCTTTGCAACCAAAAATGACACAATGTTTTGCGTTGACTTCAAGGAATGCAAGAGACCTTGTGCCTTTACTTTTGAATCAGAATCCCAATCCCAATTTTGGTCCAAATTTTTATCTAGATACACAGAAGGATTAATTACAGCTTCTAAGCAGCAGCAAATATAGACATACAGTTCATAAAATGTCTCATAACATGTATGCCGCTCCACCCAACGAGTCCGACAAAGTCCAAGAAGCTTGCTTTTGGTACAATCTGATTCAAAAGCATCCAAAATATGTTCAAAAAATCTTTGTCGCTTGGGAGAATTATTGAAAAACTTGAATGTTTCATTAATAACATCTACCATAGAACTTATTTGAGGAACCTTGCAAGCAGAGGCTATGCTAAGGTTAAGAACATGGCTTCTGCAATGGGTATATAAAGCTAGTGGGCACACAACTTTTATTCTTGCCTGCACTCCAACTCTTTCAGAAGACATAGCAGCTGCACCATCATAAGCTTGTCCTCTGCATTTGAGTATGTCGACCTTGTTTTGGGCCAGGCTTAGCATAATAGCTTCTGCAATGTGTGCTCCTGTTGTTCTTATTAACTCCACAAAATCCAAGAACACTTCACTAATATTCTCCCCCTCAATAAAACGAACACAAATAGATAATATTTCTTTATTGTCATACTTCCCAGTAACTTCATCAGCTATGATTGAAAAAACACTGGTTGAAAGCTGTAATGATTTTGTTGTACGTTCTCGAATATAATCAGCAATAATTGATATGATCTCATTTTGTGTTGTTTTTGATGTGCATTTAGCATTTCGTTTTCCTTGTTCAAGATGGTCCTTTAATACAGTATCAGTTTCAGCCATGAGGTGCAAAAGAGCCAAGAAATTTCCTTTATTAACTGTTGTAGATGTGCTATCATCTCGATGACCACGTAAAGGTACATTTTGTTTTCCACAAAATATTATTGCCTTTACTATTGATTTTAAAATACTGAAATTTTTGTCATACAACTCCTTATTCAGACTTGAAATTTTATAAGGTAAGCTTGATTCTGGGTGTTCCAAACTTTCACATAAGGACATACTCCTTACTACTGCATCTTTATGATATTCAAGTTGTTCATGCATAGCTAAATAACCACACTTCCCTGTTGCTTTATTGAACTTCTTCATTGGAATGGATACCAAAACACCTGTTTTGATTTGAGAAGTTGTGAGAGGAAACAGCACACAATACTTGCAAAACCCTCCTTGTTGCGATGGGCTATATACTAGCCATTTGTGCTGCTCAAGCCAAGAATTTTGAAACGTGAGCATCTTCTGCTTTTTGCCACCTTCTTTTGGCAAGATTTGTGTGGAAAATTTGTAATCTTTGCCTGGAACAAAATGATTTTTCAAAAAACTGGCCTTTTCTTGAGCTGAAAGTGACGTGGACTGTATCGTACCACTGGCCACTTCACCAATGTCATGTGAATACGTGACAAGGGTGTCAGTATCTTCATAAGCTGCAACAGTTATAATTAATATCAAACATCAGTTGCCTTTAAATTATGTAACTAGATAAAGTGATGACTTCAGTAATTATACTGCAACGATAACTATAACCTGTTGTTCAGTTGTAATGGTTGTGTAGATATATGCACATCATTGCCGACTACAAATGATACTGTGCACTTTAAACACATTTAAGGTACCTGGTGTGACAGGTGTACTGATTTCAGAGTGTGCCGTCAATTGGCTGCCAGAATTACCAAAGGAGTGGTGCAATGACATCTCTGGAGCACAATCTATACAGAAAGAATTAGAGTTCTACTAACTCTATATTTCTACAAACTTGCCTAGGGAGTCACTGCAACGAGATGTGGAGCAACAGGCACTCTGGAGACAACTGTGTGATTCTGCATGGTATACATGTATACATTTAAAACTATTGTACAGCGAAGAAAAAATCAACACCATATCGTACCGCCAACATCCGATGTTTGATGCTGCGACGAACCTCTAAAATTATCTGCTGCATGTGCATACCCCGAACCGGAACTGCCTTCAGCTTCTACAAGTGGCTGGTCTGCTGTAACCATGGTAGCTAACCAATTAAAATAAAATAGTCATTATTTCTATACTTCCACCTTCACTGGTGTTAGGATATGAACTAATAGTTAGTAATAGTTAGTTAACTGCGTGACTCTATATGATGCGCATGTATCTGTAGCGTGTTCATATCAGTGTGCAAATTGAGCTATTTCCCTACATATTTGGCGACGAGGGTGGGATGGACGAAAACTCTATTCGTGATGCGGTGCAGCGGTTCCGGTTCGACCGTTTTAATGCCGAGGAAGAAGAATGGGTGTATTACGTGCAGCGGTTTGAGACTGAACTGGCGCTACATCGATTACTGGTTGGGGATAACACAGCGGACACACGGAGGAACCTACTGCTCTCCAAGGTTGGACCAGAAGCTTTTAGGGTCTTAGTTGACCATTTTCGTCCAGAAGACGTCACGACGAAGACGTATGTACAATTAAAAGATGCGTTGAAAAAACATTTTCAAAAAAAGGTTTGTATCCTCGCGGAGAGGGTGAAGTTTACTTTCAGGCACAGAAAAGAAGAGGAAACGGTAACACAATTCCTCATTGCACTGCGAGCTATAGCAGGAAATTGTGAGTTCGGGGCATCCTTATCGGAACGGCTTCGTGATCAATTGGCGATAGGAATTAACAACGATGCGTGGCAGAAAGAACTATTTCGGCTTCACACGACAAACGACGCAACCCTTCAACAGGTGGAAGCTTCAGCTCTAATACTGGAACAGGCTTCTACACAGCAGGAAAGTATACGACAAATGGCGGCCCCCCAAGAGAAGGGATCGGAGGTGCATCGGCTGAGAGAGGCCAGGAAACAAATACCACAATTCCAGAGGAAGACTGAGCACCGAGAACTAGATGCTGGTAGAGACTGTGTAAGGTGTGGGTATAGCAGACACAAGAAGGTAGAAGAGTGCCCGGCAAAGGGGCAGACATGCAACGCCTGTGGTGGATTGAATCACTATGCCAGGGTCTGCCTCAAGTCAGGTAAAGTATCCATCAAGGGACAGAAAGGCAAGAAAAGATTAAATGCTATGAAACAAGCAAAAGAAACAGGAGGAACTGAAAGCAGTGATGATGATGACCTGGAGATATCTTGTGGAGAGGTAAACACTATTCATATTCGGGCAGTAAAGGGTTGTGCTGCACGTTTGGAAGCAGAGATAAATGGCGTGAGAGTCAAAATGCTGTATGATCCAGGTGCAGCTCGATCAGTTATCAGTGAAAAAACCTGGAGGAAAGTTGGAGCACCTCCCCTCAAACCAACTGACACATTGGTGGCATACACAAATGTCCCAGTGGAGACTCTAGGGGAAACAGAGGTGCGAGTTCGGGCATTTGGAAGGGTAAAACATCTGTTGGTTTCAGTTGTAAAGGAACAGGATAAACCTCTGTTTGGCTTAGACTGGTGTGTTAGTTTCAATTTGAATATGCCGAAAGGAGTTACCATCTGTAATGTCAAGCCTAAAATGAAGAAGGAATCAGGTAGTATGGAACATCAGGAATATACAGAACTAGCATCGTTACTTTTGGAGTTTGGCGAACTTTTCGCTGAGACACCTGGCACAATAGTTGGGCACAAGGCAGTTGTGCACCTAAAAGAAGGAGCTGTACCAAAGCTGTACTCAGCTCGTCCTATTCCGTTTCCTATGAAAAAGGCTGTGGAAGACGAACTTAATCGATTAGTAAAACAAGATATCTTGGAGATAGTCGACACAACAAAAAACCCAATTGAATGGGCCTCTCCCCTGGTATGTGTTCCCAAGAGTAGCGGTGGAGTTCGCCTCTGTGTGGATTTTAGAGTGACTATCAACCCGCACGTGTACGTAGACCCACACCCCCTCCCGAGGTTCGAGGACATCATAGCCAAACTAAGTGGCAGCAAAACATTCTCAATCGTTGACCTTACTGATGCATACCTCCAGATGGAAGTTGATCCTTCATCTAGAAAGTTCATGGTTGTTGCAACACATAAGGGATATTTCCAGTATAAGAGATTGCCTTTTGGGGTAAACTTTGCGCCAGCTATCTTCCAGAAAACAATGGAAAAATTTTTAGCAGGTATAGATAAAGTGGCAGTTTATATTGACGACATCATAGTTGGAGGGTCATCGAAAGAGGAACACATTCATATTCTCCGAGAGGTATTCATCAGGCTGAGAGATGCAAATGTGCGGGCAAAGAAATCAAAGTGCAGATTTGTACAAAAGGAGGTTGTGTATTTAGGATACAGAATAGATGAACATGGAGTACACCCTACAGAGGAGCATTTGGAAGCCATACGAAGTATGCCCACCCCCACAAATGCTAAGGAGCTACGTTCATTTTTGGGGATGATAAACTATTACTCTCGTTTCATAGCAAATCTACAACCAATTTGTGCCCCACTTCATTCCCTTACCAAGCATTCAGTAAACTGGACATGGTCCAAGGAGAGTGATAAAATTTTTCAACATTTGAAACTGATTTTGTCTGCTAGGGACACATTGGTGCACTACAGGGAGGAATTGCCCCTCATCCTCGAAACAGATGCAAGTGATCGAGGTGTTGGTGCAGTGCTTTTACATCAACTACCAGACAAATCAGAGAGACCTGTGGCATTTGCTTCACGAACCTTCCTGGATCGTGAAAAGAATTATTCAGTAATTGACAAGGAGGCATTGGCCATTATTTTCGGCGTTACAAAGTTCTACCAATATGTGTATGGCCGAAAATTCACCCTGCGTACAGATCACAAACCGTTGGAACACATCTTAGGGGCAAACCAGGAAATTCCGAAGATGGCTGCTAATAGACTTCAAAGGTGGGCCATAACACTTAGTGCATATCAATATGATTTGCAGTATGTGAAAGGGAAAGAGAATTTGTTGGCAGATCCACTGTCAAGATTGCCTTTGAATGTGTCAAGCACATCCGCTGAAGAAGATGTTGGCCATCATAGTGCCTTACTCAATGTACGAATTGAGGACTTACCAATGTCAAAAAGAGATCTTCAGAAGAGGACACGTCAAGATCCGCTACTTGCGCAGGTTATAAGGTGTGTGGACAGGGGCTGGCCTAGTGACAGAAAACAAATACCAGCAGAACTTCTGACATTTTATGAGAAACGTGAGACGCTGTCATTTGAGGAGAACATTTTACTTTGGCAAGGACGAATCGTGGTTCCAACAGCATTGCACAGAAATGTTTTGGACACATTACATGAGGGTCACCCGGGTATATGGGCCATGCGGGCTCTGGCAAGGTACTATGTGTGGTGGCCACATATTGATGATGATGTGGAAACCTATGTAAAACAATGTAAGGCATGTCAGCAAAACCGACCACATGAACACGAAACACTTCTATTCAGTTGGAATGTTCCTACAGAACCTTGGCAAAGAATTCACATAGATTATGCTGGCCCATTTGAAGGCAGTTCTTGGTTGGTAGTGGTTGATGCATTTTCCAAGTGGATAGAAATAAAACCTCAAAGGAGTACAACAACCTCAGGGACAGTAAAGGCTCTACGAGAGATCTTTTGCAGGTTTGGTCTCCCAAGGGTAATTGTTTCAGACAATGGTCCCCAGTTTAGTTCTCAAGAATTCAAACAGTTCTGTGACTCAAACAATATTGTTCACATTCGGTCAACTCCTTACCACCCTAAGACCAATGGTCTAGCAGAAAGGGCTGTGAGAACATTCAAGGAGAGGTTCTTGGCTTCAAAAGGATCAACAGACGACGTGGAGTTAAGATTGCAGAGGTTCTTGTTATCATATAGGAACACTCCTCACAAGTCTACAGGGCGGGCACCAGCAGAGATGTTGATGGGCCGAAAGCTTCGAACAAAGCTGGACTTGCTGAAACCAGACCCTCTGAGTTATATGGATCAGGCAGTCGTAAAGCAGAAATTGTATCATGATCAAGGGGCCAAGTTAAGGATTTTTAGGAATGGAGAAGAAGTTTGGGTACAACGACCAACAAGCAAAGGGTATGATGAAGGGATCATAGTTAGGCGGACTGGGGATGTGTCTTACCTTGTAGAGACAGGAGGTCAGGTAAAGAGAAAGCATGCAGATCAGCTAAGGACAAAGATGGCATCTGAGCAGTGTACATCTGAGGAATTGATGCATAATGACCCAGCAAGAGTAAAGGGCAGACAAGTTTGGGATGTAGATGCAACGCAAACAGAAACACAAGGGACAAAGAGGGGAGATGAGGGATCGCATCAAGTTCCGCACAGGTCACCGGAAGTGCTGCAAGAAGGGGCAGATGGTTGTCAGGGATTTCAGACATCAGAAGTACCAGGTGTGCCTACCATCAGTAATGAGAAGGTACAAGATGAACAAACCCATAAAACCAATGGCAGTACGCACACACAAGAAGAACAAGAAGAACCTACCCTGCCAACAGTTTCTTCAGGATCAGTACAGCAGAAGGAGCGGCCAAAGAGGGATCGAAGGCCTCCCTCTCGACCTTACGACAAATATCTCAGCAATCCTAGAGCAAAATGAAAATAGAATAGTGACGAAATGTTAGGATATGAACTAATAGTTAGTAATAGTTAGTTAACTGCGTGACTCTATATGATGCGCATGTATCTGTAGCGTGTTCATATCAGTGTGCAAATTGAGCTATTTCCCTACAACTGGCAATACGGCGAACTCTCGTGCTAAATGATTACCTGTTTGCTTCACTCGTTTTGAGAAAAACGTGAGTATCGTTGCTGACCGCTTTGTCGCCATGATAACCAGAAGTGGTTAAGATATGGTCGCGTTAATTTATTCATGATCGGCTGGAAAGGGGGTGTCCGGACACCCTGGACCCCCCCCCCCCCCCCCCTGTATCCGCCTCTGGACTGTTGATCCCAGAGGCGTATTTAGGGGGGGGGGGGGGGGGGCTCAGGGGGCTCGGGCACCCCCCTCCGTCTCAAGAATGGGCGTGGTTGCCAAAAATTTCGCGCGCGCTAGCTTCTCAGCACCCTCCTCCAGCACATTCTAGACGCGCCTGTATTGGGCCAGAGACCAATAGCACCCCCCCCCCCCCCCCCCCCCCACCGATTTTCGTATCGGGCTAGAAACCAACAGCACCCCCCCCCCCCCCCCCCCCCACCCGCTTTTCGTATCGGGCCTGAGCTTATAAGCACCCCCCTTGCTGAAATCCTGGATACGCTACTGGATCCCTCTCATTTAACTGGATTGTCGTAGTAGAGACTATATGCGCACTCTTCATATCGCAACCCTTAATAACGCGTAGCCAATTTATATACGGATATCGTACCAAGCACAGACAAATTTTCAAGACGGTTCAGCATGGCCGGCGGAGCGCAGCAGGCAACCCAGGCAATTGCCTGGGTAGATTTTTGGGCTTAAAAAGTAAATTAAATAAGCACGGCTCGTTCCAAGTCTTCGGCTGTGTCGCGATCGGCTCTGTACGGTAGGCTCAGCATCGTCCTGGAGAGAGCCAAATAATGTAAGGGCCATGGCCATGTTAGCTAGGTTTATTGACTCCTATAGTGTCTCAATTAAGGTTTATCTTTTAATCTTAAATAAATAAATAAATATACGGCTATACGTACTATTAAAAAAACAACCTAGTTTCATGACACATACTTAAAAAGCTTCCTCCTCTTGCCTGGGTTGAAATTTAGACCTTCCGCCGGCTCTGGGTTGGTATGCCGCATCGTAAACTACACTGTACAGAAACACTATTCAGATGCAATCATTCTTTTTTATCATCACACAATAAACGGCTTTGCTAATGCGGCTTCTGTTGCTTTGTTCGGTCACATAGCCTAGATGTAACACCACATTGACCAGCTCCAGAAACGTTGCAGAGTCTATGGAAGCCTTCTGGTGGCTATACGTATGAAAAGGAAGGCATTCTATCAATGTTCAGAGTTACCATAAGTATACATCCCCTGACGGCACCCACTGGAAGTGCCATTACATGTAGGTGCTGATTCAAAATAGGACTGTACTTGTGACGTGTATGAGCAGTACTTTGACAGTGTAGTTATAAGTGTAAACAGATTATTAAGGAGGGGAGGGAGAAGGGAGGGGAGGAAGAAGGAGAGTGAGGAGAGGGGAGGAGGGAGGGAGGGAGAGAGGAGAGGAGGAGCAGAGGAGAGGGAGGAGTGAGGAGGGGGAGAGGAGGGAGAAAGGGGAGGGGAGAGAGAAGGTAGGGCAGGGAGGAGAGGGAGGGAAGGATGAGAGGAGGGAGGAGAGGGAGAGGTGGTAGGACAGGGGAGGGAAGAGAGGGGAGGGAGGGGAGAAGAGGAGAGGGAGGGAGGGAGGGAGGAGAAGAGAAGAGAGGGAGGAATGGAGGGACGGAGGAGAGGAGAGAGAGGGAGGGAGGAGAGGAGATGGGAGGGAGAAGAGGGGAGAGAGGGGAGTGGAGGAGATGAGAGTGGAGGGAGGAGAGGGGGGAGAGGCAGGGAGGAGGGGGATGGGAGGGAGAAGCGGGGGAGGGTAGAGGGTAGGGAGAGAGGGGAGGGAAGAGATGGGAGGGAGAAGAGGGGAGGGAGGGGACTGGAGGAGAGCATCTGTTGTGCCACAACAATTGAAACACTGGTGAGCACCGGGCTGTTACCAGATGTATTCAGGTTATCCAAAGAGGATACCACTAACTTAAACTGCAAGGGCTACTTGGCAATTGCACTGGACACTATTGTTGATGACCTCTCAATTGCACTGGACACTATTGTTGATGACCTCTGACCTAATCTATGTTAAATTGTTATGAGCTGTTTTGATTGGTTCTCCTGTATTCTGGAATATTGTGTGTGTGTGTGTGTGTGTGTGTGTGTGTGTGTGTGTGTGTGTGTGTGTGTGTGTGTGTGTGCTATAGTACTGGCTCAGTCATAGAGAAATTTCGCAGCTTGCTCATGGAGAAAATAAAGCATATACATTGGGACTAAGCCAACTATTAGTTTTCATAGCGGTTGCTATGAACGCAGATGGTTTCTTTAGTTACCAATGTATATGCTTTATTTTCTGTATGATCGAGCTGCGAATTTTCTCTATGATCGAACCAGTACTATACCAGGTTGCATTTGGAGCATCCAAGTCATGACAGCAACTTGGAAAAAAAGTTGTACCAGTCCTATAAAACAGCAGCCACAAAAGTGCAAAGGCTTTCATATCAAAACACAGCCTGTTCCTATCAACTGCAGAGGCGGATACAGGGGGGGGGGGGGGGGGGGGGGGGGGTCCAGGGTGTCCGGACACCCCCCTTCCAGCCGATCATGAATAAATTAACGCGACCATATCTTAACCACTTCTGGTTATCATGGCGACAAAGCGGTCAGCAACGATACTCACGTTTTTCTCAAAACGAGTGAAGCAAACAGGTAATCATTTAGCACGAGAGTTCGCCGTATTGCCAGTGAAGGTGGAAGTATAGAAATAATGACTATTTTATTTTAATTGGTTAGCTACCATGGTTACAGCAGACCAGCCACTTGTAGAAGCTGAAGGCAGTTCCGGTTCGGGGTATGCACATGCAGCAGATAATTTTAGAGGTTCGTCGCAGCATCAAACATCGGATGTTGGCGGTACGATATGGTGTTGATTTTTTCTTCGCTGTACAATAGTTTTAAATGTATACATGTATACCATGCAGAATCACACAGTTGTCTCCAGAGTGCCTGTTGCTCCACATCTCGTTGCAGTGACTCCCTAGGCAAGTTTGTAGAAATATAGAGTTAGTAGAACTCTAATTCTTTCTGTATAGATTGTGCTCCAGAGATGTCATTGCACCACTCCTTTGGTAATTCTGGCAGCCAATTGACGGCACACTCTGAAATCAGTACACCTGTCACACCAGGTACCTTAAATGTGTTTAAAGTGCACAGTATCATTTGTAGTCGGCAATGATGTGCATATATCTACACAACCATTACAACTGAACAACAGGTTATAGTTATCGTTGCAGTATAATTACTGAAGTCATCACTTTATCTAGTTACATAATTTAAAGGCAACTGATGTTTGATATTAATTATAACTGTTGCAGCTTATGAAGATACTGACACCCTTGTCACGTATTCACATGACATTGGTGAAGTGGCCAGTGGTACGATACAGTCCACGTCACTTTCAGCTCAAGAAAAGGCCAGTTTTTTGAAAAATCATTTTGTTCCAGGCAAAGATTACAAATTTTCCACACAAATCTTGCCAAAAGAAGGTGGCAAAAAGCAGAAGATGCTCACGTTTCAAAATTCTTGGCTTGAGCAGCACAAATGGCTAGTATATAGCCCATCGCAACAAGGAGGGTTTTGCAAGTATTGTGTGCTGTTTCCTCCCACAACTTCTCAAATCAAAACAGGTGTTTTGGTATCCATTCCAATGAAGAAGTTCAATAAAGCAACAGGGAAGTGTGGTTATTTAGCTATGCATGAACAACTTGAATATCATAAAGATGCAGTAGTAAGGAGTATGTCCTTATGTGAAAGTTTGGAACACCCAGAATCAAGCTTACCTTATAAAATTTCAAGTCTGAATAAGGAGTTGTATGACAAAAATTTCAGTATTTTAAAATCAATAGTAAAGGCAATAATATTTTGTGGAAAACAAAATGTACCTTTACGTGGTCATCGAGATGATAGCACATCTACAACAGTTAATAAAGGAAATTTCTTGGCTCTTTTGCACCTCATGGCTGAAACTGATACTGTATTAAAGGACCATCTTGAACAAGGAAAACGAAATGCTAAATGCACATCAAAAACAACACAAAATGAGATCATATCAATTATTGCTGATTATATTCGAGAACGTACAACAAAATCATTACAGCTTTCAACCAGTGTTTTTTCAATCATAGCTGATGAAGTTACTGGGAAGTATGACAATAAAGAAATATTATCTATTTGTGTTCGTTTTATTGAGGGGGAGAATATTAGTGAAGTGTTCTTGGATTTTGTGGAGTTAATAAGAACAACAGGAGCACACATTGCAGAAGCTATTATGCTAAGCCTGGCCCAAAACAAGGTCGACATACTCAAATGCAGAGGACAAGCTTATGATGGTGCAGCTGCTATGTCTTCTGAAAGAGTTGGAGTGCAGGCAAGAATAAAAGTTGTGTGCCCACTAGCTTTATATACCCATTGCAGAAGCCATGTTCTTAACCTTAGCATAGCCTCTGCTTGCAAGGTTCCTCAAATAAGTTCTATGGTAGATGTTATTAATGAAACATTCAAGTTTTTCAATAATTCTCCCAAGCGACAAAGATTTTTTGAACATATTTTGGATGCTTTTGAATCAGATTGTACCAAAAGCAAGCTTCTTGGACTTTGTCGGACTCGTTGGGTGGAGCGGCATACATGTTATGAGACATTTTATGAACTGTATGTCTATATTTGCTGCTGCTTAGAAGCTGTAATTAATCCTTCTGTGTATCTAGATAAAAATTTGGACCAAAATTGGGATTGGGATTCTGATTCAAAAGTAAAGGCACAAGGTCTCTTGCATTCCTTGAAGTCAACGCAAAACATTGTGTCATTTTTGGTTGCAAAGAATGCTCTAGAATTAATTAGACCTATTGCTGTTAAACTACAGAAGAAAGACCAAGACATTGTCGCAGCATCGAATATGATTGATGAAACAATAAGTAACATTAAGGATTAAAGAGAGAATATTGAAACAGAGTTTTGTGATTGGTTTTCAGATGTTAAAAGAATTGTGGAAGCTGTTGGTAGTGAAATTAGTGTACCACGAATTGCTGGGAAACAGACTTATCGTGCAAATGCCACAACAGATGGTGCTACACCTGAAGGTTATTACCGTGTGAATGTTGCAGTCCCATTTTTAGATCATTTACATCAAGAAATGAGTAGCAGATTTGACCATGAGAACAGAGTAGGTAATGAATTGTTTAATTTAGTTCCAAGTATAATTATTACACTAAGTAATTTACAGCCATTAGTGGAAGGTTTGCTCTTTTGGAAACTTGACATGCCTTCACCTTCTTCACTTTTATGTGAAATTAAGTTGTGGCAAAAGCACTGGACAAAACGATCTGAAGTTTCTGATATCCCTGAAGATCTGTCTACAAGTTTTGTCAGCTGTGATGCAGACGTGTATCCAAATATCATAGTACTATTAAAAATAGGGTGT
The DNA here is from genome assembly GCA_963681505.1 of Eunapius fragilis. Taxonomy (NCBI): domain Eukaryota; kingdom Metazoa; phylum Porifera; class Demospongiae; order Spongillida; family Spongillidae; genus Eunapius; species Eunapius fragilis. Next base: position 132,824 of record OY811985.1, read on the forward strand.
ACTCTTCCTGTATCTAGCTGTGAAGCTGAAAGGTCTTTCTCTGGCTACAGAAGAGTAAAAAGTTATATTCGAAGTTCAATGACTTGCCGGTCTAACTCTAATGCACCTGCATAATGACATTGAAATTAATGTTGACCTAATTTGCCAACAGTATATTAGTAAATATAACAGAAGAATGTTTAAATCTTGTATTTTGTTCGAGTAAGCCATGTTGCATTTCATTTGTACATGTCATTGCATTTCATTTGTACATGTCATGTTATTCATATATATTGCTGTGTTAAAAAAAGTTAGTTTCCCGGATTTACATGCATTGCATGACACATGATACAATAACGTATTTAGCATTGTATAGTACGGGTTTTGAATAGATACAGGATGCTTGCATGCGTACACATGTATCATTGGACCTGACGCAATAATATAAATTTTCTAGAAACGAGCGCCGAAGTTGACGCGTACAAGTGAAATGTACGCGTAATTAGTCTCAAGTGCGTATGAAAAAAGTTGTGGTAGAGGTCACTTATTTGATATAGACCCTTTTTCGCCGATATTTAAATGAAGTACTTTGTAACCCGGCCTGATTATAGTTTAAATGCGACTGAGCTACGTACATCATGCACACAAATCACGATTTATGACCATTTCAGATGCATGCATCTATACTGTGCTAAGCATGGGTTGTTGGAAGCTAATAAATGATGCGAAAAGCGTTGGCTCATGGGGCTCCGCCCCAGACCCCGATGGGGGAGCTTACAGCGCTCCCCCATACCCCCTAGCTGCTATTGTACCCCTCCCCTCATTAATAATTCATTATGGACACCCCCCTCATTCAATTCGTGTATCCGCCCCTGATCCCCTTCCTTTCCAGTCGGGGGGTATTACCGTATGGATGTGCGCCATAATCATCGCAAGCAGTAAGAAAGTAAGTGTGTGTGTGTGTGTGTGTGGTGTGGGGGAGGGGGGGGGCGCACTGGTCTCTTGTGGCCCCTAGTTCCGCCAACCTGCATCCCCAATGCGTTACCTTAATGCTAAACCAGTGATATGTTCAGAGTTATTAATAGGTGCTATAGCGAATGACGTGAGTTATTAGTTTAATATCTAGATGGCCATTGGATGGCTGGCATTGTCCATTGGGTGAGGTGTTCTCTGTGATGAGCTGATAGTGTGTGTAGGTTGGGGTGAGTTGAGCTTGTGTGGTTGTCATGTCTGTTCCATGGTTTGTGTGCTCCCATTCAGGTCTGGACACTTTCTAATTAGAATATGAAGCTGGCCATTCGACGGCTGGTATTGTCCATTGGGTGAGGTGTTCTCTGTGATGAGCTGATAGTGTGTGTAGGTTGGGGTGAGTTGAGCTTGTGTGGTTGTCATGTCTGTTCCATGGTTTGTGTGCTCCCATTCAGGTCTGGACACTTTCTAATTAGAATATGAAGCTGGCCATTCGACGGCTGGTATTGTCCATTGGGTGAGGTGTTCTCTGTGATGAGCTGATAGTGTGTGTAGGTTGGGGTGAGTTGAGCTTGTGCGGTTGTCGTGTCTGTTCCATGGTTTGTGTGCTCCCATTCAGGTCTGGAATTAGAATATGAAGCTGGCCATTCGACGGCTGGTATTGTCCATTGGGTAAGGTGTTCTCTGTGATGAGCTGATAGTGTGTGTAGGTTGGGGTGAGTTGAGCTTGTGTGGTTGTCATGTCTGTTCCATGGTTTGTGTGCTCCCATTCAGGTCTGGACACTTTCTAATTAGAATATGAAGCTGGCCATTCGACGGCTGGTATTGTCCAATGGGTGAGGTGTTCTCTGTGATGAGCTGATAGTGTGTATAGGTTGGGGTGAGTTGAGCTTGTGCGGTTGTCGTGTCTGTTCCATGGTTTGTGTGCTCCCATTCAGGTCTGGACACTTTCTAATTAGAATATGAAGCTGGCCATTCGACGGCTGGTATTGTCCATTGGGTGAGGTGTTCTCTGTGATGAGCTGATAGTGTGTGTAGGTTGGGGTGAGTTGAGCTTGTGTGGTTGTCATGTCTGTTCCATGGTTTGTGTGCTCCCATTCAGGTCTGGACACTTTCTAATTAGAATATGTAGCTGGCCATTCGACGGCTGGTATTGTCCATTGGGTGAGGTGTTCTCTGTGATGAGCTGATAGTGTGTGTAGGTTGGGGTGAGTTGAGCTTGTGCGGTTGTCGTGTCTGTTCCATGGTTTGTGTGCTCCCATTCAGGTCTGGACACTTTTTAATTAGAATATCAAGCTGGCCTTTGGACGGCTGGCATTGTCCATTGGGTGAGGTGTTCTCTGTGATGAGCTGATAGTGTTTGTAGGGTTGGGGTGAGTTGAGCTTGTGTGGTTGTCGTGTCTGTTTCATGGTTTGCAACTTATTTCTAACTCCACATAGTGACCAGTGAGGCTGTCTCTGAATGTTACGATCACACTATTATTGTCGATTCGGACTTTTGTCATTTTCCTCATGCACCACTTTCACAACAATGCAAACATGATCCTAGCAAGGCGCATGCAACAGATTGATGTGTATTTGTGTGTATAATTTGATGTTTAATTTTACGTGTGTGTACATTTCGTTCCATACTTTATGCTTTGTACATGCAGTATTTTGCGATTACATCAGTTATAGTATACCTTGTATGAGAAATACAGGGGATGTTGTACGCTAAACTTTTTGTCACTGTTATCACGCCCCGACCTTTCTATAAAGATGATGTAAGGGATTATGCATTGTCGACGTCATTGTTTAAACGTAAGAGCGTAGGTTGTTGAGCCGTCAGTGTCCCAGTGTTGCCGCCGACGAGTCGTCGGTATGTCGATCCCATACTATCGAGCTCGACGATTCCTTTGATCTTAAGTGGATCGCGGCAACACTGCAGTGTCCTCTGTTGTTTCGAATAGTCCTACAAATATATAATTTATGCGCTGGCATGTGATGTAGTTTTGTTCAGTAGAATATGAAACATGGTTACCATATCCTACAATTTAGCTCATGAACGTATGACTCAGAGATGAGAAGTTATAAATAACTTTCAATAAGTTTGCCCTACACCCTGAACAGTAAGGCGAGGGATGCTTTTCACTGTACACTGATGGCAAGTAACTACATGTACAAACATGTCATGTGGCCATACAAAACACATATAATGACACAACAGTCAAGCACCATGACAGTCTAGGCTGGGAATCTGTGTTGGGAGGTGGTCCTTCACACAGTGACTGCAATCACAGTAATGGGCGTGGTCATTGGGGAGGGGTGTGGCTACCCCAAACTGGACACATACATTGGCCAGTGCAGCATCAGTGAGGTGTGTACATCTTGCCACTTCCATGCTCCTGAAAATAGAAGGATGAAAACATTTTCCACATCCCTTCATTGTTATAGCATCGAACATCATCCCTGGTAAGCTATAGGCAAGCTGTCTGCAATCTTTGTAAGTGGAAATGCAGCACAGCAGACATACATACAGACATGTACATGCATACTACTGCAACACACCATCTTATAACATCATTACAACATTGCAGTTCATTAATAAGGTCACTAGGTTTGACCTCCCATTCCCCCCTCTCTCCTCCATCTCCATCCAGACTGATCACACACCCCACCTATGTGGGGAGGTGGCCCTTCCCCTTCTCCATACCACTCAATGAAATTCTGTGTGATAACCCTCTGGTTCACTATTCTGTGATACATCACAACCCTCTAGTTCACAAGCAAACAAAAAAAAAATATCCCCACTATCTGCGTACTTACCTCCCAGTTAGTGCACACCCTGTATCTCTCCCATGGGGTCCGGTTCCTAGGACATGTCCACCCAGGTCCACTTCACTGTGATGTCAACAACACAAGCTGAGCATGTCGGGGGCCAATGGAGGATAAGGTCCGGTGTTAAGATGCCTGAAGGGCTGGACACATGAGCTTTCCATGACATGCCCACACACACACACACACACACACACACACACACACACACACACACACACACACACACACACACACAATCATCTGGTCAAAAAGGTACACATTTCACCAATCCATTTAGAGACATTCCAAGGGCAAACATACCTCTCAAAATTCACACATGTGCACACACACATCATCCAACACAAGGGAAGAAATCAACTTGACTTCTAACATGTACACACAACACACACATGCATGCACACATGTACACACACATGCACACACACATGTACACACAAAAGCACACACAGACACACCCACATGCACACCAACATGGATGCACACCCACCCACATACACGCACATATGCACACACATGCACACCCACCCACCCACATGAACACACACCTCAGCATACCTTAACCTTGCAGACTGATGGATACAAGATATTTTCCATTAACTCCTATATGCTCAAGACCCTTATCATAATCTGTTGGGGTATGGGGAAAAGGGGAGGCATGTGGATGAATGGGGCATGGGTAAGAGGAGAGGCATGGGTTAAGGAACGAGTATTATAAACAAATTATCCAACCATTCATTCAAAAGTACCTCCGGAGTCCCTCTACACTGGAAGCCATGCACATTGGCACAGAACCCCCTCTCACTGTCACTCACCTTGGCACAGTAGCTGACGTTGAGAGATGGCTACATCTCCTAGAGAGGGCCAGCAACCTGCCTCTGTCACCTTGTAGCCTGAGAGACTAATGTGCTGTAAGTCTGGGCACCCCTTACTACAGAGCAAGGTACAAGGTCAGGTATCTATCACGTAGAGACATGTGACTATTTAGGCACACTCCCACATGTTGCTACAAACCCACTTTCTGCTCCACATATGCACATACATGCTTTTTATTCGTTCCACACACATTCTAAGCTTACGCCTCTCCTAATTAATGCTCCACACACTTACATTCGGTGTACTCCGACATAGTGGCAGGGATAATCGCTGAACCGCTGCAGGCTCTTCAGACGTGATTAAGTAGTACTTTGTGCGCAGGATCCAGCGGCTAATCACAGTCCGAGTTACTAACTTATTATATTATTATATTTTTAATCGCGCATGCGCACTTTATTCTGAAAAAGGCGGACTGAGCATCAGGATGCTAGAAAACATTAAAGCAACCACGAAACGGAAGCAAAGGTAAGTCTACTGGGACTGTAAACTCGCGTTAATAAAACAGACCTCTGTAAGTCAACCAAATTGCAGGCAAATCGGATTTTTAATTGACTGCAGGTTCTGTTGTACTTGCTCCGCTAACTTACGTACGAATTAGTCATATCCAGGATAAAGAGCTTCAAGTGCTGCAGACAAAGGCCATGGTTGAAGAACGCTCGCAAACGAATGTACCATGGCTGTTCCGAAGAATTTACTGGTACGTCGCTGTCAGTTGTGCTATGTACACATGCATGTTACTCTAGATATCACTTACCAAACCAGGACAAGTGAACGTACTATGGACACAGCGTGTTGTTTGAGTTGTTACTAAGGTACTACCGCCCGTATATACATGTTTTTTTAATTTTTTAATTTTTTTTTGCAGAGCCAAAATTGAACACGTTAGAACCTTCAAATGCCATGAAAAAGGATCTTGCTGTACAAGGATACACCTCTTCCATCGCACATAGTACGTTGTAATGAGTATTCAACAAATAATGTACCTCATGTCACTATCAGGAGCTGTCAGGAGTCAATAAAACAATCACATTGAGACTCATTGCCAAAGGTGAGGGACCTAATAACAACCAATCTTATCAACAGAAAAAGCCTCAAGCTCTTTTGCAAGGTAAGTCCAATGGATATCTGCATGTATGAATTCTTACTGACCGCTTTTTAGCCAATGCCAGGCTGTGGTAAGGCCAAATGAGTAGGAGGACTCTGAATTTACTACACAACTGACGAAAGTGACGTAAACTGTTGTGCTCGCCTGAATCTAAGGTAATGCTCTTCTTTGTGTGTCATGGTTGATTCTCCAACTTACTACAGCTTGCTACACAATCAGTGCTGGTGCTTTTACTGAAAACTTCGACAAGTGCCAAGATGGTGATGTTTCATGCTGAATGTAAAGACTTACCAGAAGGATGCCCAACTAACTACGTCTGAAATTTGGTCCTTAAATGTGGAAATTGTGGAGACTTATCTCCTGCCAACTGAAACTATGTTCATTTGTTTTTGTTTTTTTAATTGAAACTGTAACTGTAATTGAATCAAAGTTTCCCGCTATACATGTATAAGTTTACGGTGTAGGTATATGGACGCGTATACTGATATGTCGACGTATGCAGAGACTGGCAGCTTTCGTATCAGATGCATGTATATGGAATTTGCGGAGTAAGCGGATTGGTATCGACTAGTATGCAGAGTATCCGCATATCATTCGTATTGTCGAAGTGTCCATTTTGGGTGTTATGCGGAATCAGCATACGACGCGTACATATGGCTGCATACGTTTCGCGCGCAGACCAGTTTTGACACATATAGGTGCGTTATGCGGACCCGCATACGATATAGTCTCACGCAGTGACTACCACTACCAATCCCACTACCACTAAGCAATCGGTCTCGGCGCGCCGAATTGCCCCGAATTGTTACAGATTGATCGTGCGAAAGTGCAGGAATCCGTCGCAGCGCGCCGAGTTGTGCTGAATTTTTGCAGATTGAACTAAAGAAAGTGCAGCAATCGGTCGCAGCGCGCCGAATTGTGCCAAATAACATATTGCAGATTGATCCTGCGAAAGTGTAGCAATCCGACTCAGCGCGCCGAATTGCGCCGAAATGTTGCAGATTGATCCCGCCATAGTGAAGCAAATCTGTCTCAGCGCGCCGAATTGCCCCGAATTGTTGCAGATTGATCCGGCGATAGTGCAGCAATCCGTTATAGCGCGCCGAAATGTTACAGATTGGTTCCGCGAAAGTGCTGCAATCCGTCGCAGCGCGCCGAATTGCGCCAAATTGTTACAGATTGATCCCGCAAAAGTGCACCAATCCGTCGCAGCGCGCCGAATTGCGCTGAATTGTTACAGATTGATCCCGCAATCCCACTTCAATTACCACTACCAATCCCACTACCAATCCCACTACCACTACCACTACCACAACCAATCCCACTACCAATCCCACTACCAATACCGCGGCCAATCCCACTACCACTACCACTACCAATCCCACTACTAATCCCACTACCACTATAATTACCACTACTAATCCCACTACCAATCCCATTACCACTACCACTACCAAACCCACTACCAATCCCACTACCACTACCACTACCAATCCCACTACCACTACCACTACCAATTCCGCTACCAATCCCACTACCACTTCAAATTCCACTACCAATCCCACTACCAATCCCACTACCAATCCCACTAACAATCCTACTACCACTACCACTACCACTACCAATCCCACTACCACTACCACTACCAATCCCACTACCACTACAACTACAAATCCCACTACCGATCCCACTACCACTACAATTACCACTACCAATCCCACTACCAATCCCACTACCAATCCCACTACCAATCCCACTACCACTACTACTACCACTACCAATCCCACAACCAATCCCACTACCAATCCCAATACCAATCCCACTACCACTACCAATCCCACTACCACTTCCACTACCAATCCCACTACCACTACCACTTCCACTACCAATCCCACTACCACTACCACTTCCACAACCAATCCCACTACCAATCCCACTACAACTACCACTACCAATCCCACTACCACTACCACTACCAATTCCCCTACCAATTCCACTACCACTACAATTTCCACTACCAATCCCACAACCAATCCCACTACCAATCCCACTACCAATCCCACTACTTCTACTACTACCACTACCAATCCCACTACCAATCCCACTACCAATCCCACTACCAATCCCACTACCACTACCAATCTCACTACCAATCCCACTACCAATCCCACTACCACTACCACTACCACTACCAATCCCACTACCAATCCCACAACCACTACCACTACCAATCCCACTACCACTACCACCACCAATCCCACTACCACTACAACTACAAATCCCACTACCGATCCCACTACCACTACAATTACCACTACCAATCCCACTACCAATCCCACTACCAATCCCACTACCAATCCCACTACCACTACTACTACCACTACCAATCCCACTACCAATCCCACTACCAATCCCAATACCAATCCCACTACCACTACCAATCCCACTACCACTTCCACTACCAATCCCACTACCACTACCACTTCCACAACCAATCCCACTACCAATCCCACTACAACTACCACTACCAATCCCACTACCACTACCACTACCAATTCCCCTACCAATCCCACTACCACTACAATTTCCACTACCAATCCCACAACCAATCCCACTACCAATCCCACTACCAATCCCACTACTTCTACACTACCACTACCAATCCCACTACCAATCCCACTACCAATCCCACTACCAATCCCACTACCACTACCAATCCCACTACCAATCCCACTACCAATCCCACTACCACTACCACTACCACTACCAATCCCACTACCAATCCCACTACCACTACCACTACCAATCCCACTACCACTAAGCAATCGGTCTCGGCGCGCCGAATTGCCCCGAATTGTTACAGATTGATCCTGCGAAAGTGCAGGAATCAGTCGCAGCGCGCCGAATTGTGCTGAATTTTTGCAGATTGAACCAAAGACAGTGCAGCAATCGGTCGCAGCGCGCTGAATTGTGCCGAATAACATATTGCAGATTGATCCTGCGAAAGTGCATGCAGCAATCTGTCTCAGCGCGCCGAATTGCGCCGAATTGTTGCAGATTGATCCCGCCATAGTGAAGCAATCGGTCTCAGCGAGCCGAATTGCCCCGAAATGTTGCAGATTGATGCAGCGATAGTGCAGCAATCCGTTGTAGCGCGCCGAATTGTTACAGATTGGTTCCGCGAAAGTGCTGCAATCCGACGCAGCGCGCCGAATTGCGCCAAATTGTTACAGATTGATCCCGCAAAAGTGCACCAATCCGTCGCAGCGCGCCGAATTGCGCTGAATTGTTACAGATTGATCCCGCAATCCCACTTCAATTACCACTACCAATCCCACTACCAATCCCACTACCACTACCACTTCCAATCCCACTACCAATTCCAATCCTACTACCACTACCACTACCAATCCCATTACTAATCCCACTACCACAATAATTACCACTACCAATCCTACAACCAATCCCATTACCACTACCACTACCAATCCCACTACCAATCCCACTACCACTACCACTACCAATCCCACTACCACTACCACTACCAATTCCCCTACCAATCCCACTACCACTACAATTTCCACTACCAATCCCACTACCAATCCCACTACCAATCCCACTAACAATCCCACTACCACTACCACTACCACTACCAATTCCACTACCACTACCACTACCAATCCCACTACCACTACCACTATAAATCCCACTACCGATCCCACTACCACTACAATTGCCACTACCAATCCCACTACCAATCCCACTACCAATCCCACTACCAATCCCACTACCACTACCACTACCAATCCCACTACCAATCCCACTACCTCTACCACTACCACTACCACTACCAATCCCACTACCACTACCACTACCAATCCCACTACCAATCCCACTACCTCTACCACTACCACTACCACTACCAATCCCACTTCCACTACCACTACCAATCCCACTACCAATCCCACTACCTATCCCACTACCAATCCCACTACCACTACCACTACCACTACCAATCCCACTACCAATCCCACTACCTCTACCACTACCACTACCATTTCCACTACCTCTACCTCTACCAATCACACTACCAATCCCACTACCTATCCCACTACCAATCCCACTACCAATCCCACTACCAATCCTACTACCACTACCAATCCCAATACCAATCCCACTACCAATCCCACTACCACTACCACTACCACTACCAATCCCACTACCACTACCACCACCAATCCCACTACCAATCCCACTACCAATCCCACTACCAATCCCACTACCACTACCACTACCACTACCAATCCCACTACCAATCCCACTACCTCTACCACTACCACTACCAATCCCACTACCACTACCACTACCAATCCCACTACCAATCCCACTACCAATCCCACTACCACTACCACTACCACTACCAATCCCACTACCAATCCCACTACCACTACCACTACCAATCCCACTACCACTAAGCAATCGGTCTCGGCGCGCCGAATTGCCCCGAATTGTTACAGATTGATAGTGCGAAAGTGCAGGAATCCGTCGCAGCGCGCCGAATTGCGCCCAATTGTTGCAGATTGATCCCACCATAGTGAAGCAATCGGTCTCAGCGCGCCGAATTGCCCCGAATTGTTGCAGATTGATCCGGCGATTGTGCAGCAATCCGTTGTAGCCCGCCGAATTGTTACAGATTGGTTCCGCGAAATTGCTTCAATCCGTCGCAGCGCGCCGAATTGCGCCAATTTGTTACAGATAGATCCCGCAAAAGTGCACAAATCCGTCGCAGCTCCCCGAATTGCGCTGAATTGTTACAGATTGATCCCGCAATCCCACTTCAATTACCACTACCAATCCCACTACCAATCCCACTACCACTACCACTACCACTAGCAATCCCATTACTAATCCCACTACCACTATAATTACCACTACCAATCCCACTACCAATCCCATTACCACTACCACTACCAATCCCACTACCAATCCCACTACCACTACCACTACCAATCCCACTACCACTACCACTACCAATTCCCCTACCAATCCCACTACCACTACAATTTCCACTACCAATCCCACTACCAATCCCACTACCAATCCCACTAACAATCCCACTACCACTACCACTACCAATTCCACTACCACTACGTCTACAAATCCCACTACCACTACCACTATAAATCCCACTTCCGATCCCACTACCACTACAATTACCACTACCAATCCCACTACCAATCCCACTACCAATCCCACTACCAATCCCATTACCACTACCACTACCACTACCAATCCCACTACCAATCCCACTACCTCTACCACTACCACTACCACTACCAATCCCACTACCACTACCACTACCAATCCCACTACCAATCCCACTACCAATCCCACTACCAATCCCACTACCACTACCACTACCACTACCAATCCCACTACCAATCCCACTACCTCTACCACTACCACTACCAATCCCACTACCACTACCACTACCAATCACACTACCAATCCCACTACCTATCCCACTACCAATCCCACTACCAATCCCACTACCAATCCTATTACCACTACCAATCCCACTACCAATCCCACTACCAATCCCACTACCACTACCACTACCACTACCAATCCCACTGCCAATCCCACTACCTCTACCACTACCACTACCAATCCCACTACCACTACCACCACCAATCCCACTACCAATCCCACTACCAATCCCACTACCAATCCCACTACCACTACCACTACCACTACCACTACCACTACCAATCCCACTACCAATCCCACTACCTCTACCACTACCACTACCAATCCCACCACCACTACCACTACCAATCCCACTACCAATCCCACTACCACTACCACTACCAATCCCACTACCAATGCCACTACCACTACCACTACCAATCCCACTACCTCTAAGCAATCGGTCTCGGCGCGCGGAATTGCCCCGAATTGTTACAGATTGATCCTGCGAAAGTGCAAGAATCCGTCGCAGCGCGCCGAATTGCGCCGAATTGTTGCAGATTGATCCCGCCATAGTGAAGCAATCGGTCTCAGCGCGCCGAATTGCGCTGAATTGTTACAGATTGATCCCGCAATCCCACTTCAATTACCACTACCAATCCCACTACCAATCCTACTACCACTACCACTACCACAACCAATCCCACTACCAATCCCACTACCAATACCGCGGCCAATCCCACTACCACTACCACTTCCAATCCCACTACCACTACCAATACCTATCCCACTACTAATCCCACTACCACTATAATCACCACTACCAATCCCACCACCACTAAGCAATCGGTCTCGGCGCGCCTAATTGCCCCGAATTGTTACAGATTGATCCTGCGAAAGTGCAGGAATCCGTCGTAGCGCGCCGAATTGTGCTGAATTTTTGCAGATTGATCCATAGAAAGTGCAGCAATCGGTTGCAGCTCGCCGAATTGTGCCGAATAGCATATTGCAGATTGATCCTGCGAAAGTGCAGCAATCCGTCTCAGCGCGCCGAATTGCGCCAAATTGTTGCAGATTGATCCCGCCATAGTGAAGCAATCTGTCTCAGCGCGCCGAATTGCCCCGTAATGTTGCAGATTGATCCGGTGATAGTGCAGCAATCCGTTGTAGCGCACCGAATTTTTACAGATTGGTTCCGCGAAAGTGCTGCAATCCGTCGCAGCGCGTCGAATTGCGCCAAATTGTTACAGATAGATCCCGCAAAAGTGCACCAATCCGTCGCAGCGCGCCGAATTGCGCTGAATTGTTACAGATTGATCCCGCAATCCCACTTCAATTACCACTACCAATCCCACTACCAATCCCACTACCACTACCACTACCACAACCAATCCCACTACCAATCCCACTACCAATACCGCGGCCAATCCCACTACCACTACCACTTCCAATCCCACTACCACTACCAATCCCACTACTAATCCCACTACCACTATAATTGCCACTACCAATCCCACCACCACTAAGCAATCGGTCTCGGCGCGCCTAATTGCCCCGAATTGTTACAGATTGATCCTGCAAAAGTGCAGGAATCCGTCGTAGCGCGCCGAATTGTGCTGAATTTTTGCAGATTGAACCAAAGAAAGTGCAGCAATCGGTCGCTGCTCGCCGAATTGTGCCGAATAACATATTGCAGTATGATCCTGCGAACGTGCAGCAATCCGTCTCAGCGCGCCGAATTGCGCCGAATTGTTGCAGATTGATCCCGCCATAGTGAAGCAATCTGTCTCAGCGCGCCGAATTGTTGCAGATTGATCCGGCGATAGTGCAGCAATCCGTTGTAGCGCGCCGAATTGTTACAGATTGGTTCCGCGAAAGTGCTGCAATCCGTCGCAGCGCGTCGAATTGCGCCAAATTGTTACAGATAGATCCCGCAAAAGTGCACCAATCCGTCGCAGCGCGCCGAATTGCGCTGAATTGTTACAGATTGATCCCGCAATCCCACTTCAATTACCACTACCAATCCCACTACCAATCCCACTACCACTACCACTACCACAACCAATCCCACTACCAATCCCACTACCAATACCGTGGCAATTCCCACTACCACTACCACTTCCAATCCCACTACCACTACCACTACCAATCCCACTACTAATCCCACTACCACTATAATTACCACTACCAATCCCACAACCAATCCCATTACCACTACCACTACCAATCCCACTACCAATCCCACTACCACAACCACTACCAATCCCACTACCACTACCACTACCAATTCCCCTACCAATCCCACTACAACTACAATTTACACTACCAATCCCACTACCAATCCCACTACCAATCCCACTAACAATCCCACTACCACTACCACTACCACTACCAATCCCACTACCACTACCACTATCACTACCAATCCCACTACCACTACCACTACCAATCCCACTACCACTACCACTACAAATCCCACTACCGATCCCACTACCACTACAATTACCACTACCAATCCCACTACCAATCCCACTACCAATCCCACTACCACTACCACTACCACTACCAATCCCACTACCAAGGGTGGGAACCTACATTTGAATCGCTTGGTATACCCATACCAATGCAGGTATGCTCTGGATGGCATTAATAACCGATAGAGGAGTGGTTACTGCTACTGTGCAGTGGTTTGTTCATGTTGCATGTCTCATCAACACCTCGATGCTAAGATAGTCAATATTTCCCATAGAGATGTATGGGTTGTTTCCCATAGGAATGTATGGGTGGGAACCTACTTTTGAATCGATTGGTTAACCCATACCAAAGCAGGTATATTTGGGGTGGAACTTAAAAGAGATAGAGGAGTGGTTACTGCTATCTTTCCTGGGTGCAGTGGTTTCCTCATATTGCATGTCTCAGCAACACCTCGATACTAAGATAGTCAATATTTCCCATAGAAATGTATGTGTGGGAACCTACTTTTGAATCGCTTGGTAAACCCATACCAAAGCAGGGATGCTCGGGGTGGCATTAAAAGGAGATAGAGGAGTGGTTACTGCTATCTGCCATGTGTGCAGTGGTTTGCTCATATTGCATGTCTCATCAACACCTCGATGCTAAGATAGTCAAAAATTTCCCCGTAGAAATGTATGGGATGGAACCTACATTTGAATCGCTTGGTAAACCCATACCAAAGCAGGTATGCTCGGGATGGCATTAAAACCGATAGTGGAGTGGTTACGGCTATCTTCCATGTGTGCAGTGGTTTGCTCATGTTGCATGTCTCATCAACACCTCGAAGATCAGATAGTCAATAATTCCCATAGAGATGTATGGGTGGTTTCCCATAGGAATGTATGGGTGGGAACCTACTTTTGAATCGCTTGGTAAACCCAAACCAAAGAAGATATGCTCGGGGTGGCATTAAAAGGAGATAGAGGAGTGGTTACTGCTATCTTCCATGTGTGCAGTGGTTTGCTCATGTAGCATGTCTAATCAAGACCTCGATGCTAAGATAGTAAAAAATTTCCCATAGAAATGTATGGGTGGGAACCTACTTTTGATCGCTTGATAAACCCATACCTAAGCAGGTATGTTCGATGTGGCATTAAAAAGATATAGAGGAGTGGTTACTGCTATCTTCCATGTGAGCAGTGGTTTGCTCAAATTCCATGTCACATCAACACCTCGATGTTAATATAGTCAATATTTCCCATAGAGATGTATGGGTGGTTTCCCATAGGAATGTATGGGTGGGAACCTACTTTTGAATCGCTTGGTAAACCCATACCAAAGCAGGTAATCTCGGGGTGGCATTTAAAAGAGATAGAGGAATGGTTACTGCTATCTTCCATGTGTGCAGTGGTTTGCTCATATTGCATGTCTCATCAACACCTCGATGCTAAGATAGTCAAAAATTTCCCATAGAAATGTATGGGTGGTAACCTACTCTTGAATCGCTTGGTAAACCCATACCAATGCAGGTATGCTCGGGGTGGCATTTAAAAGAGATAGAGGAGTGGTTACTGCTATCTTCCATGTGAGCAGTGGTTTGCTCAAATTGCATGTCACATCAACACCTCGATGCTAAGATAGTCAATGTTTCCCATAGAGATGTATGGGTGGTTTCCCATAGGAACGTATGGGTGGAAACCTACTTTTGAATCGCTTGGTAAACCAATACCAAAGCAGGTATGCTCGCGGTGGCATTAAAATGAGATAGAGGAGTGGTTACTGCTATCTTCCATGAGTGCAGTGGTTTGCTCACATTACAGGCCTCATCAACACCTCGATGCTAAGATAGTCAAGAATTTCCAATAGAAATGTATGGGTGGGAACCTACTTTCAATCGATTTGTAAACCCATACCAAAGCAGGTATGCTAGGGGTGGCATTAAAAAGAGTTAGAGGAGTGGTTACTGCTATCTTCTATGTGTGCAGTGGTTTGCTCATATTGCAAGTCATATCAACACCTCGATGCTAAGATAGTCAAAAATTTCCCATAGAAATGTATGGGTGGGAACCTACTTTTGAATCGCTTGGTTAAGCCATACTGAAGCAGGTATGCTCGGGGTGGCATTTAAAACAGATAGAGGAGTGGTTACTGCTATCCTCCAAGTGTGCAGTGGTTTGCTCATATTGCATGTCTCATCAACACCTCGATGCTAAGATAGTCATAAATTTCCCATAGATATGTATGGGTGGGAACCTACTTTTGAATCGCTTGGTCAACCCATACCAAAGCAGGTATGCTCGGGGTGGCATTTAAAACAGATAGAGAAGTGGTTACTGCTATCTTTCAAGTGTGCAGGGTTTGCTCATATTGCATGTCTCATCAACACCTCGATGCTTAGATAGTCAATATTTCCCATAGAGATGTATGGGAGTTTTCCCATAGGAATGTATGGGTGGGAACCTACTTTTGAATCGCTTGGTTAACCCATACCGAAGCAGGTATGCTCGGGGTGGCATTTAAAACAGATAGAGGAGTGATTACTGCTATCTTTCAAGTGTGCAGTGGTTTGCTCATATTGCATGTCACATCAACACCTCGATGCTAAGGTAGTCAAAAAATTCCCATAGAAATGTATGGGTGGGAACCTACTTTTCAATCGCTTTGTAAACCCATACCAAAGCAGGTATGCTAGGGGTGGCATTAAAAAGAGATAGAGGAGTGATTACTGCTATCTTCCATGTGTGCAGTGGTTTGCTCATATTGCATGTCTCATCAACACCTCGATGCTAAGATAGTCAATATTTCCCATAGAGATGTATGGGTGGTTTCCCATAGGAATGTATGGGTGGGAGCCTACTTTTGAATCGCTTGGTTAACCCATGTCGAAGCAGGTATGCTCGGGGTGGCATTGAAAACAGATAGAGGAGTGGTTATCTTCCATGTGTGCAGTGGTTTGCTCATATTGCATGTCTCATCAACACCTCGATGCTAAGGTAGTCAAAAATTTCCCATAGAAACGTATGGGTGGGAACCTACTTTTGAATCGCTTGGTAAACCCATACCAAAGCAGGTATGCTCGGGATGGCATAAAAAAGAGATAGAGGTTTCGTTACTGCTATCTTGCTTGTGAACAGTGGTTTGCTCATAATGCATGTCACATCAACACCTCGATGCTAAGATAGTCAGTATTTCCCATAGAGATGTATGGGTGGTTTCCCATAGGAATGTATGGGTGGGAACCTACTTTTGAATCGCTTGGTAAACCCATACCAATGCAGGTATGCTCGGGGTGGCATATAAAAGAGATAGAGGAGTGGTTACTGCTATCTTCCATGTGTGCAGTGGTTTACTCATATATCATGTCTCATCAACACCTCTATGCTAAGATAGTCAAAATTTTCACATAGAAATGTGTAGGTGGGAACCTACTTTTGAATCGCTTTGTAAACCCATACCAAAGCAGGTATGCTAGGGGTGGCATTAAAAAGAGATAGAGTAGTGGTTACTGCTATCTTCCTTGTGAGCAGTGGTTTGCTCATATTGCATGTCACATCAACACCTCGATGCTAAGATAGTCAATGTTTCCCATAGAGATGTATGGGTTGTTTCCCATAGGAACGTATGGGTGGGAACCTACTTTTGAATCGCTTGGTAAACCAATACCAACGCAGGTATGCTCGGGGTGGCATTAAAATGAGATAGAGGAGTGGTTACTGCTATCTACCATGAGTGCAGTGGTTTGCTCATATTACAGGCCTCATCAACACCTCGATGCTAAGATAGTCAAAAATTTCCAATAGAAATGTATGGGTGGGAACCTACTTTTGAATCGATTTGTAAACCCATGCCAAAGCAGGTATGCTAGGGGTGGCATTAAAAAGAGTTAGAGGAGTGGTTACTGCTATCTTCGATGTGAGCAGTGGTTTGCTCATATTGCACGTCACATCAACACCTCGATGCTAAGATAGTCAATATTTCCCATTGAGATGTATGGGTGGTTTCCCATAGGAATGTATGGGTGGGAACCTACTTTTGAATCGCTTGGTTAACCCATACCGAAGCAGGTATGCTCGGGGTGGCATTTAAAACAGATAGAGGAGTGGTTACTGCTATCTTTCAAGTGTGCAGTGGTTTACTCATATTGCATGTCACATCAACACCTCGATGCTAAGGTAGTCAAAAAATTCCCATAGAAATGTATGGGTGGGAACCTACTTTTCAATCGCTTTGTAAACCCATACCAAAGCAGGTATGCTAGGGGTGGCATTAAAAAGAGATAGAGGAGTGATTACTGCTATCTTCCATGTGTGCAATGGTTTGCTCATATTGCATGTCTCATCAACACCTCGATGCTAAGATAGTCAATATTTCCCATAGAGATGTATGGGTGGTTTCCCATAGGAATGTATGGGTGGGAACCTACTTTTGAATCGCTTGGTTAACCCATATCGAAGCAGGTATGCTCGGGGTGGCATTGAAAACAGATAGAGGAGTGGTTATCTTCCATTTGTGCAGTGGTTTGCTCATATTGCATGTCTCATCAACACCTCGATGCTAAGGTTGTCAAAAATTTCCCATAGAAACGTATGGGTGGGAACCTACTTTTGAATCGCTTGGTAAACCCATACCAAAGCAGGTATGCTCGGGATGGCATAAAAAAGAGATAGAGGTTTCGTTACTGCTATCTTGCTTGTGAACAGTGGTTTGCTCATAATGCATGTCACATCAACACCTCGATGCTAAGATAGTCAGTATTTCCCATAGAGATGTATGGGTGGTTTCCCATAGGAATGTATGGGTGGGAACCTACTTTTGAATCGCTTGGTAAACCCATACCAATGCAGGTATGCTCGGGGTGGCATATAAAAGAGATAGAGGAGTGGTTACTGCTATCTTCCATGTGTGCAGTGGTTTACTCATATATCATGTCTCATCAACACCTCTATGCTAAGATAGTCAAAATTTTCACATAGAAATGTGTAGGTGGGAACCTACTTTTGAATCGCTTTGTAAACCCATACCAAAGCAGGTATGCTAGGGGTGGCATTAAAAAGAGATAGAGTAGTGGTTACTGCTATCTTCCTTGTGAGCAGTGGTTTGCTCATATTGCACGTCACATCAACACCTCGATGCTAAGATAGTCAATATTTCCCATTGAGATGTATGGGTGGTTTCCCATAGGAATGTATGGGTGGGAACCTACTTTTGAATCGCTTGGTTAACCCATACCGAAGCAGGTATGCTCGGGGTGGCATTTAAAACAGATAGAGGAGTGGTTACTGCTATCTTTCAAGTGTGCAGTGGTTTGCTCATATTGCATGTCACATCAACACCTCGATGCTAAGGTAGTCAAAAAATTCCAATAGAAATGTATGGGTGGGAACCTACTTTTCAATCGCTTTGTAAACCCATACCAAAGCAGGTATTCTAGGGGTGGCATTAAAAAGAGATAGAGGAGTGATTACTGCTATCTTCCATGTGTGCAATGGTTTGCTCATATTGCATGTCTCATCAACACCTCGATGCTAAGATAGTCAATATTTCCCATAGAGATGTATGGGTGGTTTCCGATAGGAATGTATGGGTGGGAACCTACTTTTGAATCGCTTGGTTAACCCATATCGAAGCAGGTATGCTCGGGGTGGCATTGAAAACAGATAGAGGAGTGGTTATCTTCCATGTGTGCAGTGGTTTGCTCATATTGCATGTCTCATCAACACCTCGATGCTAAGGTAGTCAAAAATTTCCCATAGAAACGTATGGGTGGGAACCTACTTTTGAATCGCTTGGAAAACCCATACCAAAGCAGGTATGCTCGAGATGGCATAAAAAAGAGATAGAGGTTTGGTTACTGCTATCTTGCTTGTGAACAGTGGTTTGCCCATATTGCATGTCACATCAACACCTCGATGCTAAGATAGTCAGTATTTCCCATAGAGATGTATGGGTGGTTTCCCATAGGAATGTATGGGTGGGAACCTACTTTTGAATCGCTTGGTAAACCCATACCAATGCAGGTATGCTCGGGGTGGCATATAAAAGAGATAGAGGAGTGGTTACTGCTATCTTCCATGTGTGCAGTGGTTTACTCATATATCATGTCTCATCAACACCTCGATGCTAAGATAGTCAAAATTTTCACATAGAAATGTGTAGGTGGGAACCTACTTATGAATAGCTTTGTAAACTCATACCAAAGCAGGTATGCTAGGGGTGGCATTAAAAAGAGATAGAGTAGTGGTTACTGCTATCTTCCTTGTGAGCAGTCGTTTGCTCATATTGCATGTCACATCAACACCTAGATGCTAAGATAGTCAATGTTTCCCATAGAGATGTATGGGTGGTTTCCCATAGGAACATATGGGTGGGAACCTACTTTTGAATCGCTTGGTAAACCAATACCAAAGCAGGTATGCTCGGGGTGGCATTAAAATGAGATAGAGGAGTGGTTACTGCTATCTACCATGAGTGCAGTGGTTTGCTCATATTACAGGCCTCATCAACACCTCGATGCTAAGATAGTCAAAAATTTCCAATAGAAATGTATGGGTGGGAACCTACTTTTGAATCGATTTGTAAACCCATACCAAAGCAGGTATGCTAGTGGTGGCATTAAAAAGAGTTAGAGGAGTGGTTTCTGCTATCTTCTATGTGTGCAGTGGTTTGCTCATATTGCATGTCTCATCAACACCTCGATGCTATGGTAGTCAAAAATTTCCCATAGAAATGTATGGGTGGGATCCTACTTTTGAATCGCTTGGTAAACCCATACCAAAGCAGGTATGCTCGGGATGGCATTAAAAAGATTTAGAGGAGTGGTTACTGCTATCTTCCATGTGAGCAGTGGTTTTCTCATATTGCACGTCACATCAACACCTCAATGCTAAGATAGTCAATATTTCCCATAGAGATGTATGGGTGGTTTCCCATAGGAATGTATGGGGTGGAAGCTACTTTTGATTCGCTTGTTTAACCCATACCGAAGCAGGTATGCTCGGGGTGGCATTGCAAACTGATAGTGGAGAGGTTACTGCTATCTTCCAAGTTTGCAGTGGTTTGCTCATATTGCAAGTCTCATCAACACCTCGATGCTAAGATAGTCAAAAATTTCCCTTTGAAATGTATGGGTGGGAACCTACTTTTGAATCGCTTGGTAAACCCATACCAAAGCAGGTATGCTCGGGGTGGCATTAAAAAGATATAGAGGAGTGGTTACTGCTATCTTCCATGTGAGCAGTGGTTTGCTCATATTGCATGTCACATCAACACCTAGATGCTAAGATACTCAATATTTCCCATAGAGATGTATGGGTGGTTTCGCATAGGAATGTTTGGGTGGGAACCTACTTTTGAATCGCTTGGTAAACCCATACCAATGCAGGAATACTCGGGGTGGCATTTAAAAAAGATAGAGGAGTGGTTACTGCTATCTTCCATGTGTGCAGTGGTTTACTCATATATCATGTCTCATCAACACCTCGATGCTAAGATAGTCAAAATTTTCACATAAAAAATGTATAGTAGGGAACCTACTTTTGAATCGCTTTGTAAACCCATACCAAAGCAGGTATGCTAGGGGTGGCATTAAAAAGAGATAGAGTAGTGGTTACTGCTATCTTCCTTGTGAGCAATGGTTTGCTCATATTGCATGTCACATCAACACCTCGATGCTAAGATAGTCAATGTTTATCATAGAGATGTATGGGTGGTTTCCCATAGGAACGTATGGGTGGGAACCTACTTTTGAATCGCTTGGTAAACAAATACCAAAGCAGGTATGCTCGGGGTGGCATTAAAATGAGATAGAGGAGTGGTTTCTGCTATCTTCCATGAGTGCAGTGGTTTACTTATATTACAGACCTCATCAACACCTCGATGCTAAGATATTCAAAAATTTCCAATAGAAATGTATGGGTGGGAACCTACTTTTGAATCGATTTGTAAACCCATACCAAAGCAGGTATGCTAGGGGTGGCATTAAAAAGAGTTAGAGGAGTGGTTACTGCTATCTTCTATGTGTGCAGTGGTTTGCTCATATTGCATGTCTCATCAACACCTCGATGCTAAGATAGTCAAAAATGTCCCATAGAAATGTATAGGTGGGAACCTACTTTTGAATCGCTTGGTAAACCCATACCAAAGCAGGTATGCTCGACGTGGCATTAAAAAGATTTAGAGGAGTGGTTACTGCTATCTTCCATGTGAGCAGTGGTTTGCTCATATTGCATGTCTCATCAACACCTCGATGCTAAGATAGTCAAACATTTCCCATAGAAATGTATGGGTGGGAACCTACTTTTGAATCGCTTGGTAAACCCATACCAAAGCAGGTATCCCCGGGGTGGCATTAAAATTAGATAGAGGAGTGGTTACTGCTATCTTCCATTTGTGCAGTGGTTTGCTCATATTGCATGCCTCATCAACACCTCGTTGCTAAGATAGTCAATATTTCCCATAGAGATGTGTGGGTGGTTTCCCATAATATTGTATGGGTGGGAACCTACTTTTGAATCGCTTGCTAAACCCACACCGAAACAGATATGCTCGGGGTGGCATTAAAAAGAGATAGAGGAATGGTTACTGCTATCTTCCAAGTATGCAGTGGTTTGTTCCTATGGCAAGTCTCATCAACACCTCGATGCTAAGATAGTCAAAATTTTCCCATAGAAATGTATGGGAGGGAACCTACTTTTGATTCGCTTACTAAACCCACATCGAAACAGATTTGTTCTGGTTGGCATTGAAAAGAGATAGAGGAATGGTTACTGCTATCTTCCATGTATGCAGTGGTTTTCTCATATTGCAAGTCTCGTCACCATATCGATGCTAAGATAGTCAAAAATTTCCCTTAGAAATGTATGGGAGGGAACTTACTTTTGAATCGCTTGCTAAACCCACACCGAAACAGATATGCTCGGGGTGGCATTAAAAAGAGATGGGGGAATGGTTACTGCTATCTTCCAAGTATGCTGTGGTTTGTTCATATGGCATGTCTCATCACCACATCGATGCTAATATAGTCATAAATTTCCAATAGAAATGTATAGGATGGGAACCTACTTTTGAATCGCTTGCTAAACCCACACCGATGAAGATATGGTCGAGTGGAATATAAAAGAGATAGAGGAATGGTTACTGCTATCTTCAAGGTGTGTAGGGATTTGCTCATATTGCAAGTCTCATCAACACCTCGTTGCTAAGATAGTCAATAATTCCCATAGAGATGTGTGGGTGGTTTCCCATAGGATTGTATGGGTGGGAACCTACTTTTGAATCGCATGGTTAACCCGTACTGAAACAGATATGCTGGGGGTGGCACTTGAAAGAGATAGAGGAGTGGCTACTAATATCTTGCATGTGTGCAGTGGTTTGCTCATACTGCATGTCTCATCAACACCTCGATGCTAAGATAGTCAAGAATTTCCCATAGAAATGTATGGGAGGGAACCTACTTTTGAATCGCTTGCTAAACCCACACCGAAACAGATATGCTCGGGGTGGCATTAAAAAGAGATAGAGGAATGGTTACTGCTATCTTCCATGTGTGCAGTTGTTTGCTCATACTGCATGTCTCATCAACACCTCGATGCTAAGATAGTCAAAAATTTCCCATAGAAATGTATGGGAGGGAACCTACTTTTGATTCGCTTACTAAACAAACATCGAAACAGATTTGTTCTGGTTGGCATTGAAAAGAGATAGAGGAATGGTTACTGCTATCTTCCATGTATGCAGTGGTTTTCTCATATTGCAAGTCTCGTCACCATATCGATGCTAAGATAGTCAAAAATTTCCCATAGAAATGTATGGGAGGGAACCTTCTTTTGAATCGCTTGCTAAACCCACACCGAAGAAGATATGCTCGAGGTGGAATTTATAAGAGATAGAGGAATGGTTACTGCTATCTTCCATGTGAGCAGTTGTTTGCTCATATTGCATGTCTCATCAACACCTCGATGCTAATATAGTCAAGAATTTCCCATAGAAATGTATGAGAGGGAACCTACTTTTGAATCGCTTGCTAAACCCACACCGAAACAGATATGCTCGGGGCGGCATTAAAAAGAGATAGAGGAATGGTTACTGCTATCTTCCAAGTATGCAGTGGTTTGTTCATATGGCAAGTCTCATCACCACATCGATGATAAGATAGTCAAAAATTTCCCATAGAAATGTATGGGAGGGAACCTACTTTTGAATCCTATGCTAAACCCACACCGAAACAGCTATGCTCTGGGTGGCATTATAAAGAGATAGAGGAATGGATACTGCTATCGTCCATGTATGCAGTGGTTTGCTCATATTGCATGTCTCATCAATACCTCGATGCTAAGATAGTCAATATTTCCCATAAAGATGTATGGGTGGTTTCCCATAGGAATGTATGGGAGGGAACCTACTTTTGAATGGCTTGCTAAACCCACACCGAAACAGATATGCTCGGGGTGGCATTAAAAAGAGATAGAGGAATGGTTACTGCTATTTTCCAAGTATGCAGTAATTTGATCATATGGCAAGTCTAATCACCACATCGATGCTAATATAGTCAAAAATTTCCAATAGAAATGTATGGGAGGGGAACCTTCTTTTGAATCGCTTACTAAACCCACCCTGAAGAAGATATGGTCGAGATTGAATTTAAAAGAGATAGAGGAATGGTTACTGCTATCTTTAAGGTGTATAGGGATTTGCTCATATTGCAAGTCTCATCAACATCTCGTTGCTAAGATAGACAATTTTTCCCATAGAGATGTGTGGGTGGTTTCACATAGGAATGTATGGGTGGGAACCTACTTTTGAATCTCTTGGTTAACCTGTACTGAAGCAGATATGCTGGGGGTGGCACTTGAAAGAGATAGAGGAGTGGTTACTGCTATCTTGCATGTGTGCAGTGGTTTGCTCATACTGCATGTCTCATCAACACCTCGATGCTAAGATAGTCAAGAATTTCCCATAGAAATGTATGGGAGGGAACCTACTTTTGAATCGCTTGCTAAACCCACACCGAAACAGATATGCTCGGGGTGGCATTAAAAAGAGATAGAGGAATGGTTACTGCTATCTTCCATGTGTGCAGATGTTTGCTCATATTGCATGTCTCATCAACACCTCGATGCTAAGATAGTCAAAAATTTCCCATAGAAATGTATGGGATGGAACCTACTTTTGATTCACTTACTAAACCAACATCGAAAAACAGATTTGTTCTGGTTGGCATTGAAAAGAGATAGAGCAATGGTTACTGCTATCTTCCATGTATGCAGTGGTTTTCTCATATTGCAAGTCTCGTCACCATATCGATGCTAAGATAGTCAAAAATTTCCCATAGAAATGTATGGGAGGGAACCTACTTTTGAATCGCTTGCTAAACCCACACCGAAGAAGATATGCTCGAGGTGGAATTTATAAGAGATAGAGGAATGGTTACTGCTATCTTCCATGTGTGCAGTTGTTTGCTCATATTGCATGTCTCATCAACACCTCGATGCTAAGATAGTCAAGAATTTCTCATAGAAATGTATGGGAGGGAACCTACTTTTGAATCGCTTGCTAAACCCACACCGAAACAGATATGCTCGGGGTGGCATTAAAAAGAGATAGAGGAATGGTTACTGCTATCTTCCAAGTATACAGTGGTTTGTTCATATGGCAAGTCTCATCACCACATCGATGCTAAGATAGTCAAAAATTTCCCATAGAAATGTATGGGAGGGAACCTACTTTTGAATCGCTTGCTAAACCCACACCGAAACAGATATGCTCTTGGTGGCATTATAAAGAGATAGAGGAATGGTTACTGCTATCTTCCATGTATGCAGTGGTTTGCTCATATGGCATGTCTCATCAACACCTCGATGCTAAGATAGTCAATATTTCCCATAGAGATGTATGGGTGGTTTCCCATAGGAATGTTTGGGTGGGAACCTACTTTTGAATGGCTTGCTAAACCCACACCGAAACAGATATGCTCGGGTTGGCATTAAAAAAAGATAGAGGAATGGTTACTGCTATTTTCCAAGTATGCAGTAGTTTGTTCATATGGCAAGTCTCATCACCATATCGATGCTAAGATAGTCAAAAATTTCCAATAGAAATGTATGGGAGGGAACCTACTTTTGAATCGCTTGCTAAACCCACACCGAAACAGATATGCTCGGGGTGGCATTAAAAAGAGATGGGGGAATGGTTACTGCTATCTTCCAAGTATGCTGTGGTTCGTTCATATGGCAAGTCTCATCAGCACACCGATGCTAAGATAGTCAAAAATTTCCAATAGAAATGTATGGGATGGGAACCTACTTTTGAATCGCATACTAAACCCACACCGAAGAAGATATGGTCGAGGTGGAATTTAAAAGAGAAAGAGGAATGGTTACTGCTATCTTCAAGGTGTGTAGGGATTTGCTCATTTTGCAAGTCTCATCAACACCTCGTTGCTAAGATAGTCAATATTTCCCATAGAGATGTGTGGGTGGTTTCCCATAGGAATGTATGGGTGGGAACCTACTTTTCAATCGCTTGCTAAACCCACACCGAAACAGATATGCTCGGGGTGGCATTAAAAAGAGATAGAGGAATGGTTACTGCTATCTTCCAAGTATGCAGTGGTTTGTTCCTATGGCAAGTCTCATCTCCACTTCGATGCTAAGATAGTCAAAAATTTCCAATAGAAATGTATGGGAGGGAACCTACTTTTGAATCGCTTGCTAAACCCACACCGAAACAGATATGCTCGGGGTGGCATTAAAAAGAGATAGAGGAATGGTTACTGCTATCTTCCACGTATGCAGTGGTTTGTTCATATGGCAAGTCTCATCACCACATCGATGCTAAGATAGTCAAAAACTTCCAATAGAAATGTATGGGAGGGGAACCTACTTTTGAATCGCTTGCTAAACCCACACCGAAAAAGATATGGTTGAGGTGGAATTTAAAAGAGATAGAGGAATGGTTACTGCTATCTTCAAGGTGTGTAGTGATTTGCTCATATTGCAAGTCTCATCAACACCTCGTTGCTAAGATAGTCAATATTTCCCATAGAGATGTGTGGGTGGTTTCCCATAGGATTGTATGGGTGGGAACCTACTTTTGAATCGCTTGGTTAACCCGTACTGAAGCAGATATGCTGGGGGTGGCACTTGAAAGAGATAGAGGAATGGTTACTGCTATGTTCCAAGTATGCAGTGGTTTGTTCATATGGCAAGTCTCATCACCACATCGATGCTAAGATAGTCAAAAATTTCCCATAGAAATATATGGGAGGGAACCTACTTTTGAATCGCTTGCTAAACCCACACCGAAACAGATATGCTCTGGGTGGCATTATAAAGAGATAGAGGAATGGTTACTGCTATCTTCCATGTATGCAGTGGTTTGCTCATATTGCATGTCTCATCAATACCTCGATGCTAAGATAGTCAATATTTCCCATAGAGATGTATGGGTGGTTTCCCATAGGAATGTTTGGGTGGGAACCTACTTTTGAATTGCTTACTAAACCCACACCGAAACAGATATGCTCGGGGTGGCATTCAAAAGAGATAGAGGAATGGTTACTGCTATCTTCCAAGTATGCAGTGGTTTGTTCCTATGGCAAGTCTCATAACCACATCGATGCTAAGATAGTCAAAAATTTCCAATAGAAATGTATGGGAGGGAACCTACTTTTGAATCGCTTGCTAAACCTACACCGAAACAGATATGCTCGGGGTGGCATTAAAAAGAGATAGAGGAATGGTTACTGCTATCTTCCACGTATGCAGTGGTTTGTTCATATAGCAAGTCTCATCACCACATCGATGCTAAGATAGTCAAAAACTTCCAATAGAAATGTATGGGAGGGGAACCTACTTTTGAATCGCTTGCTAAACCCACACCGAAAAAGATATGGTCGAGGTGGAATTTAAAAGAGATAGAGGAATGGTTACTGCTATCTTCAAGGTGTGTAGGGATTTGCTCATATTGCAAGTCTCATCAACACCTCGTTGCTAAGATAGTCAATATTTCCCATAGAGATGTGTGGGTGGTTTCCCATAGGATTGTATGGGTGGGAACCTACTTTTGAATCGCTTGGTTAACCCGTACTGAAGCAGATATGCTGGGGGTGGCACTTGAAAGAGATAGAGGAGTGGTTACTAATATCTTGCATGTGTGCAGTGGTTTGCTCATACTGCATGTCTCATCAACACCTCGATGCTAAGATAGTCAAGAATTTCCCATAGAAATGTATGGGAGGGAACCTACTTTTGAATCGCTTGCTAAACCCACACCGAAACGGATATGCTCGGGGTGGCATTAAAAAGAGATAGAGGAATGGTTACTGCTATCTTCCAAGTATGCAGTGGTTTGTTCATATGGCAAGTCTCATCACCACATCGATGCTAAGATAGTCAAAAATTTAACATAAAAATGTATGGGAGGGAACCTACTTTTGAATCGCATGCTAAACCCACACCGAAACAGATATGCTCTGGGTGGCATTATAAAGAGATAGAGGAATGGTTACTGCTATCTTCCATGTATGCAGTGGTTTGCTCATATTGCATGTCTCATCAACACCTCGATGCTAAGATAGTCAATATTTCCCATAGAGATGTGTGGGTGGTTTCCCATAGGAATGTATGGGTGGGAACCTACTTTTGAATCGTTTGCTAAACCCACCCTGAAATAGATATGCTCGGGATGGCATTAAAAAGAGATAGAGGAATGGTTACTGCTATTTTCCAAGTATGCAGTAATTTGTTCATATAACAAGTCTCATCACCACATCGATGCTAAGATAGTCAAAAATTTCCAATAGAAATGTATGGGAGGGGAACCTACTTTTGAATCGCTTACTAAACCCACACCGAAGAAGATATGGTCGAGATGGAATTTAAAAGAGATAGAGGAATGGTTACTGCTATCTTCAAGGTGTGTAGGGATTTGCTCATATTGCAAGTCTCATTAACATCTCGTTGCTAATATAGACAATGTTTCCCATAGAGATGTGTGGGTGGTTTCCCATAGGAATGTATGGGTGGGAACCTACTTTTGAATCGCTTGCTAAACCCACACCGAAACAGATATGCTCGGGGTGGCATTAAAAAGAGATAGAGGAATGGTTACTGCTATCTTCCATGTGTGCAGTTGTTTGCTCATACTGCATGTCTCATCAACACCTCGATGCTAAGATAGTCAAAAATTTCCCATAGAAATGTATGGGAGGGAACCTACTTTTGAATCGCATGCTAAACCCACACCGAAACAGATATGCTCTGGGTGGCATTATAAAGAGATAGAGGAATGGTTACTGCTATCTTCCATGTATGCAGTGGTTTGCTCATATTGCATGTCTCATCAACACCTCGATGCTAAGATAGTCAATATTTCCCATAGAGATGTGTGGGTGGTTTCCCATAGGAATGTATGGGTGGGAACCTACTTTTGAATCGTTTGCTAAACCCACCCTGAAATAGATATGCTCGGGGTGGCATTAAAAAGAGATAGAGGAATGGTTACTGCTATTTTCCAAGTATGCAGTAATTTGTTCATATAACAAGTCTCATCACCACATCGATGCTAAGATAGTCAAAAATTTCCAATAGAAATGTATGGGAGGGAACCTACTTTTGAATCGCTTGCTAAACCCACACCGAAACAGATATGCTCTGGGTGGCATTATAAAGAGATAGAGGAATGGTTACTGCTATCTTCCATGTATGCAGTGGTTTGCTCATATTGCATGTCTCATCAATACCTCGATGCTAAGATAGTCAATATTTCCCATAGAGATGTATGGGTGGTTTCCCATAGGAATGTTTGGGTGGGAACCTACTTTTGAATTGCTTACTAAACCCACACCGAAACAGATATGCTCGGGGTGGCATTCAAAAGAGATAGAGGAATGGTTACTGCTATCTTCCAAGTATGCAGTGGTTTGTTCCTATGGCAAGTCTCATAACCACATCGATGCTAAGATAGTCAAAAATTTCCAATAGAAATGTATGGGAGGGAACCTACTTTTGAATCGCTTGCTAAACCTACACCGAAACAGATATGCTCGGGGTGGCATTAAAAAGAGATAGAGGAATGGTTACTGCTATCTTCCACGTATGCAGTGGTTTGTTCATATAGCAAGTCTCATCACCACATCGATGCTAAGATAGTCAAAAACTTCCAATAGAAATGTATGGGAGGGGAACCTACTTTTGAATCGCTTGCTAAACCCACACCGAAAAAGATATGGTCGAGGTGGAATTTAAAAGAGATAGAGGAATGGTTACTGCTATCTTCAAGGTGTGTAGGGATTTGCTCATATTGCAAGTCTCATCAACACCTCGTTGCTAAGATAGTCAATATTTCCCATAGAGATGTGTGGGTGGTTTCCCATAGGATTGTATGGGTGGGAACCTACTTTTGAATCGCTTGGTTAACCCGTACTGAAGCAGATATGCTGGGGGTGGCACTTGAAAGAGATAGAGGAGTGGTTACTAATATCTTGCATGTGTGCAGTGGTTTGCTCATACTGCATGTCTCATCAACACCTCGATGCTAAGATAGTCAAGAATTTCCCATAGAAATGTATGGGAGGGAACCTACTTTTGAATCGCTTGCTAAACCCACACCGAAACGGATATGCTCGGGGTGGCATTAAAAAGAGATAGAGGAATGGTTACTGCTATCTTCCAAGTATGCAGTGGTTTGTTCATATGGCAAGTCTCATCACCACATCGATGCTAAGATAGTCAAAAATTTAACATAAAAATGTATGGGAGGGAACCTACTTTTGAATCGCATGCTAAACCCACACCGAAACAGATATGCTCTGGGTGGCATTATAAAGAGATAGAGGAATGGTTACTGCTATCTTCCATGTATGCAGTGGTTTGCTCATATTGCATGTCTCATCAACACCTCGATGCTAAGATAGTCAATATTTCCCATAGAGATGTGTGGGTGGTTTCCCATAGGAATGTATGGGTGGGAACCTACTTTTGAATCGTTTGCTAAACCCACCCTGAAATAGATATGCTCGGGATGGCATTAAAAAGAGATAGAGGAATGGTTACTGCTATTTTCCAAGTATGCAGTAATTTGTTCATATAACAAGTCTCATCACCACATCGATGCTAAGATAGTCAAAAATTTCCAATAGAAATGTATGGGAGGGGAACCTACTTTTGAATCGCTTACTAAACCCACACCGAAGAAGATATGGTCGAGATGGAATTTAAAAGAGATAGAGGAATGGTTACTGCTATCTTCAAGGTGTGTAGGGATTTGCTCATATTGCAAGTCTCATTAACATCTCGTTGCTAATATAGACAATGTTTCCCATAGAGATGTGTGGGTGGTTTCCCATAGGAATGTATGGGTGGGAACCTACTTTTGAATCGCTTGCTAAACCCACACCGAAACAGATATGCTCGGGGTGGCATTAAAAAGAGATAGAGGAATGGTTACTGCTATCTTCCATGTGTGCAGTTGTTTGCTCATACTGCATGTCTCATCAACACCTCGATGCTAAGATAGTCAAAAATTTCCCATAGAAATGTATGGGAGGGAACCTACTTTTGAATCGCATGCTAAACCCACACCGAAACAGATATGCTCTGGGTGGCATTATAAAGAGATAGAGGAATGGTTACTGCTATCTTCCATGTATGCAGTGGTTTGCTCATATTGCATGTCTCATCAACACCTCGATGCTAAGATAGTCAATATTTCCCATAGAGATGTGTGGGTGGTTTCCCATAGGAATGTATGGGTGGGAACCTACTTTTGAATCGTTTGCTAAACCCACCCTGAAATAGATATGCTCGGGGTGGCATTAAAAAGAGATAGAGGAATGGTTACTGCTATTTTCCAAGTATGCAGTAATTTGTTCATATAACAAGTCTCATCACCACATCGATGCTAAGATAGTCAAAAATTTCCAATAGAAATGTATGGGAGGGGAACCTACTTTTGAATCGCTTACTAAACCCACACCGAAGAAGATATGGTCGAGATGGAATTTAAAAGAGATAGAGGAATGGTTACTGCTATCTTCAAGGTGTGTAGGGATTTGCTCATATTGCAAGTCTCATTAACATCTCGTTGCTAATATAGACAATGTTTCCCATAGAGATGTGTGGGTGGTTTCCCATAGGAATGTATGGGTGGGAACCTACTTTTGAATCGCTTGCTAAACCCACACCGAAACAGATATGCTCGGGGTGGCATTAAAAAGAGATAGAGGAATGGTTACTGCTATCTTCCATGTGTGCAGTTGTTTGCTCATACTGCATGTCTCATCAACACCTCGATGCTAAGATAGTCAAAAATTTCCCATAGAAATGTATGGGAGGGAACGTACTTTTGAATCGCATGCTAAACCCACACCGAAAAAGATATGGTCGTGATGGAATTTAAAAGAGATAGAGGAATGGTTACTGCTATCTTCCATGTATGCAGAGGTTTGCTCATATTGCATGTCTCATCAACACCTCGATGCTAAGATAGTCAATATTTCCCATAGAGATGTATGGGTGGTTTCTCATAGGAATGTATGGGTGGGAACCTACTTTTGAATCGCTTGGTTAACCCGTACTGAAACAGATATGCTCGGGGTGGCATTAAAAAGAGATAGAGGAATGGTTACTGCTATCTTCCATGTGTGCAGTTGTTTGCTCATATTGCATGTCTCATCAACACCTCGATGCTAAGATAGTCAATATTTCCCATAGAGATGTGTGGGTGGTTTCCCATAGGAATGTATGGGTGGGAACCTACTTTTGAATCGCTTGGTTAACCCGTACTGAAGCAGATATGCTGGGGGTGGCACTTGAAAGAGATAGAGGAGTGGTTACTGCTATCTTCCATGTGTGCAGTGGTTTGCTCATACTGCATGTCTCATCAACACCTCGATGCTAAGATAGTCAAGAATTTCCCATAGAAATGTATGGGAGGGAACCTACTTTTGAATCGCTTGCTAAACCCACACCGAAACGGATATGCTCGGGGTGGCATTAAAAAGAGATAGAGGAATGGTTACTGCTATCTTCCAAGTATGCAGTGGTTTGTTCATATGGCAAGTCTCATCACCACATCGATGCTAAGATAGTCAGAAATTTAACATAAAAATGTATGGGAGGGAACCTACTTTTGAATCGCATGCTAAACCCACACCGAAAGAGATATGCTCTGGGTGGCATTATAAAGAGATAGAGGAATGGTTACTGCTATCTTCCATGTATGCAGTGGTTTGCTCATATTGCATGTCTCATCAACACCTCGATGCTAAGATAGTCAATATTTCCCATAGAGATGTATGTGTGGTTTCCCATAGGAATGTTTGGGTGGGAACCTACTTTTGAATTGCTTGCTAAACCCACACCAAAACAGATATGCTCGGGTTGGCATTAAAAAAAGATAGAGGAATGGTTACTGCTATTTTCCAAGTATGCAGTAGTTTGTTCATATGGCAAGTCTCATCACCACATCGATGCTAAGATAGTCAAAAATTTCCAATAGAAATGTATGGGAGGGAACCTACTTTTGAATCGCTTGCTAAACCCACACCGAAACAGATATGCTCGGGGTGGCATTAAAAAGAGATGGGGGAATGGTTACTGCTATCTTCCAAGTATGCAGTGGTTCGTTCATATGGCAAGTCTCATCAGCACATCGATGCTAAGATAGTCAAAAATTTCCAATAGAAATGTATGGGATGGTAACCTACTTTTGAATCGCATGCTAAACCCACACCGAAGAAGATATGGTCGAGGTGGAATTAAAAAGAGAAAGAGGAATGGTTACTGCTATCTTCAAGGTGTGTAGGGATTTGCTCATTTTGCAAGTCTCATCAACACCTCGTTGCTAAGATAGTCAATATTTCCCATAGAGATGTGTGGGTGGTTTCCCATAGGAATGTATGGGTGGGAACCTACTTTTGAATCGCTTTCTAAACCCACACCGAAACAGATATGTTCGGGGTGGCATTAAAAAGAGATAGAGGAATGGTTACTGCTATCTTCCAAGTATGCAGTGGTTTGTTCATATGGCAAGTCTCATCACCACATCGATGCTAAGATAGTCAAAAACTTCCAATAGAAATGTATGGGAGGGGAACCTACTTTTGAATCGCTTGCTAAACCCACACCGAAAAAGATATGGTCGAGGTGGAATTTAAAAGAGATAGAGGAATGGTTACTGCTATCTTCAAGGTGTGTAGGGATTTGCTCATATTGCAAGTCTCATCAACACCTCGTTGCTAAGATAGTCAATAATTCCCATAGAGATGTGTGGGTGGTTTCCCATAGGATTGTATGGGTGGGAACCTACTTTTGAATCGCATGGTTAACCCGTACTGAAACAGATATGCTGGGGGTGGCACTTGAAAGAGATAGAGGAGTGGCTACTAATATCTTGCATGTGTGCAGTGGTTTGCTCATACTGCATGTCTCATCAACACCTCGATGCTAAGATAGTCAAGAATTTCCCATAGAAATGTATGGGAGGGAACCTACTTTTGAATCGCTTGCTAAACCCACACCGAAACAGATATGCTCGGGGTGGCATTAAAAAGAGATAGTGGAATGGTTACTGCTGTCTTCCATGTGTGCAGTTGTTTGCTCATACTGCATGTCTCATCAACTCCTCGATGCTAAGATAGTCAAAAATTTCCCATAGAAATGTATGGGAGGGAACCTACTTTTGAATCGCATGCTAAACCCACACCGAAAAAGATATGGTCGTGATGGAATTTAAAAGAGATAGAGGAATGGTTACTGCTATCTTCCAAGTATGCTGTGGTTTGCTCATATTGCATGTCTCATCAACACCTCGATGCTAAGATAGTCAATATTTCCCATAGAGATGTATGGGTGGTTTCCCATAGGAATGTATGGGTGGGAACCTACTTTTGAATCGTTTGCTAAACCCACCCTGAAATAGATATGCTCGGGGTGGCATTAAAAAGAGATAGAGGAATGGTTACTGCTATTTTCCAAGTATGCAGTAATTTGTTCATATAGCAAGTCTCATCACCACATCGATGCTAAGATAGTCAAAAATTTCCAATAGAAATGTATGGGAGGGGAACCTACTTTTGAATCGCTTACTAAACCCACACCGAAGAAGATATGGTCGAGATGGAATTTAAAAGAGATAGAGGAATGGTTACTGCTATCTTCTAGGTGTGTAGGGATTTGCTCATTTTGCAAGTCTCATCAACACCTCGTTGCTAAGATAGTCAATATTTCCCATAGAGATGTGTGGGTGGTTTCCCATAGGAATGTATGGGTGGGAACCTACTTTTGAATCGCTTGCTAAACCCACACCGAAACAGATATGTTCGGGGTGGCATTAAAAAGAGATAGAGGAATGGTTACTGCTATCTTCCAAGTATGCAGTGGTTTGTTCATATGGCAAGTCTCATCACCACATCGATGCTAAGATAGTCAAAAACTTCCAATAGAAATGTATGGGAGGGGAACCTACTTTTGAATCGCTTGCTAAACCCACACCGAAAAAGATATGGTCGAGGTGGAATTTAAAAGAGATAGAGGAATGGTTACTGCTATCTTCAAGGTGTGTAGGGATTTGCTCATATTGCAAGTCTCATCAACACCTCGTTGCTAAGATAGTCAATAATTCCCATAGAGATGTGTGGGTGGTTTCCCATAGGATTGTATGGGTGGGAACCTACTTTTGAATCGCATGGTTAACCCGTACTGAAACAGATATGCTGGGGGTGGCACTTGAAAGAGATAGAGGAGTGGTTACTGCTATCTTCCATGTGTGCAGTGGTTTGCTCATACTGCATGTCTCATCAACACCTCGATGCTAAGATAGTCAAGAATTTCCCATAGAAATGTATGGGAGGGAACCTACTTTTGAATCGCTTGCTAAACCCACACCGAAACGGATATGCTCGGGGTGGCATTAAAAAGAGATAGAGGAATGGTTACTGCTATCTTCCAAGTATGCAGTGGTTTGTTCATATGGCAAGTCTCATCACCACATCGATGCTAAGATAGTCAGAAATTTAACATAAAAATGTATGGGAGGGAACCTACTTTTGAATCGCATGCTAAACCCACACCGAAAGAGATATGCTCTGGGTGGCATTATAAAGAGATAGAGGAATGGTTACTGCTATCTTCCATGTATGCAGTGGTTTGCTCATATTGCATGTCTCATCAACACCTCGATGCTAAGATAGTCAATATTTCCCATAGAGATGTATGTGTGGTTTCCCATAGGAATGTTTGGGTGGGAACCTACTTTTGAATTGCTTGCTAAACCCACACCAAAACAGATATGCTCGGGTTGGCATTAAAAAAAGATAGAGGAATGGTTACTGCTATTTTCCAAGTATGCAGTAGTTTGTTCATATGGCAAGTCTCATCACCACATCGATGCTAAGATAGTCAAAAATTTCCAATAGAAATGTATGGGAGGGAACCTACTTTTGAATCGCTTGCTAAACCCACACCGAAACAGATATGCTCGGGGTGGCATTAAAAAGAGATGGGGGAATGGTTACTGCTATCTTCCAAGTATGCAGTGGTTCGTTCATATGGCAAGTCTCATCAGCACATCGATGCTAAGATAGTCAAAAATTTCCAATAGAAATGTATGGGATGGTAACCTACTTTTGAATCGCATGCTAAACCCACACCGAAGAAGATATGGTCGAGGTGGAATTAAAAAGAGAAAGAGGAATGGTTACTGCTATCTTCAAGGTGTGTAGGGATTTGCTCATTTTGCAAGTCTCATCAACACCTCGTTGCTAAGATAGTCAATATTTCCCATAGAGATGTGTGGGTGGTTTCCCATAGGAATGTATGGGTGGGAACCTACTTTTGAATCGCTTGCTAAACCCACACCGAAACAGATATGTTCGGGGTGGCATTAAAAAGAGATAGAGGAATGGTTACTGCTATCTTCCAAGTATGCAGTGGTTTGTTCATATGGCAAGTCTCATCACCACATCGATGCTAAGATAGTCAAAAACTTCCAATAGAAATGTATGGGAGGGGAACCTACTTTTGAATCGCTTGCTAAACCCACACCGAAAAAGATATGGTCGAGGTGGAATTTAAAAGAGATAGAGGAATGGTTACTGCTATCTTCAAGGTGTGTAGGGATTTGCTCATATTGCAAGTCTCATCAACACCTCGTTGCTAAGATAGTCAATAATTCCCATAGAGATGTGTGGGTGGTTTCCCATAGGATTGTATGGGTGGGAACCTACTTTTGAATCGCATGGTTAACCCGTACTGAAACAGATATGCTGGGGGTGGCACTTGAAAGAGATAGAGGAGTGGCTACTAATATCTTGCATGTGTGCAGTGGTTTGCTCATACTGCATGTCTCATCAACACCTCGATGCTAAGATAGTCAAGAATTTCCCATAGAAATGTATGGGAGGGAACCTACTTTTGAATCGCTTGCTAAACCCACACCGAAACAGATATGCTCGGGGTGGCATTAAAAAGAGATAGTGGAATGGTTACTGCTGTCTTCCATGTGTGCAGTTGTTTGCTCATACTGCATGTCTCATCAACTCCTCGATGCTAAGATAGTCAAAAATTTCCCATAGAAATGTATGGGAGGGAACCTACTTTTGAATCGCATGCTAAACCCACACCGAAAAAGATATGGTCGTGATGGAATTTAAAAGAGATAGAGGAATGGTTACTGCTATCTTCCAAGTATGCTGTGGTTTGCTCATATTGCATGTCTCATCAACACCTCGATGCTAAGATAGTCAATATTTCCCATAGAGATGTATGGGTGGTTTCCCATAGGAATGTATGGGTGGGAACCTACTTTTGAATCGTTTGCTAAACCCACCCTGAAATAGATATGCTCGGGGTGGCATTAAAAAGAGATAGAGGAATGGTTACTGCTATTTTCCAAGTATGCAGTAATTTGTTCATATAGCAAGTCTCATCACCACATCGATGCTAAGATAGTCAAAAATTTCCAATAGAAATGTATGGGAGGGGAACCTACTTTTGAATCGCTTACTAAACCCACACCGAAGAAGATATGGTCGAGATGGAATTTAAAAGAGATAGAGGAATGGTTACTGCTATCTTCTAGGTGTGTAGGGATTTGCTCATTTTGCAAGTCTCATCAACACCTCGTTGCTAAGATAGTCAATATTTCCCATAGAGATGTGTGGGTGGTTTCCCATAGGAATGTATGGGTGGGAACCTACTTTTGAATCGCTTGCTAAACCCACACCGAAACAGATATGTTCGGGGTGGCATTAAAAAGAGATAGAGGAATGGTTACTGCTATCTTCCAAGTATGCAGTGGTTTGTTCATATGGCAAGTCTCATCACCACATCGATGCTAAGATAGTCAAAAACTTCCAATAGAAATGTATGGGAGGGGAACCTACTTTTGAATCGCTTGCTAAACCCACACCGAAAAAGATATGGTCGAGGTGGAATTTAAAAGAGATAGAGGAATGGTTACTGCTATCTTCAAGGTGTGTAGGGATTTGCTCATATTGCAAGTCTCATCAACACCTCGTTGCTAAGATAGTCAATAATTCCCATAGAGATGTGTGGGTGGTTTCCCATAGGATTGTATGGGTGGGAACCTACTTTTGAATCGCATGGTTAACCCGTACTGAAACAGATATGCTGGGGGTGGCACTTGAAAGAGATAGAGGAGTGGCTACTAATATCTTGCATGTGTGCAGTGGTTTGCTCATACTGCATGTCTCATCAACACCTCGATGCTAAGATAGTCAAGAATTTCCCATAGAAATGTATGGGAGGGAACCTACTTTTGAATCGCTTGCTAAACCCACACCGAAACAGATATGCTCGGGGTGGCATTAAAAAGAGATAGAGGAATGGTTACTGCTATCTTCCATGTGTGCAGTTGTTTGCTCATACTGCATGTCTCATCAACACCTCGATGCTAAGATAGTCAAAAATTTCCCATAGAAATGTATGGGAGGGAACCTACTTTTGATTCGCTTACTAAACAAACATCGAAACAGATTTGTTCTGGTTGGCATTGAAAAGAGATAGAGGAATGGTTACTGCTATCTTCCATGTATGCAGTGGTTTTCTCATATTGCAAGTCTCGTCACCATATCGATGCTAAGATAGTCAAAAATTTCCCATAGAAATGTATGGGAGGGAACCTTCTTTTGAATCGCTTGCTAAACCCACACCGAAGAAGATATGCTCGAGGTGGAATTTATAAGAGATAGAGGAATGGTTACTGCTATCTTCCATGTGAGCAGTTGTTTGCTCATATTGCATGTCTCATCAACACCTCGATGCTAATATAGTCAAGAATTTCCCATAGAAATGTATGAGAGGGAACCTACTTTTGAATCGCTTGCTAAACCCACACCGAAACAGATATGCTCGGGGCGGCATTAAAAAGAGATAGAGGAATGGTTACTGCTATCTTCCAAGTATGCAGTGGTTTGTTCATATGGCAAGTCTCATCACCACATCGATGATAAGATAGTCAAAAATTTCCCATAGAAATGTATGGGAGGGAACCTACTTTTGAATCCTATGCTAAACCCACACCGAAACAGCTATGCTCTGGGTGGCATTATAAAGAGATAGAGGAATGGATACTGCTATCGTCCATGTATGCAGTGGTTTGCTCATATTGCATGTCTCATCAATACCTCGATGCTAAGATAGTCAATATTTCCCATAAAGATGTATGGGTGGTTTCCCATAGGAATGTATGGGAGGGAACCTACTTTTGAATGGCTTGCTAAACCCACACCGAAACAGATATGCTCGGGGTGGCATTAAAAAGAGATAGAGGAATGGTTACTGCTATTTTCCAAGTATGCAGTAATTTGATCATATGGCAAGTCTAATCACCACATCGATGCTAATATAGTCAAAAATTTCCAATAGAAATGTATGGGAGGGGAACCTTCTTTTGAATCGCTTACTAAACCCACCCTGAAGAAGATATGGTCGAGATTGAATTTAAAAGAGATAGAGGAATGGTTACTGCTATCTTTAAGGTGTATAGGGATTTGCTCATATTGCAAGTCTCATCAACATCTCGTTGCTAAGATAGACAATTTTTCCCATAGAGATGTGTGGGTGGTTTCACATAGGAATGTATGGGTGGGAACCTACTTTTGAATCTCTTGGTTAACCTGTACTGAAGCAGATATGCTGGGGGTGGCACTTGAAAGAGATAGAGGAGTGGTTACTGCTATCTTGCATGTGTGCAGTGGTTTGCTCATACTGCATGTCTCATCAACACCTCGATGCTAAGATAGTCAAGAATTTCCCATAGAAATGTATGGGAGGGAACCTACTTTTGAATCGCTTGCTAAACCCACACCGAAACAGATATGCTCGGGGTGGCATTAAAAAGAGATAGAGGAATGGTTACTGCTATCTTCCATGTGTGCAGATGTTTGCTCATATTGCATGTCTCATCAACACCTCGATGCTAAGATAGTCAAAAATTTCCCATAGAAATGTATGGGATGGAACCTACTTTTGATTCACTTACTAAACCAACATCGAAAAACAGATTTGTTCTGGTTGGCATTGAAAAGAGATAGAGCAATGGTTACTGCTATCTTCCATGTATGCAGTGGTTTTCTCATATTGCAAGTCTCGTCACCATATCGATGCTAAGATAGTCAAAAATTTCCCATAGAAATGTATGGGAGGGAACCTACTTTTGAATCGCTTGCTAAACCCACACCGAAGAAGATATGCTCGAGGTGGAATTTATAAGAGATAGAGGAATGGTTACTGCTATCTTCCATGTGTGCAGTTGTTTGCTCATATTGCATGTCTCATCAACACCTCGATGCTAAGATAGTCAAGAATTTCTCATAGAAATGTATGGGAGGGAACCTACTTTTGAATCGCTTGCTAAACCCACACCGAAACAGATATGCTCGGGGTGGCATTAAAAAGAGATAGAGGAATGGTTACTGCTATCTTCCAAGTATACAGTGGTTTGTTCATATGGCAAGTCTCATCACCACATCGATGCTAAGATAGTCAAAAATTTCCCATAGAAATGTATGGGAGGGAACCTACTTTTGAATCGCTTGCTAAACCCACACCGAAACAGATATGCTCTTGGTGGCATTATAAAGAGATAGAGGAATGGTTACTGCTATCTTCCATGTATGCAGTGGTTTGCTCATATGGCATGTCTCATCAACACCTCGATGCTAAGATAGTCAATATTTCCCATAGAGATGTATGGGTGGTTTCCCATAGGAATGTTTGGGTGGGAACCTACTTTTGAATGGCTTGCTAAACCCACACCGAAACAGATATGCTCGGGTTGGCATTAAAAAAAGATAGAGGAATGGTTACTGCTATTTTCAAAGTATGCAGTAGTTTGTTCATATGGCAAGTCTCATCACCATATCGATGCTAAGATAGTCAAAAATTTCCAATAGAAATGTATGGGAGGGAACCTACTTTTGAATCGCTTGCTAAACCCACACCGAAACAGATATGCTCGGGGTGGCATTAAAAAGAGATGGGGGAATGGTTACTGCTATCTTCCAAGTATGCTGTGGTTCGTTCATATGGCAAGTCTCATCAGCACACCGATGCTAAGATAGTCAAAAATTTCCAATAGAAATGTATGGGATGGGAACCTACTTTTGAATCGCATACTAAACCCACACCGAAGAAGATATGGTCGAGGTGGAATTTAAAAGAGAAAGAGGAATGGTTACTGCTATCTTCAAGGTGTGTAGGGATTTGCTCATTTTGCAAGTCTCATCAACACCTCGTTGCTAAGATAGTCAATATTTCCCATAGAGATGTGTGGGTGGTTTCCCATAGGAATGTATGGGTGGGAACCTACTTTTCAATCGCTTGCTAAACCCACACCGAAACAGATATGCTCGGGGTGGCATTAAAAAGAGATAGAGGAATGGTTACTGCTATCTTCCAAGTATGCAGTGGTTTGTTCCTATGGCAAGTCTCATCTCCACTTCGATGCTAAGATAGTCAAAAATTTCCAATAGAAATGTATGGGAGGGAACCTACTTTTGAATCGCTTGCTAAACCCACACCGAAACAGATATGCTCGGGGTGGCATTAAAAAGAGATAGAGGAATGGTTACTGCTATCTTCCACGTATGCAGTGGTTTGTTCATATGGCAAGTCTCATCACCACATCGATGCTAAGATAGTCAAAAACTTCCAATAGAAATGTATGGGAGGGGAACCTACTTTTGAATCGCTTGCTAAACCCACACCGAAAAAGATATGGTTGAGGTGGAATTTAAAAGAGATAGAGGAATGGTTACTGCTATCTTCAAGGTGTGTAGTGATTTGCTCATATTGCAAGTCTCATCAACACCTCGTTGCTAAGATAGTCAATATTTCCCATAGAGATGTGTGGGTGGTTTCCCATAGGATTGTATGGGTGGGAACCTACTTTTGAATCGCTTGGTTAACCCGTACTGAAGCAGATATGCTGGGGGTGGCACTTGAAAGAGATAGAGGAATGGTTACTGCTATGTTCCAAGTATGCAGTGGTTTGTTCATATGGCAAGTCTCATCACCACATCGATGCTAAGATAGTCAAAAATTTCCCATAGAAATATATGGGAGGGAACCTACTTTTGAATCGCTTGCTAAACCCACACCGAAACAGATATGCTCTGGGTGGCATTATAAAGAGATAGAGGAATGGTTACTGCTATCTTCCATGTATGCAGTGGTTTGCTCATATTGCATGTCTCATCAATACCTCGATGCTA
This sequence comes from Eunapius fragilis, assembly GCA_963681505.1. Classification (NCBI taxonomy): domain Eukaryota; kingdom Metazoa; phylum Porifera; class Demospongiae; order Spongillida; family Spongillidae; genus Eunapius; species Eunapius fragilis. The sequence goes on from OY811985.1 coordinate 175,225, forward strand.
AGATAGTCAATATTTCCCATAGAGATGTATGGGTGGTTTCCCATAGGAATGTTTGGGTGGGAACCTACTTTTGAATTGCTTACTAAACCCACACCGAAACAGATATGCTCGGGGTGGCATTCAAAAGAGATAGAGGAATGGTTACTGCTATCTTCCAAGTATGCAGTGGTTTGTTCCTATGGCAAGTCTCATAACCACATCGATGCTAAGATAGTCAAAAATTTCCAATAGAAATGTATGGGAGGGAACCTACTTTTGAATCGCTTGCTAAACCTACACCGAAACAGATATGCTCGGGGTGGCATTAAAAAGAGATAGAGGAATGGTTACTGCTATCTTCCACGTATGCAGTGGTTTGTTCATATAGCAAGTCTCATCACCACATCGATGCTAAGATAGTCAAAAACTTCCAATAGAAATGTATGGGAGGGGAACCTACTTTTGAATCGCTTGCTAAACCCACACCGAAAAAGATATGGTCGAGGTGGAATTTAAAAGAGATAGAGGAATGGTTACTGCTATCTTCAAGGTGTGTAGGGATTTGCTCATATTGCAAGTCTCATCAACACCTCGTTGCTAAGATAGTCAATATTTCCCATAGAGATGTGTGGGTGGTTTCCCATAGGATTGTATGGGTGGGAACCTACTTTTGAATCGCTTGGTTAACCCGTACTGAAGCAGATATGCTGGGGGTGGCACTTGAAAGAGATAGAGGAGTGGTTACTAATATCTTGCATGTGTGCAGTGGTTTGCTCATACTGCATGTCTCATCAACACCTCGATGCTAAGATAGTCAAGAATTTCCCATAGAAATGTATGGGAGGGAACCTACTTTTGAATCGCTTGCTAAACCCACACCGAAACGGATATGCTCGGGGTGGCATTAAAAAGAGATAGAGGAATGGTTACTGCTATCTTCCAAGTATGCAGTGGTTTGTTCATATGGCAAATCTCATCACCACATCGATGCTAAGATAGTCAAAAATTTAACATAAAAATGTATGGGAGGGAACCTACTTTTGAATCGCATGCTAAACCCACACCGAAACAGATATGCTCTGGGTGGCATTATAAAGAGATAGAGGAATGGTTACTGCTATCTTCCATGTATGCAGTGGTTTGCTCATATTGCATGTCTCATCAACACCTCGATGCTAAGATAGTCAATATTTCCCATAGAGATGTGTGGGTGGTTTCCCATAGGAATGTATGGGTGGGAACCTACTTTTGAATCGTTTGCTAAACCCACCCTGAAATAGATATGCTCGGGGTGGCATTAAAAAGAGATAGAGGAATGGTTACTGCTATTTTCCAAGTATGCAGTAATTTGTTCATATAACAAGTCTCATCACCACATCGATGCTAAGATAGTCAAAAATTTCCAATAGAAATGTATGGGAGGGGAATTTACTTTTGAATCGCTTACTAAACCCACACCGAAGAAGATATGGTCGAGATGGAATTTAAAAGAGATAGAGGAATGGTTACTGCTATCTTCAAGGTGTGTAGGGATTTGCTCATATTGCAAGTCTCATTAACATCTCGTTGCTAATATAGACAATGTTTCCCATAGAGATGTGTGGGTGGTTTCCCATAGGAATGTATGGGTGGGAACCTACTTTTGAATCGCTTGCTAAACCCACACCGAAACAGATATGCTCGGGGTGGCATTAAAAAGAGATAGAGGAATGGTTACTGCTATCTTCCATGTGTGCAGTTGTTTGCTCATACTGCATGTCTCATCAACACCTCGATGCTAAGATAGTCAAAAATTTCCCATAGAAATGTATGGGAGGGAACCTACTTTTGAATCGCATGCTAAACCCACACCGAAAAAGATATGGTCGTGATGGAATTTAAAAGAGATAGAGGAATGGTTACTGCTATCTTCCATGTATGCAGAGGTTTGCTCATATTGCATGTCTCATCAACACCTCGATGCTAAGATAGTCAATATTTCCCATAGAGATGTATGGGTGGTTTCTCATAGGAATGTATGGGTGGGAACCTACTTTTGAATCGCTTGGTTAACCCGTACTGAAACAGATATGCTCGGGGTGGCATTAAAAAGAGATAGAGGAATGGTTACTGCTATCTTCCATGTGTGCAGTTGTTTGCTCATATTGCATGTCTCATCAACACCTCGATGCTAAGATAGTCAATATTTCCCATAGAGATGTGTGGGTGGTTTCCCATAGGAATGTATGGGTGGGAACCTACTTTTGAATCGCTTGGTTAACCCGTACTGAAGCAGATATGCTGGGGGTGGCACTTGAAAGAGATAGAGGAGTGGTTACTGCTATCTTCCATGTGTGCAGTGGTTTGCTCATACTGCATGTCTCATCAACACCTCGATGCTAAGATAGTCAAGAATTTCCCATAGAAATGTATGGGAGGGAACCTACTTTTGAATCGCTTGCTAAACCCACACCGAAACGGATATGCTCGGGGTGGCATTAAAAAGAGATAGAGGAATGGTTACTGCTATCTTCCAAGTATGCAGTGGTTTGTTCATATGGCAAGTCTCATCACCACATCGATGCTAAGATAGTCAGAAATTTAACATAAAAATGTATGGGAGGGAACCTACTTTTGAATCGCATGCTAAACCCACACCGAAAGAGATATGCTCTGGGTGGCATTATAAAGAGATAGAGGAATGGTTACTGCTATCTTCCATGTATGCAGTGGTTTGCTCATATTGCATGTCTCATCAACACCTCGATGCTAAGATAGTCAATATTTCCCATAGAGATGTATGTGTGGTTTCCCATAGGAATGTTTGGGTGGGAACCTACTTTTGAATTGCTTGCTAAACCCACACCAAAACAGATATGCTCGGGTTGGCATTAAAAAAAGATAGAGGAATGGTTACTGCTATTTTCCAAGTATGCAGTAGTTTGTTCATATGGCAAGTCTCATCACCACATCGATGCTAAGATAGTCAAAAATTTCCAATAGAAATGTATGGGAGGGAACCTACTTTTGAATCGCTTGCTAAACCCACACCGAAACAGATATGCTCGGGGTGGCATTAAAAAGAGATGGGGGAATGGTTACTGCTATCTTCCAAGTATGCAGTGGTTCGTTCATATGGCAAGTCTCATCAGCACATCGATGCTAAGATAGTCAAAAATTTCCAATAGAAATGTATGGGATGGTAACCTACTTTTGAATCGCATGCTAAACCCACACCGAAGAAGATATGGTCGAGGTGGAATTAAAAAGAGAAAGAGGAATGGTTACTGCTATCTTCAAGGTGTGTAGGGATTTGCTCATTTTGCAAGTCTCATCAACACCTCGTTGCTAAGATAGTCAATATTTCCCATAGAGATGTGTGGGTGGTTTCCTATAGGAATGTATGGGTGGGAACCTACTTTTGAATCGCTTGCTAAACCCACACCGAAACAGATATGTTCGGGGTGGCATTAAAAAGAGATAGAGGAATGGTTACTGCTATCTTCCAAGTATGCAGTGGTTTGTTCATATGGCAAGTCTCATCACCACATCGATGCTAAGATAGTCAAAAACTTCCAATAGAAATGTATGGGAGGGGAACCTACTTTTGAATCGCTTGCTAAACCCACACCGAAAAAGATATGGTCGAGGTGGAATTTAAAAGAGATAGAGGAATGGTTACTGCTATCTTCAAGGTGTGTAGGGATTTGCTCATATTGCAAGTCTCATCAACACCTCGTTGCTAAGATAGTCAATAATTCCCATAGAGATGTGTGGGTGGTTTCCCATAGGATTGTATGGGTGGGAACCTACTTTTGAATCGCATGGTTAACCCGTACTGAAACAGATATGCTGGGGGTGGCACTTGAAAGAGATAGAGGAGTGGCTACTAATATCTTGCATGTGTGCAGTGGTTTGCTCATACTGCATGTCTCATCAACACCTCGATGCTAAGATAGTCAAGAATTTCCCATAGAAATGTATGGGAGGGAACCTACTTTTGAATCGCTTGCTAAACCCACACCGAAACAGATATGCTCGGGGTGGCATTAAAAAGAGATAGTGGAATGGTTACTGCTGTCTTCCATGTGTGCAGTTGTTTGCTCATACTGCATGTCTCATCAACTCCTCGATGCTAAGATAGTCAAAAATTTCCCATAGAAATGTATGGGAGGGAACCTACTTTTGAATCGCATGCTAAACCCACACCGAAAAAGATATGGTCGTGATGGAATTTAAAAGAGATAGAGGAATGGTTACTGCTATCTTCCAAGTATGCTGTGGTTTGCTCATATTGCATGTCTCATCAACACCTCGATGCTAAGATAGTCAATATTTCCCATAGAGATGTATGGGTGGTTTCCCATAGGAATGTATGGGTGGGAACCTACTTTTGAATCGTTTGCTAAACCCACCCTGAAATAGATATGCTCGGGGTGGCATTAAAAAGAGATAGAGGAATGGTTACTGCTATTTTCCAAGTATGCAGTAATTTGTTCATATAGCAAGTCTCATCACCACATCGATGCTAAGATAGTCAAAAATTTCCAATAGAAATGTATGGGAGGGGAACCTACTTTTGAATCGCTTACTAAACCCACACCGAAGAAGATATGGTCGAGATGGAATTTAAAAGAGATAGAGGAATGGTTACTGCTATCTTCAAGGTGTGTAGGGATTTGCTCATTTTGCAAGTCTCATCAACACCTCGTTGCTAAGATAGTCAATATTTCCCATAGAGATGTGTGGGTGGTTTCCCATAGGAATGTATGGGTGGGAACCTACTTTTGAATCGCTTGCTAAACCCACACCGAAACAGATATGTTCGGGGTGGCATTAAAAAGAGATAGAGGAATGGTTACTGCTATCTTCCAAGTATGCAGTGGTTTGTTCATATGGCAAGTCTCATCACCACATCGATGCTAAGATAGTCAAAAACTTCCAATAGAAATGTATGGGAGGGGAACCTACTTTTGAATCGCTTGCTAAACCCACACCGAAAAAGATATGGTCGAGGTGGAATTTAAAAGAGATAGAGGAATGGTTACTGCTATCTTCAAGGTGTGTAGGGATTTGCTCATATTGCAAGTCTCATCAACACCTCGTTGCTAAGATAGTCAATAATTCCCATAGAGATGTGTGGGTGGTTTCCCATAGGATTGTATGGGTGGGAACCTACTTTTGAATCGCATGGTTAACCCGTACTGAAACAGATATGCTGGGGGTGGCACTTGAAAGAGATAGAGGAGTGGCTACTAATATCTTGCATGTGTGCAGTGGTTTGCTCATACTGCATGTCTCATCAACACCTCGATGCTAAGATAGTCAAGAATTTCCCATAGAAATGTATGGGAGGGAACCTACTTTTGAATCGCTTGCTAAACCCACACCGAAACAGATATGCTCGGGGTGGCATTAAAAAGAGATAGTGGAATGGTTACTGCTGTCTTCCATGTGTGCAGTTGTTTGCTCATACTGCATGTCTCATCAACTCCTCGATGCTAAGATAGTCAAAAATTTCCCATAGAAATGTATGGGAGGGAACCTACTTTTGAATCGCATGCTAAACCCACACCGAAAAAGATATGGTCGTGATGGAATTTAAAAGAGATAGAGGAATGGTTACTGCTATCTTCCAAGTATGCTGTGGTTTGCTCATATTGCATGTCTCATCAACACCTCGATGCTAAGATAGTCAATATTTCCCATAGAGATGTATGGGTGGTTTCCCATAGGAATGTATGGGTGGGAACCTACTTTTGAATCGTTTGCTAAACCCACCCTGAAATAGATATGCTCGGGGTGGCATTAAAAAGAGATAGAGGAATGGTTACTGCTATTTTCCAAGTATGCAGTAATTTGTTCATATAGCAAGTCTCATCACCACATCGATGCTAAGATAGTCAAAAATTTCCAATAGAAATGTATGGGAGGGGAACCTACTTTTGAATCGCTTACTAAACCCACACCGAAGAAGATATGGTCGAGATGGAATTTAAAACAGATAGAGGAATGGTTACTGCTATCTTCAAGGTGTGTAGGGATTTGCTCATATTGCAAGTCTCGTTAACATCTCGTTGCTAATATAGACAATGTTTCCCATAGAGATGTGTGGGTGGTTTCCCATAGGAATGTATGGGTGGGAACCTACTTTTGAATCGCTTGCTAAACCCACACCGAAACAGATATGCTCGGGGTGGCATTAAAAAGAGATAGAGGAATGGTTACTGCTATCTTCCATGTGTGCAGTTGTTTGCTCATACTGCATGTCTCATCAACACCTCGATGCTAAGATAGTCAAAAATTTCCCATAGAAATGTATGGGAGGGAACCTACTTTTGAATCGCATGCTAAACCCACACCGAAAAAGATATGGTCGTGATGGAATTTAAAAGAGATAGAGGAATGGTTACTGCTATCTTCCATGTATGCAGAGGTTTGCTCATATTGCATGTCTCATCAACACCTCGATGCTAAGATAGTCAATATTTCCCATAGAGATGTATGGGTGGTTTCTCATAGGAATGTATGGGTGGGAACCTACTTTTGAATCGCTTGGTTAACCCGTACTGAAACAGATATGCTCGGGGTGGCATTAAAAAGAGATAGAGGAATGGTTACTGCTATCTTCCATGTGTGCAGTTGTTTGCTCATATTGCATGTCTCATCAACACCTCGATGCTAAGATAGTCAATATTTCCCATAGAGATGTGTGGGTGGTTTCCCATAGGAATGTATGGGTGGGAACCTACTTTTGAATCGCTTGGTTAACCCGTACTGAAGCAGATATGCTGGGGGTGGCACTTGAAAGAGATAGAGGAGTGGTTACTGCTATCTTCCATGTGTGCAGTGGTTTGCTCATACTGCATGTCTCATCAACACCTCGATGCTAAGATAGTCAAGAATTTCCCATAGAAATGTATGGGAGGGAACCTACTTTTGAATCGCTTGCTAAACCCACACCGAAACGGATATGCTCGGGGTGGCATTAAAAAGAGATAGAGGAATGGTTACTGCTATCTTCCAAGTATGCAGTGGTTTGTTCATATGGCAAGTCTCATCACCACATCGATGCTAAGATAGTCAGAAATTTAACATAAAAATGTATGGGAGGGAACCTACTTTTGAATCGCATGCTAAACCCACACCGAAAGAGATATGCTCTGGGTGGCATTATAAAGAGATAGAGGAATGGTTACTGCTATCTTCCATGTATGCAGTGGTTTGCTCATATTGCATGTCTCATCAACACCTCGATGCTAAGATAGTCAATATTTCCCATAGAGATGTATGTGTGGTTTCCCATAGGAATGTTTGGGTGGGAACCTACTTTTGAATTGCTTGCTAAACCCACACCAAAACAGATATGCTCGGGTTGGCATTAAAAAAAGATAGAGGAATGGTTACTGCTATTTTCCAAGTATGCAGTAGTTTGTTCATATGGCAAGTCTCATCACCACATCGATGCTAAGATAGTCAAAAATTTCCAATAGAAATGTATGGGAGGGAACCTACTTTTGAATCGCTTGCTAAACCCACACCGAAACAGATATGCTCGGGGTGGCATTAAAAAGAGATGGGGGAATGGTTACTGCTATCTTCCAAGTATGCAGTGGTTCGTTCATATGGCAAGTCTCATCAGCACATCGATGCTAAGATAGTCAAAAATTTCCAATAGAAATGTATGGGATGGTAACCTACTTTTGAATCGCATGCTAAACCCACACCGAAGAAGATATGGTCGAGGTGGAATTAAAAAGAGAAAGAGGAATGGTTACTGCTATCTTCAAGGTGTGTAGGGATTTGCTCATTTTGCAAGTCTCATCAACACCTCGTTGCTAAGATAGTCAATATTTCCCATAGAGATGTGTGGGTGGTTTCCCATAGGAATGTATGGGTGGGAACCTACTTTTGAATCGCTTGCTAAACCCACACCGAAACAGATATGTTCGGGGTGGCATTAAAAAGAGATAGAGGAATGGTTACTGCTATCTTCCAAGTATGCAGTGGTTTGTTCATATGGCAAGTCTCATCACCACATCGATGCTAAGATAGTCAAAAACTTCCAATAGAAATGTATGGGAGGGGAACCTACTTTTGAATCGCTTGCTAAACCCACACCGAAAAAGATATGGTCGAGGTGGAATTTAAAAGAGATAGAGGAATGGTTACTGCTATCTTCAAGGTGTGTAGGGATTTGCTCATATTGCAAGTCTCATCAACACCTCGTTGCTAAGATAGTCAATAATTCCCATAGAGATGTGTGGGTGGTTTCCCATAGGATTGTATGGGTGGGAACCTACTTTTGAATCGCATGGTTAACCCGTACTGAAACAGATATGCTGGGGGTGGCACTTGAAAGAGATAGAGGAGTGGCTACTAATATCTTGCATGTGTGCAGTGGTTTGCTCATACTGCATGTCTCATCAACACCTCGATGCTAAGATAGTCAAGAATTTCCCATAGAAATGTATGGGAGGGAACCTACTTTTGAATCGCTTGCTAAACCCACACCGAAACAGATATGCTCGGGGTGGCATTAAAAAGAGATAGTGGAATGGTTACTGCTGTCTTCCATGTGTGCAGTTGTTTGCTCATACTGCATGTCTCATCAACTCCTCGATGCTAAGATAGTCAAAAATTTCCCATAGAAATGTATGGGAGGGAACCTACTTTTGAATCGCATGCTAAACCCACACCGAAAAAGATATGGTCGTGATGGAATTTAAAAGAGATAGAGGAATGGTTACTGCTATCTTCCAAGTATGCTGTGGTTTGCTCATATTGCATGTCTCATCAACACCTCGATGCTAAGATAGTCAATATTTCCCATAGAGATGTATGGGTGGTTTCCCATAGGAATGTATGGGTGGGAACCTACTTTTGAATCGTTTGCTAAACCCACCCTGAAATAGATATGCTCGGGGTGGCATTAAAAAGAGATAGAGGAATGGTTACTGCTATTTTCCAAGTATGCAGTAATTTGTTCATATAGCAAGTCTCATCACCACATCGATGCTAAGATAGTCAAAAATTTCCAATAGAAATGTATGGGAGGGGAACCTACTTTTGAATCGCTTACTAAACCCACACCGAAGAAGATATGGTCGAGATGGAATTTAAAAGAGATAGAGGAATGGTTACTGCTATCTGCAAGGTGTGTAGGGATTTGCTCATATTGCAAGTCTCGTTAACATCTCGTTGCTAATATAGACAATGTTTCCCATAGAGATGTGTGGGTGGTTTCCCATAGGAATGTATGGGTGGGAACCTACTTTTGAATCGCTTGCTAAACCCACACCGAAACAGATATGCTCGGGGTGGCATTAAAAAGAGATAGAGGAATGGTTACTGCTATCTTCCATGTGTGCAGTTGTTTGCTCATACTGCATGTCTCATCAACACCTCGATGCTAAGATAGTCAAAAATTTCCCATAGAAATGTATGGGAGGGAACCTACTTTTGAATCGCATGCTAAACCCACACCGAAAAAGATATGGTCGTGATGGAATTTAAAAGAGATAGAGGAATGGTTACTGCTATCTTCCATGTATGCAGAGGTTTGCTCATATTGCATGTCTCATCAACACCTCGATGCTAAGATAGTCAATATTTCCCATAGAGATGTATGGGTGGTTTCTCATAGGAATGTATGGGTGGGAACCTACTTTTGAATCGCTTGGTTAACCCGTACTGAAACAGATATGCTCGGGGTGGCATTAAAAAGAGATAGAGGAATGGTTACTGCTATCTTCCATGTGTGCAGTTGTTTGCTCATATTGCATGTCTCATCAACACCTCGATGCTAAGATAGTCAATATTTCCCATAGAGATGTGTGGGTGGTTTCCCATAGGAATGTATGGGTGGGAACCTACTTTTGAATCGCTTGGTTAACCCGTACTGAAGCAGATATGCTGGGGGTGGCACTTGAAAGAGATAGAGGAGTGGTTACTGCTATCTTCCATGTGTGCAGTGGTTTGCTCATACTGCATGTCTCATCAACACCTCGATGCTAAGATAGTCAAGAATTTCCCATAGAAATGTATGGGAGGGAACCTACTTTTGAATCGCTTGCTAAACCCACACCGAAACGGATATGCTCGGGGTGGCATTAAAAAGAGATAGAGGAATGGTTACTGCTATCTTCCAAGTATGCAGTGGTTTGTTCATATGGCAAGTCTCATCACCACATCGATGCTAAGATAGTCAGAAATTTAACATAAAAATGTATGGGAGGGAACCTACTTTTGAATCGCATGCTAAACCCACACCGAAAGAGATATGCTCTGGGTGGCATTATAAAGAGATAGAGGAATGGTTACTGCTATCTTCCATGTATGCAGTGGTTTGCTCATATTGCATGTCTCATCAACACCTCGATGCTAAGATAGTCAATATTTCCCATAGAGATGTATGTGTGGTTTCCCATAGGAATGTTTGGGTGGGAACCTACTTTTGAATTGCTTGCTAAACCCACACCAAAACAGATATGCTCGGGTTGGCATTAAAAAAAGATAGAGGAATGGTTACTGCTATTTTCCAAGTATGCAGTAGTTTGTTCATATGGCAAGTCTCATCACCACATCGATGCTAAGATAGTCAAAAATTTCCAATAGAAATGTATGGGAGGGAACCTACTTTTGAATCGCTTGCTAAACCCACACCGAAACAGATATGCTCGGGGTGGCATTAAAAAGAGATGGGGGAATGGTTACTGCTATCTTCCAAGTATGCAGTGGTTCGTTCATATGGCAAGTCTCATCAGCACATCGATGCTAAGATAGTCAAAAATTTCCAATAGAAATGTATGGGATGGTAACCTACTTTTGAATCGCATGCTAAACCCACACCGAAGAAGATATGGTCGAGGTGGAATTAAAAAGAGAAAGAGGAATGGTTACTGCTATCTTCAAGGTGTGTAGGGATTTGCTCATTTTGCAAGTCTCATCAACACCTCGTTGCTAAGATAGTCAATATTTCCCATAGAGATGTGTGGGTGGTTTCCCATAGGAATGTATGGGTGGGAACCTACTTTTGAATCGCTTGCTAAACCCACACCGAAACAGATATGTTCGGGGTGGCATTAAAAAGAGATAGAGGAATGGTTACTGCTATCTTCCAAGTATGCAGTGGTTTGTTCATATGGCAAGTCTCATCACCACATCGATGCTAAGATAGTCAAAAACTTCCAATAGAAATGTATGGGAGGGGAACCTACTTTTGAATCGCTTGCTAAACCCACACCGAAAAAGATATGGTCGAGGTGGAATTTAAAAGAGATAGAGGAATGGTTACTGCTATCTTCAAGGTGTGTAGGGATTTGCTCATATTGCAAGTCTCATCAACACCTCGTTGCTAAGATAGTCAATAATTCCCATAGAGATGTGTGGGTGGTTTCCCATAGGATTGTATGGGTGGGAACCTACTTTTGAATCGCATGGTTAACCCGTACTGAAACAGATATGCTGGGGGTGGCACTTGAAAGAGATAGAGGAGTGGCTACTAATATCTTGCATGTGTGCAGTGGTTTGCTCATACTGCATGTCTCATCAACACCTCGATGCTAAGATAGTCAAGAATTTCCCATAGAAATGTATGGGAGGGAACCTACTTTTGAATCGCATGCTAAACCCACACCGAAAAAGATATGGTCGTGATGGAATTTAAAAGAGATAGAGGAATGGTTACTGCTATCTTCCAAGTATGCTGTGGTTTGCTCATATTGCATGTCTCATCAACACCTCGATGCTAAGATAGTCAATATTTCCCATAGAGATGTATGGGTGGTTTCCCATAGGAATGTATGGGTGGGAACCTACTTTTGAATCGTTTGCTAAACCCACCCTGAAATAGATATGCTCGGGGTGGCATTAAAAAGAGATAGAGGAATGGTTACTGCTATTTTCCAAGTATGCAGTAATTTGTTCATATAGCAAGTCTCATCACCACATCGATGCTAAGATAGTCAAAAATTTCCAATAGAAATGTATGGGAGGGGAACCTACTTTTGAATCGCTTACTAAACCCACACCGAAGAAGATATGGTCGAGATGGAATTTAAAACAGATAGAGGAATGGTTACTGCTATCTTCAAGGTGTGTAGGGATTTGCTCATATTGCAAGTCTCGTTAACATCTCGTTGCTAATATAGACAATGTTTCCCATAGAGATGTGTGGGTGGTTTCCCATAGGAATGTATGGGTGGGAACCTACTTTTGAATCGCTTGCTAAACCCACACCGAAACAGATATGCTCGGGGTGGCATTAAAAAGAGATAGAGGAATGGTTACTGCTATCTTCCATGTGTGCAGTTGTTTGCTCATACTGCATGTCTCATCAACACCTCGATGCTAAGATAGTCAAAAATTTCCCATAGAAATGTATGGGAGGGAACCTACTTTTGAATCGCATGCTAAACCCACACCGAAAAAGATATGGTCGTGATGGAATTTAAAAGAGATAGAGGAATGGTTACTGCTATCTTCCATGTATGCAGAGGTTTGCTCATATTGCATGTCTCATCAACACCTCGATGCTAAGATAGTCAATATTTCCCATAGAGATGTATGGGTGGTTTCTCATAGGAATGTATGGGTGGGAACCTACTTTTGAATCGCTTGGTTAACCCGTACTGAAACAGATATGCTCGGGGTGGCATTAAAAAGAGATAGAGGAATGGTTACTGCTATCTTCCATGTGTGCAGTTGTTTGCTCATATTGCATGTCTCATCAACACCTCGATGCTAAGATAGTCAATATTTCCCATAGAGATGTGTGGGTGGTTTCCCATAGGAATGTATGGGTGGGAACCTACTTTTGAATCGCTTGGTTAACCCGTACTGAAGCAGATATGCTGGGGGTGGCACTTGAAAGAGATAGAGGAGTGGTTACTGCTATCTTCCATGTGTGCAGTGGTTTGCTCATACTGCATGTCTCATCAACACCTCGATGCTAAGATAGTCAAGAATTTCCCATAGAAATGTATGGGAGGGAACCTACTTTTGAATCGCTTGCTAAACCCACACCGAAACGGATATGCTCGGGGTGGCATTAAAAAGAGATAGAGGAATGGTTACTGCTATCTTCCAAGTATGCAGTGGTTTGTTCATATGGCAAGTCTCATCACCACATCGATGCTAAGATAGTCAAAAATTTAACATAAAAATGTATGGGAGGGAACCTACTTTTGAATCGCATGCTAAACCCACACCGAAAGAGATATGCTCTGGGTGGCATTATAAAGAGATAGAGGAATGGTTACTGCTATCTTCCATGTATGCAGTGGTTTGCTCATATTGCATGTCTCATCAACACCTCGATGCTAAGATAGTCAATATTTCCCATAGAGATGTATGTGTGGTTTCCCATAGGAATGTTTGGGTGGGAACCTACTTTTGAATCGCATGCTAAACCCACACCGAAAAAGATATGGTCGTGATGGAATTTAAAAGAGATAGAGGAATGGTTACTGCTATCTTCCATGTATGCAGAGGTTTGCTCATATTGCATGTCTCATCAACACCTCGATGCTAAGATAGTCAATATTTCCCATAGAGATGTATGGGTGGTTTCTCATAGGAATGTATGGGTGGGAACCTACTTTTGAATCGCTTGGTTAACCCGTACTGAAACAGATATGCTCGGGGTGGCATTAAAAAGAGATAGAGGAATGGTTACTGCTATCTTCCATGTGTGCAGTTGTTTGCTCATATTGCATGTCTCATCAACACCTCGATGCTAAGATAGTCAATATTTCCCATAGAGATGTGTGGGTGGTTTCCCATAGGAATGTATGGGTGGGAACCTACTTTTGAATCGCTTGGTTAACCCGTACTGAAGCAGATATGCTGGGGGTGGCACTTGAAAGAGATAGAGGAGTGGTTACTGCTATCTTCCATGTGTGCAGTGGTTTGCTCATACTGCATGTCTCATCAACACCTCGATGCTAAGATAGTCAAGAATTTCCCATAGAAATGTATGGGAGGGAACCTACTTTTGAATCGCTTGCTAAACCCACACCGAAACGGATATGCTCGGGGTGGCATTAAAAAGAGATAGAGGAATGGTTACTGCTATCTTCCAAGTATGCAGTGGTTTGTTCATATGGCAAGTCTCATCACCACATCGATGCTAAGATAGTCAAAAATTTAACATAAAAATGTATGGGAGGGAACCTACTTTTGAATCGCATGCTAAACCCACACCGAAAGAGATATGCTCTGGGTGGCATTATAAAGAGATAGAGGAATGGTTACTGCTATCTTCCATGTATGCAGTGGTTTGCTCATATTGCATGTCTCATCAACACCTCGATGCTAAGATAGTCAATATTTCCCATAGAGATGTATGTGTGGTTTCCCATAGGAATGTTTGGGTGGGAACCTACTTTTGAATTGCTTGCTAAACCCACACCAAAACAGATATGCTCGGGTTGGCATTAAAAAAAGATAGAGGAATGGTTACTGCTATTTTCCAAGTATGCAGTAGTTTGTTCATATGGCAAGTCTCATCACCACATCGATGCTAAGATAGTCAAAAATTTCCAATAGAAATGTATGGGAGGGAACCTACTTTTGAATCGCTTGCTAAACCCACACCGAAACAGATATGCTCGGGGTGGCATTAAAAAGAGATGGGGGAATGGTTACTGCTATCTTCCAAGTATGCAGTGGTTCGTTCATATGGCAAGTCTCATCAGCACATCGATGCTAAGATAGTCAAAAATTTCCAATAGAAATGTATGGGATGGTAACCTACTTTTGAATCGCATGCTAAACCCACACCGAAGAAGATATGGTCGAGGTGGAATTAAAAAGAGAAAGAGGAATGGTTACTGCTATCTTCAAGGTGTGTAGGGATTTGCTCATTTTGCAAGTCTCATCAACACCTCGTTGCTAAGATAGTCAATATTTCCCATAGAGATGTGTGGGTGGTTTCCCATAGGAATGTATGGGTGGGAACCTACTTTTGAATCGCTTGCTAAACCCACACCGAAACAGATATGTTCGGGGTGGCATTAAAAAGAGATAGAGGAATGGTTACTGCTATCTTCCAAGTATGCAGTGGTTTGTTCATATGGCAAGTCTCATCACCACATCGATGCTAAGATAGTCAAAAACTTCCAATAGAAATGTATGGGAGGGGAACCTACTTTTGAATCGCTTGCTAAACCCACACCGAAAAAGATATGGTCGAGGTGGAATTTAAAAGAGATAGAGGAATGGTTACTGCTATCTTCAAGGTGTGTAGGGATTTGCTCATATTGCAAGTCTCATCAACACCTCGTTGCTAAGATAGTCAATAATTCCCATAGAGATGTGTGGGTGGTTTCCCATAGGATTGTATGGGTGGGAACCTACTTTTGAATCGCATGGTTAACCCGTACTGAAACAGATATGCTGGGGGTGGCACTTGAAAGAGATAGAGGAGTGGCTACTAATATCTTGCATGTGTGCAGTGGTTTGCTCATACTGCATGTCTCATCAACACCTCGATGCTAAGATAGTCAAGAATTTCCCATAGAAATGTATGGGAGGGAACCTACTTTTGAATCGCTTGCTAAACCCACACCGAAACAGATATGCTCGGGGTGGCATTAAAAAGAGATAGTGGAATGGTTACTGCTGTCTTCCATGTGTGCAGTTGTTTGCTCATACTGCATGTCTCATCAACTCCTCGATGCTAAGATAGTCAAAAATTTCCCATAGAAATGTATGGGAGGGAACCTACTTTTGAATCGCATGCTAAACCCACACCGAAAAAGATATGGTCGTGATGGAATTTAAAAGAGATAGAGGAATGGTTACTGCTATCTTCCAAGTATGCTGTGGTTTGCTCATATTGCATGTCTCATCAACACCTCGATGCTAAGATAGTCAATATTTCCCATAGAGATGTATGGGTGGTTTCCCATAGGAATGTATGGGTGGGAACCTACTTTTGAATCGTTTGCTAAACCCACCCTGAAATAGATATGCTCGGGGTGGCATTAAAAAGAGATAGAGGAATGGTTACTGCTATTTTCCAAGTATGCAGTAATTTGTTCATATAGCAAGTCTCATCACCACATCGATGCTAAGATAGTCAAAAATTTCCAATAGAAATGTATGGGAGGGGAACCTACTTTTGAATCGCTTACTAAACCCACACCGAAGAAGATATGGTCGAGATGGAATTTAAAAGAGATAGAGGAATGGTTACTGCTATCTTCAAGGTGTGTAGGGATTTGCTCATATTGCAAGTCTCGTTAACATCTCGTTGCTAATATAGACAATGTTTCCCATAGAGATGTGTGGGTGGTTTCCCATAGGAATGTATGGGTGGGAACCTACTTTTGAATCGCTTGCTAAACCCACACCGAAACAGATATGCTCGGGGTGGCATTAAAAAGAGATAGAGGAATGGTTACTGCTATCTTCCATGTGTGCAGTTGTTTGCTCATACTGCATGTCTCATCAACACCTCGATGCTAAGATAGTCAAAAATTTCCCATAGAAATGTATGGGAGGGAACCTACTTTTGAATCGCATGCTAAACCCACACCGAAAAAGATATGGTCGTGATGGAATTTAAAAGAGATAGAGGAATGGTTACTGCTATCTTCCATGTATGCAGAGGTTTGCTCATATTGCATGTCTCATCAACACCTCGATGCTAAGATAGTCAATATTTCCCATAGAGATGTATGGGTGGTTTCTCATAGGAATGTATGGGTGGGAACCTACTTTTGAATCGCTTGGTTAACCCGTACTGAAACAGATATGCTCGGGGTGGCATTAAAAAGAGATAGAGGAATGGTTACTGCTATCTTCCATGTGTGCAGTTGTTTGCTCATATTGCATGTCTCACCAACACCTCGATGCTAAGATAGTCAATATTTCCCATAGAGATGTGTGGGTGGTTTCCCATAGGAATGTATGGGTGGGAACCTACTTTTGAATCGCTTGGTTAACCCGTACTGAAGCAGATATGCTGGGGGTGGCACTTGAAAGAGATAGAGGAGTGGTTACTGCTATCTTCCATGTGTGCAGTGGTTTGCTCATACTGCATGTCTCATCAACACCTCGATGCTAAGATAGTCAAGAATTTCCCATAGAAATGTATGGGAGGGAACCTACTTTTGAATCGCTTGCTAAACCCACACCGAAACAGATATGCTCGGGGTGGCATTAAAAAGAGATAGAGGAATGGTTACTGCTATCTTCAAAGTATGCAGTGGTTTGTTCCTATGGTAAGTCTCATCTCCACATCAATGCTAAGATAGTCAAAAATTTCCAATAGAAATGTATTGGAGGGAACCTACTTTAGAATCGCTTGCTAAACTCACACCGAAACAGATATGCTCGGGGTGGCATTAAAAAGAGATAGAGAAATGGTTACTGCTATCTTCCACGTATGCAGTGGTTTGTTCATATGGCAAGTCTCATCACCACATCGATGCTAAGATAGTCAAAAACTTCCAATAGAAATGTATGGGAGGGGAACCTACTTTTGAATCGCTTGCTAAACCCACACCGAAAAAGATATGGTCGAGGTGGAATTTAAAAGAGATAGAGGAATGGTTACTGCTATCTTCAAGGTTTGTAGGGATTTGCTCATATTGCAAGTCTCATCAACACCTCGTTGCTAAGATAGTCAATATTTCCTATAGAGATGTGTGGGTGGTTTCCCATAGGAATGTATGGGTGGGAACCTACTTTTTAATCGCTTGGTTAACCCGTACTGAAGCAGATATGCTGGGGGTGGCACTTGAAAGAGATAGAGGAGTGGTTACTGCTATCTTCCATGTGTGCAGTGGTTTGCTCATACTGCATGTCTCATCAACACCTCGATGCTTAGATAGTCAAGAATTTCCCATAGAAATGTATGGGAGGGAACCTACTTTTGAATCGCTTGCTAAACCCACACCGAAACAGATATGCTCGGGGTGGCATTAAAAAGAGATAGAGGAATGGTTACTGCTATCTTCAAAGTATGCAGTGGTTTGTTCCTATGGTAAGTCTCATCTCCACATCAATGCTAAGATAGTCAAAAATTTCAAATAGAAATGTATTGGAGGGAACCTACTTTTGAATCGCTTGCTAAACTCACACCGAAACAGATATGCTCGGGGTGGCATTAAAAAGAGATAGAGAAATGGTTACTGCTATCTTCCACGTATGCAGTGGTTTGTTCATATGGCAAGTCTCATCACCACATCGATGCTAAGATAGTCAAAAACTTCCAATAGAAATGTATGGGAGGGGAACCTACTTTTGAATCGCTTGCTAAACCCACACCGAAAAAGATATGGTCGAGGTAGAATTTAAAAGAGATAGAGGAATGGTTACTGCTATCTTCAAGGTTTGTAGGGATTTGCTCATATTGCAAGTCTCATCAACACCTCGTTGCTAAGATAGTCAATATTTCCCATAGAGATGTGTGGGTGGTTTCCCATAGGAATGTATGGGTGGGAACCTACTTTTGAATCGCTTGGTTAACCCGTACTGAAGCAGATATGCTGGGGGTGGCACTTGAAAGAGATAGAGGAGTGGTTACTGCTATCTTCCATGTGTGCAGTGGTTTGCTCATACTGCATGTCTCATCAACACCTCGATGCTTAGATAGTCAAGAATTTCCCATAGAAATGTATGGGAGGGAACCTACTATTGAATCGCTTGCTAAACCCACACCGAAACAGATATGCTCGGGGTGGCATTAAAAAGAGATAGAGGAATGGTTACTGCTATCTTCAAAGTATGCAGTGGTTTGTTCCTATGGTAAGTCTGATCTCCACATCAATGCTAAGATAGTCAAAAATTTCCAATAGAAATGTATTGGAGGGAACCTACTTTTGAATCGCTTGCTAAACTCACACCGAAACAGATATGCTCGTGGTGGCATTAAAAAGAGATAGAGAAATGGTTACTGCTATCTTCCACGTACGAAGTGGTTTGTTCAAATGGCAAGTCTCATCACCACATCGATGCTAAGATAGTCAAAAACTTCCAATAGAAATGTATGGGAGGGGAACCTACTTTTGAATCGCTTGCTAAACCCACACCGAAAAAGATATGGTCGAGGTGGAATTTAAAAGAGATAGAGGAATGGTTACTGCTATCTTCAAGGTTTGTAGGGATTTGCTCATATTGCAAGTCTCATCAACACCTCGTTGCTAAGATAGTCAATATTTCCCATAGAGATGTGTGGGTGGTTTCCCATAGGAATGTATGGGTGGGAACCTACTTTTGAATCGCTTGGTTAACCCGTACTGAAGCAGATATGCTGGGGGTGGCACTTGAAAGAGATAGAGGAGAGGTTACTGCTATCTTCCATGTGTGCAGTGGTTTGCTCATACTGCATGTCTCATCAACACCTTGATGCTAAGATAGTCAAGAATTTCCTATAGAAATGTATGGGAGGGAACCTACTTTTGAATCGCTTGCTAAACCCACACCGAAACAGATATGCTCGGGGTGGCATTAAAAAGAGATAGAGGAATGGTTACTGCTATCTTCCAAGTATGCAGTGGTTTGTTCATATGGCAGGTCTCATCACCACATCGATGCTAAGATAGTCAAAAATTTCCAATAGAAATGAATGGGAGGTGAACCTACTTTTGAATCGCTTGCTAAACCCACACCGAAGAAGATATGCTCGAGGTAGAATTTAAAAGAGATAGAGGAACGGTTACTGCTATCTTCAAGGTGTGTAGAGATGTCCATAGAAATGTATGGGTGGGAATCTACTTTTGAATTGCTTGATAAACACATACTGAAGCTTATTTGCCTGAGGTGCAAACAATTATACAAAGAGGAATGGTCCCTGCTATCTTCCATGTATGCATTCGTTTACTTGATATAGAAGCCTCATCAACACCTAGATGTTAACATAATCAAACTTTACCATAGAGATGTCCATAGTAATGTGTGGGTGGGAACCTACTTTTGAATTGCTTGTTAAACCCACACTAAAGCTTATGTTCCTGAGGTGACATCTAACAAATAAAGAGGGATGGTCCCTGCTATCTTCCATGTACGCATACATTTTCTTATATTAGATGCCTCATCAACACCTTGACGTTAAGATAGTCAAACTTTACCATAGAGATGTCCATATAAATGCATGGGTGGGAACCTACTTTTGAAATGCTTGTTAAACCCACACTAAAGCTTATGTTCCTGATGTGACATCAAACAAACAAAGAGGGATGGTCCCTGCTGTCTTCCAAGTGTGCATTGGTTTTCTTGTATTAGAAGCCTCGTCAACACGTTGACATTAAGATAGTTAAACTTTACCATAGAGATGTCCAAAGAAATGTATGGGTGGGAACCTACTTTTGAATCGCTTGCTAAACCCACACCGAAACAGATATGCTCTGGGTGGCATTAAAAAGAGATAGAGGAATGGTTACTGCTATCTTCCAAGTATGCAGTGGTTTGTTCATATGGCAAGTCTCATCACCACATCGATGCTAAGATAGTCAAAAATTTCCCATAGAAATGTATGGGAGGGAACCTACTTTTGAATCGCTTGCTAAACCCACACCGAAAAAGATATGGTAAGAATGGAATTTAAAAGAGATAGAGGAATGGTTACTGCTATCTTCCATGTATGCAGTGGTTTGCTCATATTGCATGTCTCATCAACACCTCGATGCTAAGATAGTCAATATTTCCCATAGAGATGTATGGGTGGTTTCTCATAGGAATGTATGGGTGGGAACCTACTTTTGAATCGCTTGGTTAACCCGTACTGAAGCAGATATGCTCGTGGTGGCATTAAAAAGAGATAGAGGAATGGTTACTGCTATCTTCCATGTGTGCAGTTGTTTGCTCATATTGCATGTCTCATCAACACCTCGATGCTAAGATAGTCAAGAATTTCCCATAGAAATGTATGGGAGGGAACCTACTTTTGAATCGCTTGCTAAACCCACACCGAAACAGATATGCTCGGGGTGGCATTAAAAAGAGATAGAGGAATGGTTACTGCTATCTTCCATGTGTGCAGTTGTTTGCTCATATTGCATGTCTCATCAACACCTCGATGCTAAGATAGTCAAAAATTTCCCATAGAAATATATGGGAGGGTACCTACTTTTGATTCGCTTACTAAACCAACATCGAAACAGATTTGTTCTGGTTGGCATTGAAAAGAGATAGAGGAATGGTTACTGCTATCTTCCATGTATGCAGTGGTTTTCTCATATTGCAAGTCTCGTCACCATATCGATGCTAAGATAGTCAAAAATTTCCCATAGAAATGTATGGGAGGGAACCTACTTTTGAATCGCTTGCTAAACCCACACCGAAACAGATATGCTCGGGGTGGCATTGAAAACAGATGGGGGAATGGTTACTGCTTTCTTCCAAGTTTGCAGTGGTTTATTCATATGGCAAGTCTCATCACCACATCGATGCTAAGATAGTCAAAAATTTCCCATAGAAATGTATGGGAGGGAACCTACTTTTGAATCGCTTGCTAAACCGAAACAGATATGCTCTGGGTGGCATTATAAAGAGATAGAGGAATGGTTACTGCTATCTTCCATGTATGCAGTGGTTTGCTCATATTGCATGTCTCATCAACACCTCGATGCTAAGATAGTCAATATTTCCCATAAAGATGTATGGGTGGTTTCCCATAGGAATGTATGGGTGGGAACCTACTTTTGAATCGCTTGCGAAACCCACACCGAAACAGATATGCTCGGGGTGGCATTAAAAAGAGATAGAGGAATGGTTACTGCTATTTTCCAAGCATGCAGTAATTTGATCATATGGCAAGTCTCATCACCACATCGATGCTAAGATAGTCAAAAATTTCCAATAGAAATGTATGGGAGGGGAACCTACTTATGAATCGCTTACTAAACCCACACCGAAGAAGATATGGTCGAGATGGAATTTAAAAGAGATAGAGGAATGGTTACTGCTATCTTCAAGGTGTGTAGGGATTTGCTCAGATTGCAAGTCTCATCAGCATCTCGTTGCTAAGATAGACAATGTTTCCCATAGAGATGTGTGGTGGTTTCCATAATAATGTATCGGTGGGAACCTACTTTTGAATCGCTTGGTTAACCCGTACTGAAGCAGATATGCTGGGGGTGGCACTTGAAAGAGATAGAGGAGTGGTTACTGCTATCTTGCATGTGTGCAGTGGTTTGCTCATACTGCATGTCTCATCAACACCTCGATGCTAAAATAGTCAAGAATTTCCCATAGAAATGTATGGGAGGGAACCTACTTTTGAATCGCTTGCTAAACCCACACCGAAACAGATATGCTCGGGGTGGCATTAAAAAGAGATAGAGGAATGGTTACTGCTATCTTCCAAGTATGCAGTGGTTTGTTCATATGGCAAGTCTCATCACCACATCGATGCTAAGATAGTCAAAAATTTCCCATAGAAATGTATGGGAGGGAACCTACTTTTGAATCGCTTGCTAAACCGAAACAGATATGCTCTGGGTGGCATTAAAAAGAGATAGAGGAATGGTTACTGCTATTTTCCAAGCATGCAGTAATTTGTTCATATGGCAAGTCTCATCACCACATCGATGCTAAGATAGTCAAAAATTTCCAATAGAAATGTATGGGAGGGGAACCTACTTTTGAATCGCTTACTAAACCCACACCGAAAAAGATATGGTCGAGATGGAATTTAAAAGAGATAGAGGAATGGTTACTGCTATCTTCAAGGTGTGTAGGGATTTGCTCATATTGCAAGTCTCATCAACATCTCGTTGCTAAGATAGACAATACTTCCCATAGAGATGTGTGGGTGGTTTCCCATAGGAATGTATGGGTGGGAACCTACTTTTGAATCACTTGGTTAACCCGTACTGAAGCAGATATGCTGGGGGTGGCACTTAAAAGAGATAGAGGAGTGGTTACTGCTATCTTCCATGTGTGCAGTGGTTTGCTCATACTGCATGTCTCATCAACACCTTGATGCTAAGATAGTCAAGAATTTCCCATAGAAATGTATGGGAGGGAACCTACTTTTGAATCGCTTGCTAAACCCACACCGAAACAGATATGCTCGGGGTGGCATTAAAAAGAGATAGAGGAATGGTTACTGCTATCTTCCAAGTATGCAGTGGTTTGTTCATATGGCAAGTCTCATCACCACATCGATGCTAAGATAGTCAAAAATTTCCCATAGAAATGTATGGGAGGGAACCTACTTTTGAATCGCTTGCTAAACCGAAACAGATATGCTCTGGGTGGCATTAAAAAGAGATAGAGGAGTGGTTACTGCTATTTTCCAAGCATGCAGTAATTTGTTCATATGGCAAGTCTCATCACCACATCAATGCTAAGATAGTCAAAAATTTCCAATAGAAATGTATGGGAGGGAACCTACTTTTGAATCGCTTGCTAAACCGAAACAGATATGCTCTGGGTGGCATTATAAAGAGATAGAGGAATGGTTACTGCTATCTTCCATGTATGCAGTGGTTTGCTCATATTGCATGTCTCATCAACACCTCGATGCTAAGATAGTCAATATTTCCCATAGAGATTTATGGGTGGTTTCCCATAGGAATGTATGGGTGGGAACCTACTTTTGAATCGCTTGCGAAACCCACACCGAAACAGATATGCTCGGGGTGGCATTAAAAAGAGATAGAGGAATGGTTACTGCTATTTTCCAAGCATGCAGTAATTTGTTCATATGGCAAGTCTCATCACCACATCGATGCTAAGATAGTCAAAAATTTCCAATAGAAATGTATGGGAGGGGAACCTACTTATGAATCGCTTACTAAACCCACACCGAAGAAGATATGGTCGAGATGGAATTTAAAAGAGATTGAGGAATGGTTACTGCTATCTTCAAGGTGTGTAGGGATTTGCTCAGATTGCAAGTCTCATCAACATCTTGTTGCTAAGATAGACAATGTTTCCCATAGAGATGTGTGGTGGTTTCCCATAATAATGTATGGGTGGGAACCTACTTTTGAATCGCTTGGTTATCCCGTACTGAAGCAGATATGCTGGGGGTGGCACTTGAAAGAGATAGAGGAGTGGTTACTGCTATCTTGCATGTGTGCAGTGGTTTGCTCATACTGCATGTCTCATCAACACCTCGATGCTAAGATAGTCAAGAATTTCCCATAGAAATGTATGGGAGGGAACCTACTTTTGAATCGCTTGCTAAACCCACACCGAAACAGATATGCTCGGGGTGGCATTAAAAAGAGATAGAGGAATGGTTACTGCTATCTTCCAAGTATGCAGTGGTTTGTTCATATGGCAAGTCTCATCACCACATCGATGCTAAGATAGTCAAAAATTTCCCATAGAAATGTATGGGAGGGAACCTACTTTTGAATCGCTTGCTAAACCGAAACAGATATGCTCTGGGTGGCATTAAAAAGAGATAGAGGAATGGTTACTGCTATTTTCCAAGCATGCAGTAATTTGTTCATATGGCAAGTCTCATCACCACATCGATGCTAAGATAGTCAAAAATTTCCAATAGAAATGTATGGGAGGGGAACCTACTTATGAATCGCTTACTAAACCCACACCGAAGAAGATATGGTCGAGATGGAATTTAAAAGAGATTGAGGAATGGTTACTGCTATCTTCAAGGTGTGTAGGGATTTGCTCAGATTGCAAGTCTCATCAACATCTCGTTGCTAAGATAGACAATATTTCCCATAGAGATGTGTGGTGGTTTCCCATAATAATGTATGGGTGGGAACCTACTTTTGAATCGCTTGGTTAACCCGTACTGAAGCAGATATGCTGGGGGTGGCACTTGAAAGAGATAGAGGAGTGGTTACTGCTATCTTGCATGTGTGCAGTGGTTTGCTCATACTCCATGTCTCATCAACACCTCGATGCTAAGATAGTCAAGAATTTCCCATAGAAATGTATGGGAGAGAACCTACTTTTGAATCGCTTACAAAACCAACATCGAAACAGATTTGTTCTGGTTGGCATTGAAATGAGATAGAGGAATGGTTACTGCTATCTTCCATGTATGCAGTGGTTGTCTCATATTGCAAGTCTCGTCACCATATCGATGCTAAGATAGTCAAAAATTTCCCATAGAAATGTATGGGAGGGAACCTACTTTTGAATCGCTAGCTAAACCCACAATGAAACAGATATGCTCGGGGTGGCATTAAAAAGAGATGGGGGAATGGTTACTGCTATCTTCCAAGTATGCAGTGGTTTGTTCATATGGCAAGTCTCATCACCACATCGATGCTAAGATAGTCAAAAATTTCCAATAGAAATGTATGGGATGGGAACCTACTTTTGAATCGCTTGCTAAACCCGCACCGAAGAAGATATGGTCGAGGTGGAATTTAAAAGAGAAAGAGGAATGGTTACTGCTATCTTCAAGGTGTGTAGGGATTTGCTCATATTGCAAGTCTCATCAACACCTCGTTGCTAAGATAGTCAATATTTCCCATAGAAATGTGTGGGTGGTTTCCCATAGGAATGTATGGGTGGGAACCTACTTTTGAATCACTTGGTTAACCCGTACTGAAGCAGATATGCTGGGGGTGGCACTTAAAAGAGATAGAGGAGTGGTTACTGCTATCTTCCATGTGTGCAGTGGTTTGCTCATACTGCATGTCTCATCAACACCTCGATGCTAAAATAGTCAAACATTTCCAATAGAAATGTTTGGGAGGGAACCTACTTTTGAATCGCTTGGTAAACCCATACCAAAGCAGGTATGCTCGGGATGGCATTAAAAACCGATAGAGGATTGGTTACTGCTATCTTCCATGTGTGCAGTGATTTGCTCATGTTGCATGTCTCATCAACACCTCGTTGCTAAGATAGTCAATTTTTCCCATAGAGATGTGTGGGTGGTTTCCCATAGGAATGTATGGGTGGGAACCTACTTTTCAATTGCTTGTTAAACCCACACTGAAGCACATAGCTTGATGTTGCATCAAAAAGAGAAAAAGGGATGGTCACTGCTATCTCCCATGTGTGCAGTGGTTTTGTAGTATTAGAAGCCTCATCAACACCTTGACGTTAATGTAATCAAACTTTACCATAGATATGTACGGGTGGTTTCCCATAGAGATGTATGGGTGGGAACCTACTTTTGAATTGCTTGTTAAACCCATACTGAAGCACGTATGCATGAAGTGGCATCAAATAGAGAAAGAGGGATGGTCACTGCTATCTTCCAAGTGTGCAGTGGTTTTCTAGTATTAGAAACCTCATCAACACCTTGACGTTAAGGTAATCAAACTTTCCCCTAGAGATCTATGGGTGGGAACCTACTTTTGAATCGCTTGTTAAGCCCATATGGAAGCATGTTTACATGAGGTGGCATCAAATAGAGAAAGAGGGGTGGTCACTGCTACCTTCCATGTATGCAGTGGTTTTCTTGGATTAGAAGCTTCATCAATACCCTGACGTTAGTTTAGTCAAACTTTCCCATAGTGATGTATGAGTGGAAACCTACTTTTGAATCGCTTGTTGAACCCCATACTGAAGCATGTTTTAATGAGGTGGCATCAATCAGAGAAAGAGGGATGGACTGGTCATTGCTATCTTTCATGTGTGCTGTGGTTTTCTTGAATTAGAAGCCTCATCAAGGCTTTGAGGTTATGATAGTCAAATTTTCCCATAGAGATATTTTGGTGGGAACCTACTTTTGAATCGCTTGTTAGACGCATACTGGAGCATGTATGCATGAGGCGGCATCAAACTGAGAAAGAGTTGTGAGAAGGAGGAACACTCATCAAGAACTGCTTGCCTGGAAACCCTGTAAAAGCATTACATATGTCTACCTTGCAGACTACGAACAGTAGCGGATCCAGAGAGGGGGCTAAAATCATATTCACAATTTATTTTCACCATATATGCATATATGGTACTGACAATGCCTTATATGGTGAAAATTAATTGTGAATATTGTTTCAGCCCCCCCTCTGGATCCGCTACTGACGAAGTCCCCACTCATCCAGCCGCATATTACGTTAATAATAAATAAACTTCAAAAAATGGCGGTGGTAATGAAGGTTAGTAAGCAATTAACAAACAAAAGTGCACTTTTGTACTGGTACTTCTCGCACAGTGGAAAGAAGATGTGTATTCATTCATTAACAATAATGTTGCACCTGCTTCGACTGCACACACATCGCAACAATTATACGATGCTTTGTTATCACGCCTACACACTTTTTGTGGTGCCAAGCTACCTACCACGCACGAGGTAACTAAGATAGCAAAGCTCCTAGAGTACAAGAACTCCTTTGGCGCAAATTTTCGTAACGATACATCGCAGAATCAAGGTGCTCTGATTGTGATTTTCATATACTGAGATTTTAGTTGGGCCTTTTAATTATTTAGGCGAACTATCCAATCGTTCTTTGATACTTTGTGGTTTTCTTGATACAAAATCTTCTGGCGCAGTTGGTGAAGTTGTACTGAAAGATTCCTCAGGGGAAATTGTGTGTGAGGTTAGCAGAAGTGTTGTCAACTTTATGGTAGTGGAACGTGTTTCTGTGGCAGGTGTGCTCCACTGTTGATGATATTGGCTGTTGTGTTCTTCTTTTGGAATGGAACTTCATTTATGTTGAGAGCAGTGAGTAACTACATATGTATATTAATGTTCTCATTACATTTGGGCATGGGGACAGTGGTTCATTTGTTTGTACAGATTGTACAATGCATTTTACCTGTATCCTTAAAGCTAACTACTAAGCATGCACACGCAGGACTATAGACTTTTACCCAAGTCGTTATTGTTGTCATGAACACTGTCAAATGCAGTAACTCCTAGTGGGAGATTGGTCTGGTCTATTGACAGTAGGAAATTCTCTTTACTTACTCTGTTCACAGTTAGCAAGATAGTGTCTGTATAACTGCTGTTAGGTTTATGGCTTCAATTGGCTAAGTTCTAAATTATCACCAGTGACAAGCTAGATGCTTTCCATGCTGTGACCTCATAATTTAATGGAGTGATGTATATATATTCTTTTCTTCATTAAGGCAGTCCCATCGAATTAATGGAGGGAGTGATTTGTTATGTTGGTAATTAACTGCGTTGAAACTCTTAAATCATTACTATCTGACCCTTTCATGGTATAAATCTAAAAGCTTCCGTTGAGAAAGCAAAGAAAATATAATAATCTTTATTAACTTGTGCGGTAAATAACATAGCACTTTCTTAATGCACTGTATGTAGACAGGGAATATGCTGTAGCGTGTATATCAAACATCCTTCATCACCCACTGTAATGTGTTTAAAATTTGTTACTCTGCTCTCCAGAAAAGTGTGGCAGTTACCTTGAAGTGCAGAATCTATGTCCTTTATTTAGAAATGCAGTTCCTTCATATTCAGCTATTTCGGTAGCTCAGTACTTTAGGTTTGTTATTTCTTTCAGTTGATATTATTGTTTCTATATATATACATGTATCTATACAATAGTAAGAAAGAGAAAGGAAAAGAATTGTCGGTTCATGGTCAAGTGAAGATGGCCAGTCATATATGCAGGTTTGCCAACTAGGAGATATTTCACTTTGTTTCCATATACTTTATTTCTTTATTTTAAGAACAAAAACTGGCCCCAGTCATTTATTTACTGTACAATTGGATGATCCTACCAACCCTGCTATCACAGTTGGACTGGTGGTCCAGGTATGCCTTTCTGATCCTTACAATGCTCTTATGACCCATTGAGTGTACTCTGTGTATGTAGAGTACCCATCTTATGCACATAGCTAGATTGTTACGGATTGGACAGTGCTATCTGTTTACCTATGTTCATCAAATGGTAATGAACAAGGTCAGGAATTGTCAGTTTTTCTGATGTCAATGACATCTATTCTGATGCATACAGGAACAGTCCAATGAGATTCGGGTGCTATCATGTTCAGAAGAAACTAAGGTTTTGACATGTCCATGTGCAGATCTTAGCCTGCTCAGCTCCGCCAGTAAGAAGCCAAAGCAAAACCACTTAGTGCATAACATGGATTGTGAACAGTCGTGTAATTTAAGCTTGACTCATTATGAGGTATGTATACTGCTTATAAGTGCCCCCCCCCCCCCCCCCCCCCACCCCAGTGAATGGTTCGTGTTAAGTGCACATATCTTCATAAATGGAGCGCTTCCGGGGTATCTTTTTCATAATCATGTACGGGTAACATTTTACTTCCTGACATACTAAACAAACTCTTGCAGACAATCACGGTTACTGAGTTGCGCGCATTTAAACACAAGTGTATTTATTTATTTTTTTGAGGTGGGGTTGCTTATAAGCAGTACCTTATGGTAAGTCTTCTGTCTGGTTTTGGACCATATTTCAAGGGAAGAATATCAAGGTGTATTCTACCAGAGGCTGGACTATATGAACTGGAGGGAGGAGTCAGACTACACATGACACATCTCTTGTGCCCTAACCTCTGCCGTGGCTTCAGGGACGGTGCACTACTAGAGCTTCACAATGTTCATGTCATCAGTAGAAACCTTACACACATCAAGGTTTGTGCAATGTAATGTGTGCATCATGTATTAGTACTCATAAATGTACTTGGTACCTGTTCATCAGTCGTCCATCTATTGCTGTCGTTTGAGCACAATCAGGGTGATCCAGTTCTCTAGGCTGTCTTCACCATTTATTGTGAGTAATGAGGCAGGTTAATTGATATGAAAGTTGTTTTCCTTTGCAGCCATTTTGTAGTCAGGCTAATAAAGTGACCTCTCTGGTGATGCCAGTTCGTGCCAGAGACATGATTTGGCTCACTGAAGTTCTGCTTA
This sequence comes from Eunapius fragilis, assembly GCA_963681505.1. Lineage (NCBI taxonomy): Eukaryota > Metazoa > Porifera > Demospongiae > Spongillida > Spongillidae > Eunapius > Eunapius fragilis. The sequence continues at coordinate 204,917 of OY811985.1, forward strand.
GCTGTAAGGAGAAATTTCAGGCCAACGGAAGGCAAGGATTAATTCCTCTGCACACCATAAAGCACACAAGAAGTTTGGTTACACCATTTTAGGTGGGACCTGAAGACTTCTCTATCAGTGTTGCAGCCCCTTTGTGAGCGATGCACACCTCACACTGCTAAGAAGTCCTACTTTTTGATGGAGCAGCCACATAAGTGCCCAGCAGAGGATGGCACATGTGTGCCCAGCCTGCTGGTGTCCACCATCCAGTCACTCATTGATCGTGTTACAAGTATCGTAGGCATGGATGGTTTCCATTGGCTGAGCAGTCCTTGTGAGATGGATGACCAAACAGATGGGAGTCGTGTATCATTCTCAAGCAGTGCAAGGTGGAAATATGGTATTGTGGACTGCTTTTCTGATGTGGTAAGAGATGTTATACCTTATCATGCATTTCGTCACTTTCACAACATCAACACACGCATGCATTGATTACACTTTCTTAGCCTGACTCATAGTTTACATGATATCTGTGTAATTGATTGTACTGGGGCTTGTTTTTGTAGCTGCTGATTGGTTGTATGCAAGGCAACTGTAGCTCAGGTCAGCTTCAACTCATTGACGGTACAGGTGCACTTCCTGTTGTGTTATCCCATGCCATAACTGGTGTTGACTCAAGTCCAACAACTGCCACGCCCACTACTATTCCCTCTCCCTCCCTCCCTCATTTTGTTGGTTCATACATTGGCGTGGAGAAGTTCAAAGTTTTGTATGAAAGGGTTGAGCGATCAGGATGTGTTTGTGTGGATGTTATGTATCTATGCATTCAGAGCATCAAAGACTTAACACTTCTTAAGCCCTGTGTAAGGGTTGCATCTGTGACATGCCAGCTTCATACTACTGCCCCCAACGTGTTGTCTACCAGTTACTTCATAAGGATCACAGCGAAAGGCTCCGTCCGACGAGCTCAACTTGATAGCCCTGTTCAGTTTATTGCCCACGTTATCCTTCATGAAGATCTGAGTGTTCTTAGAGACGCTGAGGAATCCTGCACTGATGTGGATTCACAGCTAAAGACTGCCATTTTAAGCTTTACCGGGTCATTAGTTCATTGGCATTGTTCTCTATATCACAAATGTTTCTATTCTTTAACATCATCCGCTCCTGGCTGTCTCCCCTCTCAACAACTCTTGGCACAAAACCCTTGTATCAATGTATGTGACAATATAACCTTCAGCTTTGTTGGTGTCTGCTCCTCCTCCTCCCCACCCTCCTACCCCTCCCCACCCTCCTACCCCTCCCCACCCTTCATGCTGGACATTGCTGATATAAAGTCACAGATGCTCATCCCCAGTCCATACGAGGTCACTCTGCCCCGCCCTTACTGCGCATCGGTATCTGATATGACAAAGAGTTTGCTGTAAGTGCTGTGTGGTGAGGTGTGTATGTGATTATGTACGTACCCCCTTTAGGGTACCCATCTGGCAGCATAGATTAGTGTCATTCAGATGCATCATAAAAGAACACACGTATAGATATGGCCTGGACTTTTGTAATGCAATCATTGATCGATCCGTTGAACCTGAAAGTGTCTTTAGATCTCAGGTCCTTGCGCTAAAGGTTCAAAGTCTAACATCTGTTGATACCATGATGGTGTACTATGACCTCAAACACATAAATCCTGTCCTTATAGGTCTGGTTCCAGGCACCATGGCAACACTATATAATATTCAGCTAAGGACCTCTAAGCATGGAAACATCTATGCTATGTCAGTAGCTCTCAGTGATTTAGAGATAGTGTCATTAGGTACCACCGATCTAGCTACCCCTCCATTGTCATCACTTGGGGACATTCCAAATGTCCTCCTCTATGACTTGAATGAAGCATACATCCAAGGTAGCCTTTCTCAGAGAACTGCATGTGTGAAGGGAATGTTTACGTTGGTTCAACATGTGAGCCTTCAGTTGAAATGCTTCACTTGTCAGTCCCTGTTTGTCAATAACCGTTGCACCAATGTGTGCTGCATGGAAGAGAAAGCAGTTCTCAGGGCAAGTGCAAGGTGAGCCATTATGATTGTCATCACAACATTAAATGTTCATGTAATTCTAGGCTAATTTTTGATGATGGAAGTGGAGAGGGATGCATCCATTGCTATGATGATCTTGTCGCAATGGCAATGAATATCCCTGCTTTGGAATGGTCCAGGATCTTGGAAGTGTTGAAGTGTTGTGGCAAGTGCTACTACAGACGACAGCAGAGCAGTTTGTGGGTAAGTAAGTCATTACGTCCTGTGATACCACTGACAGGCCGCAATCTGTTGAGTTTGCACTATTGGTGTACACAATAAAGTTATGCTGTATTCCAGATTTGTACCAGCAGTTTGAAAATGGTTGTGGTAGCCATAAAGGTGGCAACATTAGCACACATTAATATATCCTAACTCTGGGTGGCATAAGGAGCAATCAAAATTGCCTTCACAAACATATCCTGGGTATGCTTATGGTTGGGTACATAATAATATGTATTACTGTGCATGGAGCAGCGTAGCTATGTTGAGCCTTTTGCATTTGTCTTGCCACAGCATGATAACAGCAGCTTACCACCACTAGAGGCCAAAGCTCAACTTGAACTCTCTGAGGTGGTACAAAAATGGTTTACTCTGAAAAGGGTTCTAGTTTGTTGTCAGCCATTTGTTGACACTAGAGAGCAGGCTTTAGGTAAGGCATTTACATTGTGGTTGTGTTTGTTTGAATACCCAAACCACCTCCCTAGCTCTCAAGACCTACAGTATGAAGATTGGATCTGTGGGCTATACAACACTAGCCCCACCAAGACTGCAGCTCAGAGCACTGTCACTTACCAATATAGATGCTACCTCTGAATGTCGCAAACTATATAGCCATATGAAGTAGTACTGCAAAGGTTTTATGTGTGCAAAGGTATACACATAACATGTCATACACCCCAAATTTGGGATGCCACTTTCATAAGTTAGAGGGTTCATGTCTTTCAGCCTCAGCTTCTTGTGCAGGCTCAAACATTGCATGGCTCTGAGAGCTTACACTGTCCTCATGAGGTGTCTCCACCAAGCTTGGAACCACCATCACAACAGAGTGCTCTCTGTGAGATGGGGGCCCTAATACTGTGGGGGTAGATGTGATGGGTGTGGAGGTGGTGTGTGTACTCAAAGGTGTGGCAAGTGATCCCTCCACTCTGTCACGACTAATCTTTCTCAGTATACCAGGGCTTGCTTTAGTAACAGCACTCTCTGTTGTCATGACAAAGCTAGCTTGCTGGAACTGAGAAAAATTGAATGCTTTAGGAGGTGAATGAGACTTTGTTGATGTGTAGTAGTGTCTGCTTGTTCTTCTACGAACAAAGATCTGTCCATCTGCTCTCTGAATGCTATGTTCAAGTGCCTGTTGCCGCATCACACGGGTAATAGTGAAGATTGCCTCCACCCATAACCAAGATGGAATGAGGCTGAAGACCCAAGCCTAACAACAGCAAATGATGAGTGCACGTGTATGTATGTATGTGTGTGTGTATGGTTGCATGCAGGTATACACGTACATACACATGGAAGTGACAGGGACACATGTACCTGAAGAGCATGTGGCCAGTATCCACATGTAGAGGAAGAAGTACCAAGAGTAGACAATGCACTTTGGACATAGACAGATGGATGAGGACAGAAAATAGCTGGTTCCAAATTTCCCACAGCTACAAAATATGGTAGTAGGGTCTAGAATCATGTATTTAGATAGCATTTAAATTTTGCATTGATAAAACAGGTACAATAGATAATCAAACCTGGACAACTATTCCTCGGTTCTTATTCTCATGATAAAGTCCTTCAGAGAAGTTCTTAACATAGGCCTAGAGTATCAAGTACCACCAAATATAAGGATAAACACACAGGTATATGAGGTTCACACAAACATTTGTACCATGGCAGCTGTGACTCCAGTCTCCAGAGGAATAGGGGGAGTGCAGGCCACATTTGAGCAAACATTGATGATGGCACCCTTGCGTCTTTCTAACATGCCAGGTAGCAGCATGTGAGTCATCTAAAGTCAGAATGATATCAAATGGCTTTGCCAGGCGTTTGACAAAGCATCAAATGAGAACTACCATTGCTGTGGCTGCAACATTCACATTCAACATCTGCCACACCCTCTGTGGGGATATATGTGCTCTCATAGAACAATAAGAAGCCATCCCTCACCTGCTCTGGTACTGCTGCGTAGTACTGCGGGTGATCATATCTTACAGCAACATTGTTGACTGGATGTGTGATACAACAAGGGGGGGGGAGGGGGAAGATAATGGAACATGTGATGAGCAGCAATGGTAGTGAGGACAGAGGTGTACAGTGAGGAGAAGTGAAAGCAGTAAGACAATCACACTCACCCAAGATGCCAATCTCTAGTCCACTTAAAGCATCTTCAATCTCATGGAACACTTTAAGTCCTACAGAGAAATCTGCATGAATACCATAGGCTTGTACATCATATGAACTTTCTAAAGCAAAACCAAGAACAGAGGAATGGCGAATGGAAAAAAGCAGTAAGTTTAGATCAGTACAATAGGCATGGCAAATCAGTAGTGGTACTTACGAATATGACTGACTAGCTGCAACAAGTCATCATATGCCCGACTAATAAGAACAACATTGAGACCTTTCTTGGCAAACTGAAGAAAGTAAAACATAAAAGCTTTCAGCCTAGTGGGACATGATGTAAATTGAACAATGCACAGGATCCAATGAGAAGCTCTTATTAAGACATATCTCAAGCTCAGTATACAATTACAAAGTAAAAGTAAAATCATACAGTGGCTGTCTCCATTCCCCGTGTGTGTGTGTGTGTGTGTGTGTGTGTGTGTGTGTGTGTGTGTGTGCGTGTGTGTGTGTGTGCGTGTGTGTGTGTGCGTGCGTGCGTACGTGCGTGTGTGTGTGTGTTTCAACTTTGTCATCATACTACAATGGTATACGTAAGGCCACAAATGGATAACGCTACAACGGGTGAAATACCCTAATTCCCTTCCCTGCGCTATCACTATCTATGTGTGTTGGGTTTGCAAACGTACCTCTTCTGCATAAGCTTGTCCTATACCAGAAGTTGCTCCTGTAATCACTGCGTGCAATCAAAGCACTTGTTACACAAAATAGATGATACCTAATTAATCTCACCTGCCCACTTCCCGAATTCTTGTACTGAACGTCGGTTGTAAGGAATAAAGTAGGTCTTGAAACCTGTTATGAAACGCCAACTGAAAGATGCCAGATGCTTTATCCCGTAAGCAGCTCCCAAATAAAAAGCGTAGTCCAATAATGCGTTCACCGGTTTGAAGAATTCATCTACAAGCAACAACACACTTCCTCCGTCGCCCATAACATTTATATACAATATAATTTTATGAATGCAATAACATGTATTATTGCTGTGGTAACCTTTTAAAGTTCGTCACGTGAGAGGAGAATTAGCGCCATGGCTGAACCCGGCGAGGTTGTGAGTTTTTTTTTTCTGTTCTAGTTGTTATTGCCGGTTAGATGCTGCACAGTAGCAGGATAGTATTTGTGTGGCGTTGGGCATATCTTTTCTTTGGGTAACATTTACGACCAGAGTAATTCGCTTGCACGTGATTATTGTAACCTTTTTTTTTTATAGGAAGAGGGTGTCGACTATCAGGTGGTGTTGAAGGAGAAGTGTGGGGCGCTACCTGAATGTGCGCATATGAAAGAATTGTACGATGCTTGCAATGAAAGGGTACTGAGTAAACCGAATACGGCGGAGAAGTGTACACAAGAGCTCTTTGATTTTCTCCACTGTGTCGATCACTGTGTAAGTTCTCGATACGAGGGTACGTGTATGTTCTGTTCTATCTACCGCCATGAAATTTAGCACCACCAAAGTAAGTCCTCACATGTTGGAAATGTAGCCAAATCGTTGTGTTGCGTTGTAGGTATAGGAGGTTGGCGACTAAGGAGTTAGGGGGTGGCCCCCCCTATACTTTTATGGTACACCTCGTAAATTCCTCATCTCAATCTGCACCATTATACCTAAACATTAAACATAGACAGGGTACTGTTCTGTATAAGATGGGCAAATACTGAAGGTCCACCAAACAATTTTCTTCACATTAGCTCAGGAAGGTATGTTTCAAAAAGGCATGAATGCATCGTTCTCACCTCACGCATGGTCCACTTCATTGTACTCCACATGGCTTCCACTCCCTGTGTGTGCACACCTGTTACAGGGTCAACAAAGTGGAGAGAGTGATTCAGTCTGATGAGCTAGGCCAGTAGAGGCTGTAATTTGGTTGTATGCTGCCCATTCATCACTGTACACTATGCTGTCCGGAACAGTCAATAATGGTGAATGGTTAAAATCTTAACCAGAGTCAATATGCACATGCATGGTATATTGGACGGTATAACTTTCCACAAATGCAGGTTTCAAGTACTTCCATTGCACACATTCTCACTCCCAACCATGTAAATATAAGGCTGCAAAAGTTTTATAAAAACCATTCTAATATGGCAGTTTTGTCTGTGGCATTGTTGTCAGAGGTGACCCTTGTTATTAATAATATTATTATGCTTCTTTCCTTCTTTCCCCTCCCTTTTTCTAATAGGTGGCAAACAACCTCTTCACAAAGTTGAAGTAGATTGGATTTTACACGTAGACACATAAATATTTATGTACAGGTTTTCTAGTGATATTTGAAGGACATATTTTAGGTAAATTATCATATTATACCTGAGGCAGGTGGGTTAAAGCAGCTTGTGATCAGAACGAGTGGTCAAATTCTCAAGGTTTTGTGAGACCAAAGACTTATTTATTGTAATACTTAACTGTACTAACTAGGACTTCATTTGGAGTTTCCTCTGTCCATCTGTGTATGGCTGGCCAAGACAGTTTTTCATCATGAGACAGCACTAATAATCGATCGGTATGGATAATTTCATACACTGTTAAATTACATAAGGGCAATTGCGGTCACTCGAGAATTGCACTATATATCAGCGCTATCCAGTGGGGGGGGGCACATTATATATGCACACACACATACGGTACGGTCAAGGGAAGAGGCTGATCGAGCCAGGAAGGCTCAAAATTTAAATGTACTACATAAAGGACTGTGCTGGTGTGCAATTGTGTCACGCACTTAAGTTCACGTCATAAGGAAAGAAGACAAGAACATATATGCACCTCTGTTGAGAGACATTTTACAATACACATCAATTTATTCAAATCGAAATTCAATACACTATAAGAAAATACACTCATAACAGCACAGATGTCTTCAGGCAATAGACTTCCCAACAATTAAGGTTTGATTCCTTTCCAGCGTGTGATCTTGCACACCTGGTCTAGCTTCATCAGCCATAGCTGGTTTTGATGACCCACTTAGCTTTTCATCAAATGCAGCCTTTGACCCTGGAACACCTTTTTGCAGCCACTCCTGAGGTTTACCAGTCGAATGCTCAGTCATTGATGTTTGGTTCCACATGCATATCCCCCTCACTACGCCCCAATCATATTCTAGATCAATGAAAAACTTGGTTTCTAACCAGTGACATGTAAAAACAATTCATTCATGGACTGTTCTGTTCACTATTCTACATACCAGCTACAAACTAAGCGGACACTTCCATCGCCTGCTGCTGTAGCTGTTCATTGGGCACTGGAGTGAAGAACACATGACCTGTTCCAGGGTCTTCAAACTCATATTTAAAGTTGGTGGCTCGAGGAGTGTTGTCCCTGGATAGCGATTGAGCTGGACATGGACTAAAGCCACACTTGAAGGAGTCCTTGTACATTGTACTACCCTCCATCTTGGAGTTAGAGGCACGACTCACATCAGCCGGCTTCTTAAGCTGAGCAGGTGGAGCATACTGCCCTTTGTAGTGTGCTGCACAAGTGGAGAGACCATCAAACTTGTCAGTTGGTGGTTGGTAGACTCGCACTTCTTTCAGGCTTTTTGCTTTTTCTGCTCCTTGCCACTCCCTGTAGTCAACTTTCTGAGTGGTGCTGCCATCAAATGGAACATTTGAATCTTTGGACCTCTCCAATGGTCGTATGCTCTTTGCTGGGGCTGCTTGAAATGGACGATAGTCTGCTTGTACAGTTGTTTGAGTACCAAACTTTTCTGTTGGAGGTACGTAGACAGCTGGTGGCCGTGTGAACTTAGCAGGCATGTCCCAAACTTTATAACTCTCTTTGTTGATTGTCACTCCTTGAAACGGCTCAACAGAAGATTGGGCCTTGCTTACAGGCTTCAGGCTCTGGGCTGGTTTTGTGCCCTCATGTGATTTATAATCACGCTTAGAAGTAGTTTCTCCATAAAATTTTCCTTCTGGGGGCTTAAATTCCTCTTTCCCATGTTTTGGTTGAGGCTGAATCGTAAATGGAGTGTATGAATCATGATAAGAGGTTCTACCATCAAATGGCTGAGTTGATACTATGGCATTTGGTGGTGGCTTGGTGCTTGGAGCAGGTGGAGCATACTGCCCTTTGTAGTGTGCTGCACAAGTGGAGAGACCATCAAACTTGTCAGTTGGTGGTTGGTAGACTCGCACTTCTTTCAGGCTTTTTGCTTTTTCTGCTCCTTGCCACTCCCTGTAGTCAACTTTCTGAGTGGTGCTGCCATCAAATGGAACATTTGAATCTTTGGACCTCTCCAATGGTCGTATGCTCTTTGCTGGGGCTGCTTGAAATGGACGATAGTCTGCTTGTACAGTTGTTTGAGTACCAAACTTTTCTGTTGGAGGTACGTAGACAGCTGGTGGCCGTGTGAACTTAGCAGGCATGTCCCAAACTTTATAACTCTCTTTGTTGATGGTCACTCCTTGAAACGGCTCAACAGAAGATTGGGCCTTGCTTACAGGCTTCAGGCTCTGGGCTGGTTTTGTGCCATCATATGATTTGAAGTCACTTTTAAAAGTTGTTTCTCCTTGAAATTCACATTCAGGGGGCTTGTATTTTTCTTTGACCACTACAAATTTTGCGGGCAACTGAAGCGGAACAAACGCCTCTTTGTATGAGGAGCTTCCATCAAATCTCTCATTAACAGAAACAGTATTCTGAGCTGGCTTCAAAAGAGCAGGAGGTGGTATATAGCCGTGATCTACGAAGTCAGTTTGAATAGTCGACGCTCCTTCGAATGGTTCCGTTGGTGCCCGGTACGAGCGCTTCTCAGCGTACGACTCCGTCTTCTGAGGTTGAAGCTGAACATAATCTGTCATGTGAGACGATTTGTGATCGAATTTCGAAGCAGTTGCTGTCCTTGTTGCGCTAACGTGCCTAATTGGTTTGGCAGGAACACTTTTCTTCGGGACGTACACTAGCTTGTACTCCGACTCTTTTTCCATCGTACCTTCAGGCTTTTTGTACTGAACTGGCGTGCGAGGTGGTTGAGGTGTGATGCTGTGCGCGACATAGTCTTCTCTGGTCGTAGTGATACGAGGCTTAGCCCCATCCTGAAAATCCTGACTCTTTAAGTTAGGAGTTGGAATTGGGCGAAAATTTTCTCTTCGTGGTTGCGGACCGTAAGTCTTAAACTCCGTCGAATACTCAGTTACAGTGCAAGGATGGGACGCGTCCGTAGCCATTATGGAAGTCTGGGGATGCTGTGGGCAGCGGTGGCGCCTATGTATATAAGGAGCATGGTAAATTAACAGGGATGGAGGGATTGCGAAAAGTAGCTTAGTAACGTACCCACAAGTGCAAATCTGGCAAATACACTTTACTGCAGGCATTGCGTTCGCTTTCTCTGGGCCCTGTTGCTATAGCCACGATGACTGTGCGCGCATGCGTAGTAAATGATAATCGACGCAAATAGTTAGTTATTAATTTTATTCATCGGAACCTACGCGAGTAGGTTCCATATAGGAATCCAACAGTATCATGAATGTCATTAGAAAAACGTCACTCACGTCTAGCGGGACATTTAAGAATCGGGTCACTTCGCTCTTAGTGGCAATCGAGCGATATCAAAAAGGACAACAGTTCTGCGTTGTATCAGTGTCACAAGACGGTGTACTTTTAGAGAACAAAAATACTCGTCCCCATTGTCCGTACCCAGTCCCACCTAAAATTTCTCCTCCGTCGGCTTCTTATTCTTCTTCTTCTTCTTCCTTCCGGAGAGTATAACTCACGACAGGAACGTTTCTAAAGCACGCCATGTGTACCAATCGCTTCAGGATGCGTCCGCAGGTTATCTTCGGGTGTCTGTTAGACGCCTAACTGTTCGGGCAATTAACTAAAGCGAATAGTACCTCATTTGGTATTCGGTTAAAAATACCCAATTACATCAGCTAGCTATTTTTAATTTAATAATAGCCACGTGTCGTGGGCGTGATTCAAATTCTTAATATTCCCGCACGCTGTGGAAGAGGTATACGCACTGAATCTAGAGCCCTTTAGGGTCCCTACAGCGCCATGTATAAATGTCCAACCATAATGCCAAATGGTTGAGAAACGGAATGGAGCAGTGATATGCGATAACGTTATAGGAAGGCTCCTGAGGAATATTCAAGTTATCATTTTCTGCATGACGCCTGTGCGTTACTCTCAACTCTATCATTCGTTACGCAGCTTGAAATGAAAGCCAAAACTACCATACACGTAAGTACCCGACACTATCGCATATAATTGTTTTGACCGAATTGATTTCTATACTATAGCTTCTTATATAGCATAACTTTCGAATTCTGTCGGTGGAACTACATACGCGATCAGATACTACGGTATACAGTCTACAGCAGATATATGTGAAGCAAGAGGCTCCAATTAGAATGTGTCTCCCCACACCACCCACCCTTACTCAAAAAAAAAAACCCGGCAACAACTAGTCCCTCGTACACCTACAGATATGCCAAACGAGTGCAATACAAGACACGACAATTAAGGTGTCAAGCGCGCTACTGAAAGGACCAACAAAGCGACCACCCGAAGGTGCGTTACACCATGAATGTTGGATCTGGACATAAATTGTAGCATGTATAGTGTATCGCTAAAATATTTTATGCAACAGTTACAGCAGAAGATATTGCGTCTCTCTCTGTGCTGTTGTCTGAAATGTGTGCACGCTGTTCGCTGACAACACTTTCGTAATTGTGGTGCATAGTTTATATCTGATAATAGTGTCAAAGTTGCGCGTGCATGATGTGTATTGTGGTGCATAATTTATATCTGATAATAGTGTCAAAGTTGCTGACGACAACGTATTGTGGCATGGTTTATCTGATAATAGCGTGAGCTCAGTGGGTACATGTAATCTTTGTCTGATGTATTATATGGCTTCGCTTGCCAGTTGAGATTTGTTTTAACTAATGGTTGTTTAAATCAGGTCCAGGTCCAGGAGTCACTCCACCTGCTCCACATCCAGGTCCAGGAGTGGTTCCATGTCCAGCTGCAGGATTAGCTCCACCTGCTCTACCTGCTGTATATCCTGGATACAGAAGTATATCCTGATTCAGAATATACAGCAGTATATCCTGATCCAGGATATATAAGATGACACGCTCCTGGGTTTTATTATAGCTATACTTGTACTTATTGTTTAAATAGTAATACTGTGTATTTTAATGGTACACCCACACCTCAACAAAATTGCATGGCCGCGAGATTCTAAAATAAAACTGTCATTTGACATTCTTGCTACATGGTTACGTTTCAAGAACTAAATACAATACTAAATCCACCAAAAAATGTAGGAAACAAGTGATAAAAACATTCTCTATGCGAGAAGGTTGGTGGTATATAGGAATCAAAGGCGGTGGTGGTGTAAAAAGCAAGGGAACAAGGATTGTGATTGAAAAGGAAAAATGAAATAGACCTATATTAGCAAACACAGTTAAACATGACGACATGCTGCTGATATAGGTCTATTTCATTTTTCCTTTTCAATCACAATCCTTGTTCCCTTGCTTTTTACACCACCACCGCCTTTGATTCCTATATACCACCAACCTTCTCGCATAGAGAATGTTTTTATCACTTGTTGTAACTATGGTGCAGCAACCATTCAAATCAATCCCAGAGCTTTACTTCTAGGAAATCGACGTTTAAGCCCTTGGTGGTTTGAGGGTGGGTGACTGCACGTGTAGTATATTGCGTTTCATTGCATTTATTTTAATAAAAATAAAAACATAGTTTCTCTCATAATAATACTATCGTGTGTTATATGGATTATTGCAATGTTTGCAGTGGCAGTCTTTACAGCCCACATTTGAAGAATAACATGGACATTTGGCACGAACACAAATCTTATCAAGGGATACTGGGTTGTTCGTACCACATCGACAGTTCAGGACTTTTGGTTTCTGGCGAGGTGAAAGTGTCAGTTTCTCATCACTGGACCCTTCACTAATGTCAAGTATTGGTTCTGTAACCTTTACACTTCGAGTATCAGACCATTTCTGTAATCTAGACGTATTCCTGTTTCTCACCCGCCCTCCTGTTGAGGGTGGTGATCGAGATCTTGTATGACTCTGTGGAAGACAGTACATTCAAAATTAGTTCATCTTATAAGATATATTCACTGGAACCTACAAACCAACTGACTGTACAATATACTGACAGTGGCAGATTTAAACACTTCTTTTAAGAAATCACCCACAATGCAGCAGTTTACCTTAACAGTGGTAGAGACTACTAGGGAATCCTCTTCAGAATAAACAATAGGGCTAGCCTTTTGTTCTCCAGTGGTGTGCATAGGGTCATCATCAAATGAGAAGGGTGGAGGAACTGAAACTATTTTCTTTCTTTTTGACAATCTGGATTTTTTTCTTGAACTCTCATTTCCAAGAGAGGTGGGCGAAGTAGTGGCTGTAATAGAAGATGCATCTTCCTTCATAGTAGTGTGGCTAGAATTCCTTGCATTGAGATACTTATCTGGAGGAATCACCATCAGAACAGCCCTGGACACTTTAACACCGCTAACTACTTCCTTCACTAGCTCCTGCAGTGGATCAAATGTTGCGATGCCTGCTGTCGATGGATCCTTACATACTGGTCTTCCGCGCCTAGCTAAGTGGTCACCCAGCGTAATGCATATGTTTCTGTAGCAATCAACCACCAAACGTAGGTGCCTTTCAACTACCAATCCAGTACGTTCCCTGCATTGTCTGCATTGGATCTTTAGAACTGGAGGAGTAAACTGACAGGTGTAACAGTAGCAGTGCCCACAAGACACGGATATCATCGCATCTTCGAGCAATCCAGCGCAAGCACAGCATGTCAGCAGCTGCCGAAGATAAGGCAATAGGCGTGGCAGACTTAATTCATACTCATCAGCATTAGACATCTGCGGCTCCACAGCTACGCTCACTACAGCAAGGCACGCTTCAGTGTACACCTCTGTAGCACGGGCAGCTATGCTGGCCGACTTAGGTAGAGGCATCCAGTTAAGGTGCTCTCTAAATAAAGCTACAATGTAAACACACGGTTAATTTAACAGTTGTAAGGTCAAACATTAACCTTTAACCTTTATTGCGGCTCTTGTGTTGCAGAATGTCTGCCATTAACCGCCTTCTGCCTCTCCTCCGAGTGTTTCCTTTGCCGAGACCGGTTGGAGCGTTTTATTCTGCAAGACCCTTTCACAAGGTTGCGAGATATGAAGAGAAGAAAGCGCAAGCTCTTCTTGGTGGTGGTCAAGAGCGAGTTGAAAAGCAACATAAGCAGGTTAGTGTTTAATGCAGTTCGTACACGTTGCGTAAATATTATCATCTTTCTAAGGGTAAACTCAGTGCGAGGCAGCGTGTGGAACTGCTGCTGGACGCGGGCTCATTCAGAGAATACGACATGTTCGTGGAACATTCCTGTGTCGACTTTGGTATGAGTGACCCATCGATGAAGGTACAGAAAAAACTTACCGGTAATGTTTTACTTATCCTATATCCTTATATGACCAGTTCCCAGGTGACGGTGTGATTACTGGCCATGGCTGCATTAACGGTAGAACAGTATTTGTATTCAGCCAGGTGAGAGCAAGTGTGTTATCGAGAAGGGGTTAATCTAGAGTTTGAAGTAGGAGATAAATCAGAGGAGAGTGGTGGGAAGGGAATAAGGATGACATAAGGATGCCATAAGTAGACTGACTAAAATGCGTAAAGATTGATACCCAGCATCAGTGTCAGAGTCCATCTGCATCCTGCAGGACTTTACTATCTTCGGAGGCAGTTTGTCAAGTATGCATGCAAAGAAAATATGCAAGGTATGTGTTATTATCAGGAAGGTTGCTTTTTTATTATGTACTGGGCATCGTTTGGGTTGCTTTAGGTGTTAGCACTTTATTCACATGAACTAGCCCAGCTTGCAGTACAAATAAGCAATATTCTAGCAACGTAGAGGGAAGTGGATAGACTTGCAACTACAAGATGCCCTAAAGGGGATGAAACTAAGTAATGGTCAAACAATGGCTCTGAGATTCCCCCCCCCCCCCACCTTTTGCTTTTCGCTGCTGTCTAAACTCCACACATGTTCCTCGTTGTTAGTCATGGGCTCACACTCCTGCAGATTATGGACAAAGCTATGGATGTTGGGGCACCAGTTATTGGGCTAAATGACTCTGGTGGTGCAAGGATCCAAGAAGGAGTGGACTCCCTAGCAGGATATGCAGACATATTTCAGGTTTGAGTGGAGGCATGTATGTATGGAAATATACTATATAGCCATTATCTCTTCTGTAGAGAAATGTCATGGCATCAGGTGTCATCCCACAGTTGTCCCTCATAATGGGACCCTGTGCAGGTGGGTGCTGTGTATGTATGCTAGGAGAGAACACATGTGTATAAGTTTATACTACCATAGAGTAAAGTGTTCTGTATTCCAACATTGAAATCCTTCACAATGTACCATCTACTTTAATCAACGGTTCATAGTGGTATTCAATTGCAGTGCTATGTACCAAATGGGCACTTGCATGATATCAAAGCTTCCATGTGAGCATGTACTGAATTGATTTGGTAGGAACTTCCCATATGTCTATTTACACAACAGCCCAAAAACAGGTGCCCCATCTGATCTGTGCTGTCATTGCTAGATCCTACTGATTCTCTTAGCTGTTTACTACCAAGCTTATATAAGTAGACCACAGCAAGGTTTAAACATATATACCACTCTAAGCCATCAAACCATCTAGTGCCACCTGATTAGCGCGTGTTTGAGGAGACATATTGTGTGTGGTCCCTGTAGCTCCATAAGTAGTGTGATTGTGTGTGTGTGTGTGTGTGTGTGTGCGTGTGTGTGTGTGGTGTTGGTTCATGCAGGTGGAGCTGTCTACTCACCAGCCATCACAGACTTTACTTTCATGGTCAAGGTACGTGAGTATCAAGCATACTTCTTTGAACAGTGATGTTTACCAACCAGTGCGTTGGATGTTGTAAGTACTGTGTTGGCCATCAGACATTTTGCCATTCAACTTGTTAGGAAGGTTGGATGGTTTTGGCTGATCAGTTATTTTATGCCCACGACCGCTAATCATGACCATGATTGTCCTGCTGTTAAATAATTCCTTACTTACTTGTAGCAAATGCAAGCTAGCAGCTAGAGGAGCTAGTCTACATGCACCCCATTGACTGCATGCCATAAAATAGGGTCAAGGGCTAAGGAAGGCAAGAGCTGACCATCATACCCTAGGCTAACAGGTGTAGGCATTGTAGGGTGAATGTGGTGCAGGCTGTATGCATGGCCTTAGGTACCACCATGCCCTAGGTTTCCTGAACCATTGTGGGGCTAATGGGGTGTGGGCCATTGTACCCTAGAAGCCAGCAGGGATTGTTGCCTTAGCGGTGTTACCCCACCTCAGTGTGTTTGCCCCCCTGGGTTAGGGTAGCCATATGTTGAGCAGTGGCCCCTCAAGGGACTGTACCGATTTTAGAGCAACAAATGGCATACATGATACAATAATGAGAACACACACACCAAAATTGTGTACAATTCAGTGGTAACAAGCAGACATGCCATAATGATGCGCATGCTATTGCTAGAACCGTAACAAACAAGTAAGTTTTTGAGGGTATGGATTTGGATAGAAGGATTTCAGTAATCATGGTAACATGCTGCATCGCATAAAGATAGCATATCTCAGATCACAATGACATTTTTTTTTTTTCAAGGTAACCTAACCCTAACCCTAACCTTTTTTCAAGATAACCTGAAGGATATTATAAACCATTCTTCAGTAATGGGGTCAATATGCCTGCCCCCAGCCTGGTACTTCATCCCCATCCTTTTTATGAGTAAATCCTGAAGCCTGGGCACCCCCCCAAATGTTCATAGGTCCGATCCACAATGCAAACCACATGCCTATATTGTAATCAAAAAGTGATTGTTTGAAATAAAGGAGCCTTGCACACTATTTTGACGGAACAGGATTTGGAGGCAAAGCTTTGAGCATAGTTTAATGACTAAGTAATGCTGAAGGGATATATGATGTAGTGCCATTGCATGTCTGTACAGCTCATACACATTGTCCATTGAGGAAGAGTTGATGGCCATAACACAGAATACATCATAGGCCACCCTATTCAGAGAATGAGGGCCCCTCAATCATCTATTGGGAGAGGTTACAACATCTCTGGTTTAATTCACTACACTCAATTAAAGCAGTCAGTGGGTGGGGGTGGGTGTGGACCGCTTTTAAGTACTGATGTTTGAAATGTCTAGCCGATTCCAGTCATTTAATACTCACATAAACTAATTATTCCTAAATGGAATTACATGTTTATTAGGCTTAAAAATTAAAATTAAAATTATATATATTGTTTCATTTCCAGGATACATCTTATATGTTTGTGACTGGTCCTAAGGTTGTGGAGGTAAGCGTCGGGTTTATCCTTTTAAGCTGTATGTAAATGACGTGTTTCCATTTGCAGGAGGTGACTAAGGAGGTGATCACCGACCAGGAGCTAGGAGGAGCTGAAATCCACACAAAGAAGTCAGGTTAGCCTGTTGTGTTACTCAGATGTGTATGTGTGTGTATATGTGTGTGTGTGTGCTGTATAATCAGTGTTGTATGTCTAAACAAAATGTGTGGTTTACTTATAGATGTCACATATATGGCTTTCATGATAAATCCGGCAACAGTTTTGTGCGCTACAATTTGTAAATAAATTTGATCAGGGATGGAAGTTAGCTGCATGTGAATGGTGTCAGTAGCCAAATATGGTCCATGAGTATCCTACATTGGTAGCCATCTCATTACTGTTCCACAGGTGTTGCTCATAAGGCATTTGAACATGATGTCCACGCTTTATATGAGTAAGTATTACAAAATCGTCTGTACTGTTTTACACTTGCCTTCTGAAAACTTGTACATGTATTTGGCAAACATGACCTCTATATTATTGGTCTTTAATTGTTTGTTTTTTTGCCATTTGTGACATACATTAAATGAATTACCACGCACATATCAAAACTGATGTGTTTCTGTTACACTTATACCAAATGTAAATTCTCAGTGTACACAAACTTCAATTTGAATCTTCTCCAATCATGCAACACCTCTGATGCTTGCTTGTGAGGATACAAGGCTTGATATTAAAAAAAAAAAAACTTATATGTCTGACCTGGCTGAGTGAGAAGTGACTGCGCAAAGCTCTGATAGCTGTATTTATATTAGCACTGACTTCGCATGTGAATAGATCAAATGTGCTATTAATGGGTTACTTATCTGAAGTTGAAGAAATGTTTATCATGGCAACCTAGGGTGGAGCATGGGATGGCGCTACCGTGGGTATCATATGGGATAGCATTAGCAGCTTGAGGGAAATGTTAAAAATCATATGAGAATGCACAACTACAGGGTTAGTGTTGCCATACAACTCAATAGTCCTTGTCAATGAGTGCGTATGAATTTAGTGTTAGCACTTGAGCTCAAGTGGGTGACCTGCGCACAAATTCCTTTTGCAGGTTAAGAGAGCTGGTGGATTTCCTGCCACTAAGCAACAGAGACCCAGTCCCCATTCGCCACACAGATGACCCAAAGTAGGTGTATCCTGCTCTTTGACATATGTCTACATTACACCAAATCTGTTATTTAGAAATCGGCTTGCCCCTGGATTGGACTACATTATTCCCTATTCTTCTGACCAGCCATACAATATGTTGGATGTCATTAGAACTGTTGTGGATGAAGGGAACTTTTTTGAGATAATGCCAAACTATGCAAAGAACATCATTGTTGGTTTTGCCAGGATGGCTGGACGTACTATTGGTGTTGTGGGAAACCAGCCTAACCAAAAAGCAGGTGTGTTGGACCATGTGAAAAACATGATATGTTGCTTATTAAAATTAATTTCTTTTTCATCATTATCATTTGTCCAAACAAGATCCATTAATTTTGTTCGTAAACTCCTATCCATGTTTGGGAATTCTGTATGTTTAGCCTTATATCTCATATATCATCGACATTGTCATGATACCTATTTAATGTCTAATGTCCTGAATGTCCCACCTGTGTGTATATGTTTTTGCAATTCTGACGTTTGTGGAACCTGGTTACTGCACTGGCACATAGTTCCAAGTCCTTGTAGGAACAAGCCTTGCTATTGGAGCTATTAATTTGCTTCATTTGCAGAATTTACCAGTAACTACACATGTATATCAATAGGATTTAAGTACCTTGGCCCGATCCTAAAAGGACTTGCTGGATGCACAGCAAAAAAAAAAAGGCATGGGGGGGGGGGGAATTTGCTGTTCGGTCATTGAAGGGACCTAGTTACATTTGATGGTACTAATATAGTGGGCAGCTTTTAATATTGTTTACTATACAAGTATGTTGTATTGTAGAGCATATTTAGGTCACACAATACTAGCTTTGCTTTGTGTGTTTATATGTGCATTCTCTTCCTCCAGGTTGCCTGGACATTGTGGCTTCCATCAAAGGCGCAAGGTTTGTAAGGTTTTGTGATGCCTTTAACATCCCACTCGTCACCTTTGAAGATGTTCCTGGCTTTTTGCCTGGTAAGTGGGCTCACCGCTTGTAATCTTCAGGTTATTGTGGGTGTACAGTGATGTGGAATATCCGCTGTGACAGTTTATCAAGCCTGTGCTAATGCAGATTGTGTCATTGTGTATGTACATGTTGAATTTGCCTACTAATCAATCACATGGCCCATCAGGCACATATGAGGAGTACAACGGCATCATAAGGAATGGTGCCAAGCTTTTGTATGCTTATGCTGAAGCCACTGTCCCCAAGATCACTGTTATCACAAGAAAGGTATTTCTCATTGTCTGTGACCACTTTCTTATTGTTGGAGGGTTCACTTACAAGTTTGATGTTGTTGCAGAGCCTCATGGCTTGTCTGGTTGAATGATTTTAATAAGCAACATTAAAGAAACTTGTTTCTATTGCCTCAAGCATAAATGGGATTTCTCTTCAAGAGTAGGTGATGAAAAATAGATCCTTTGTATTTTCTAAAGGGATGCTAGTAGAATCACTATACAATTTATGGGTGGGGGGGGGGGGATGTTAATGGGAATATTTATATACTGGCCTATTACTGTTTTTCTTTGGTCCCTTTAGGCATATGGCGGAGCTTATGATGTGATGAGCTCCAAACACTTGCGTGGTGATATAAACTATGCCTGGCCAACTGCAGAGATAGCTGTCATGGGAGCTGGGGTATGTGTATGGGAGCTGGAGTATGTGTATGGGTAGTACATGGGAGCTGGAGTATGTGTATGGGTAGTACATGGGAACTGGAGTATGTGTATGGGTAGTACATGTGCGAAAAGTAATGGAGGGAAGTTCACAGAAATTTTGAAAACCCACAAGTTTGGTTATGCTGGACACTATCTCGTATATGTATCTGGATGGGATTGAAAATGTAGCTGATGTGATTTTCCACAAAGGAGCTTCAATGTTTACATGTGCAATTGATTTTAAGTCCGCATAATCGGAGCATGGTGGTTCCATATGGATAGTATTGATGCAGTAGTTATTTATAAATGTGACTCTCATCTAGAGGGGCAACCACTTACCTCTTTGTCGCTATCAATTGATTACACAAAACTGAACAGTTGAAGTTTTAAAGGACCTAGAATGTTGAAATATTTGAACAAAACATGTGTTACCTAGGTCTCTTGTTTGCAGTAAAGATCTCGTATAGTATGTATTGTTTCTCAATAGGGTGCTGTAGCCATCTTGCACAAGCGTAAGAGTCCATCAGGTAAGTATTGTACTGGCTGCTGTGTAGACATAATTGACAGCTTGATCATCACATCACTTTTGATACTCAGTATTACTAGTGTAATAGAAGCTGTGGTCATTAATATTTGCAATTGTGCTTGGAATCACATTTAACCATACTATACTTATGAAAATTGCATGAGAGTGCTTGGGTATGTGTGCTTATTTATACTTAGTTGTGAGATTGGGAGAGGAACTTTCATAATGTCAGTCATGGCATGAACATACCCCTCCCCATTTGCTGATTTGCTCATTTCTTTTATATAAAGATCCATCATGAAATGCAATTTAAATTACACTGAACCGATAGGTTATGCCTTTCAAATGCAAAACAGTATATAATTACACTGAACCGATAGGTTATGCCTTTCAAATGCAAAACAGTATATAATTACACTGAACCGATAGGCTATGCCTTTCAAATGCAAAACAGTATATATTTAGCTCAAGTCCAAGGTTTTTTTTTCTTACCAAGGTCAGGCGAGATAACGAAGAGGCCTGGATTGCTAGCAGATGGCGCCAGGATTAGCACACACAATAGGTGGTAACACTAACCTGACTAGGTGGTAACCCTAACCTGACTAGGTGGTAACACTAACCTGACTAGGTGGTAACCCTAACCTGAACATCGTTAACTTTGTTGTTCCATTCAACTTTTTATTTCTCTGTTTTGGTGCAGTACAATAATCAATCACTGATTTGATTCATGCGATCTGATTGGGTAGAAACATTAAGTGAGATTATAAATGCCTGAAAGAAAGTTCTGAAGTGATATTTGTACACCAGCCCTAGTTAGCAAAGCTACCAATTGCAATTAGCGCTATCTAATATAAATGGCCTTCAATACCATCTTGTGTACTATTACAAGGCTTTAGTTGGAGTTCAGCTTCAGTTCAGCAACTATTATAGTGTATTTTTGAATGTACTGATCAATGAGATACAAATGAATTATTGGCTTATACATTATGTCATTTCATGCAAGCAAACTACAGTGTACAACAATACTGGTGATTATAAATTTTACTGCTTGTTTTCCAGAGCTAGCTGCGCTCCAACACGAATATGCAGATACACTATGCACCCCCTACCAGGCAGCAGCCAGAGGTAAGGACTGGGGGTAGAATCATGTCTGGATTCATGTGATGATATTATCTCACCAGGTTTTATTGATGATATTATCCAGCCAAGAGATACAAGGAGGAGGATCTGTGAGGATCTTGAAATGTTGGCCACTAAAAAGCAAAGCAATCCTTGGAAAAAACATGGCAATATACCTTTGTAACTATTTAATGACAGCTGCAGTTGAAAATATTAGCAGTTAGATTAGTGATATTAGTGTGGTGTATACATATGTAACCATGTAGCTTCAATTACATCCAGAACGCAAACATGTTCCATTTATCATCCAATAGCACATAGCAGGGCAATTATGTAATTGGTGTCCTGTGCACAAATCCTTTATTAATGATACAATAATGAATTGGATACAAATTACAAATGAGAGCTTAAACTGGAAGCTGTGTATGCAGCAATGCTCTGAGGGCAGGGTATAACAGTGATGTTTCAGAATGACTAGACTCTGTTGTTCTTTTGAACACATTATCAACTGCCTGCTGCATAGCTGTTGGAGCAGCATTGCGTTCTCTTGCAACAGCAATAACAAGAGTGTTTGCTTTATAGTCATGTAGAAGCGGGAACACCAATTCAACACCATCTTCTTTGCGGACAATACGAATCTGAAAAACCACAAGTCCATCTCACACAATATAATAATGAAAACCAAAAGCTTACAAAGAACAGAAGTTTCTGCAACTTCATCCTGTTGATTACACCGGGGTCCCCTGGAGGAAAGTGTGAGCTGTATTGCTTCAATTCTGCTGTTGATGGGACCACCAAACATAGACACAACCTCCAGATTGAGTCAATTGGTGGGTGCTGTATTATAAATATTTGAAACCACTACAATATAACAACTGGATGCTAGTACCAAGTGTAGCTGCATCACATTAATAGCACTCTTAAGCGTGGCAAGAGGCACAGACAGGATGCGCATGAAAGAATTCAAGGTGCTATGGAGGAAAGGTCTGCAAACCACCTGCAGAATAGTGATGATGCAATGCACACTGTACATGGTACATGCATACCTCAGTATTAAAAAAATCTTCCAAAGTTTGTAGCTCCAGGTCAGACCACACCCCTTCTAAAATGAAAATACAATTTTCAACATACTTTCTTATTTGAAACCTAACCTTGGGGTGTGAGTGGTTTAAATGTCATTTTTAAAGGGATATGTTTTGTAACATCCAGTGACAAAGTTACTGCAAGTGTTTCAGTGTGGTACGAGTGAACACTATGGTCCACTGCCATTAACTGCCACTAGATGCATTAGAATATCATACAACTCCGTACATGATATACAAATATACCTGAAGATGTTGTTGTTGGGGTGGCTGCTGGGATGACTGCTGTACCAGGTTGTAACTGGCAAACAGAAGTGATAAACTTCCTAGAAAGGCCTCCATACGGGATATACGAGGACTACTGCTTAGAGAAAAGATATCTGCCATCTGCTGTGCAGAAACTGTAATAGTCCAACCGCGATGGCTGGTTAGCGATTTCCCTTCCACTACAGGACTAGGAAGTGGGGGAATTGAGGGGAGAGGAGATGCAGGCCATGGGCTAGGCCGTGGAGAGACTATAGGGCTTGGGGAGGGTAGAAGGACTGGCTTGGCAATGGAGGGAGTCGGGGTAACAGTAGAGTCTTCTTGCTCCATAACCTCAGAGCCATATATGACAGCCTTCACAAAATCCTACATTTCCACAATCATAACAACATTGCAAAACACATAAGCATTCCTTACCTGAAAATAGCGAGGTGCACTATTGTGCATAATCCCAACGTTACCAGCCTTACAAACAAAGTCTAACAAGAGTGCACAATGGCCACTGATTACAGAAACATATACAATAACCTACCAACAAATTGAACTCCTCCATTTGACATCAAGACAACTGACACACAACTAAACAGAGATTGTCAGGGAAAAGCACAACACTACACCACAACACAGAGTAATTAGAGTACCCATAATAAAGGATACAAGAGGTCATAATGGAGTTGAAGATGGGATGGGGACTCGGCTATCATCTGTAGACCCAGGACAGTTATCATCACAGGCCGTTCAGGTCATAATAAAACATAACCTTTGCACTGGCCACATTTTGAATGAACTGACTCAAATACTGCACAGCGGGATCAGTTTGAATCATACCCTAAAATGGAATAATGCCCATACAGTCAGGTTAGTAAGATTAACAGTAATACTACCTGGATTACCTGGATCAATAAGGGTATGGACTTTGTAGACACAACAACTTTCCTAAGTGCTTCCCTTAGCAGGAGAAAATAACTGCCGACGTTCAAGTCTAGTTTGAGTTCTCCACTTGACACCTCAATATTTACATTTATCTGTTCAGGAAACAAGCAACACATAATATGAAGGCACCTGCTGAAGTGCTTACCTCATGTTGGTTGCAAACAAGTGACAGTTCAGTCAGCTCAAACTTTAAGCTGTGGCAATCAGAACGATATGACCAGCTAGTATCTGTCAGTTAATGATGGAACAACGCATGACAAGTATATTTAAGTGTTGATGCTCAACAAACCTGATAAGTAGTGATCGAGCTCCAATGCCATACCAAGCAATGAGAGCATTGCTCGCCAAAGAGCCAACAGTGCCACACCCACACCTTCACACCTGCTACACAACAATATTCTTCGTACCACCTGACCACCACTTGAACTTGCCAGCGGCCTCCTAAACATCAGCTATGCACAACAAAAAAAGTAACATATCACCTCACAATACATCACTTGACCCTTACTTGCATCATACACAAACCTCCCCCCCTCCCCCCCCCCCCCCCCCAACTTTTCGGGTTATGCACATACCCTGCACTCTATTCCATGAGAAGTAGATACTAACAAACAGTTTTCCAAGTGCTGGCTCAATAGATCATGCAGCTGGTGCGATTCAACCTCTGGCTGAGGAAGACTAATGTATGCCGTGGTATGCAATGGTATGCAAGGTATGCAAAGGCAATATAAGCATCACACCTGTGTACTTGCACATATGTGGCACCATATTCTAATTGGAGCACATTACCATGGATACCTGCAACACTCAACTGTAAGAAATAATTTATTATGTGCATCAAAGCATAGGTCTCTTAACTTACACTTGAAAGAATATGATAATTGTTCAACTGTGAAGACAGCAAAGAAGTGAATGATGAAGAGACACTTTGAGGTCGCAGACACATGCGTTTGATGAGGCCACTTTTGAAACTGGTTTCCTCCAACTGTAGATTGAGAAATAACTTATGAAACAGGTATCCTATCAAACAGCTAGCTACATATACCAAATTCTACATTGTGCAAAACTGATATTCATCCTTTTTAAGGAGGAAAAGTGGGGTGGGGGTGGTGAGGGGGTAAGTGCAGAAGATGGGAGAAGAGAACGGAAACCAAAATACCAAAGCCATTTATTACTGATTACTGAAAAAATTTCACCCTCCCCTCTCAGCTTTGCCCTGTTTAACACCGACAACCATTAGCAATTCCTCTAACCTGAGCACACCACATTATTAATGTATTCCACCCACCTTGCGTTTCAACACATGGCCACTGCTTGTCACTGAGGTGCAGTAAGGGCAAAACAGTATGGATCTATTCCTACCTCTCCACACACAACACATACCTGTAATAGCTTTCATATGGCTTAAAACTGCCTGTGTAGGATCTATTTCATCCAGATTGGTGGCTGCAAAAAAACACTGTGGAACTGTAACTTCATCTCCAGTAGCCACTTGCAACACATAATAACTATCAGTAAACTGAGGGTGAGGTGTGGCAGCTACAACAAGGTATGCCAAGGGCTGAAGTTCCACAAAAAGAGTTTTCGTGTCAGGAGGGAAAGGGAGTGGCTTCAACAGTGGGACAGACCTAACCCTCAAACCTTGCTCGCAAGCCTTCTCCTCTACACTTGCCAAGAACAGCTGACACCTACGCAATACAACCATAACATCATAAGCCAATGGACAGAATATCATTACTAACTGCAGCATGGTCAGCTGAGCAGGAAGGGCATTCTTGTTTTCAGCAACCTCCCTCTCTAATGTCTCCAAGGCAACCTTCACACCTGAGCCTAAGCAGTCTACCGCAACAGTGGCAACAATGTGCCCTATCCGACTATCAATACTAATCAGCAAGGTCCAAGCAGTGTGCCTTAGTGGTACCAGCACCTTAACACACAGAGGAGCCTCTTCAAACACAGCTAAAAAAGAAAACTATCTCAGGAGATCAGAAGGTGGTATGAGGTATTTACCATTGTCCTCCCATGGGGTATTCTGCAGTGTTGAGAGCAAACCTCTGAGCAGTACCTCAGAATGAAGTGCAATACACTTTGCCAATAAAGATTCTAAAGAAAGACTCTTGGAAGAAAGGGTTAGTTTGCATTCTGATGGGAGTGGTGGAGAATGAAGGATGGTAAAAGGTTGTCTTTGGCACGTAGGATCTATGGTTATTGTTATGCAAGGAACAGTGGCAGGTGTGGCTGTTGTAGAGAACATGTGTGTCAATACACACTTCAATGGTATACCACGAAAAGCTTGCCTCTGCTAAGCTGGTTAGGTATACCAACACTGAGGGGCTGTAGAGGTGACCAATAGGCTACCTTCAATCTCTGGCCTGATGTGTATTCCTCAATCCTAACATGGCTTCCACACATCTGCACTGCCTGCAAAATGAGGTGACCCCATGTCAGAACTCTAGCTAGTGCCCACCTGAGACCAGAGGCAATCCAGTTGAAGGGAGAGGCAGAAGCAGTGTAGGCAGAGATACATATTAGAGATGGGGTTGTCATCCACAAAGAGACGAGACTGCACAAGCTGATGTAGGTAAAGGAGCTGGTTAGCGTGCAATAGCAGCGGTTTGTCTGTAAATGAAGAAAACATCGGTGAGTACCACCACACAACAATTGCATACCATCCCCTCCTCCCAACCTAGCAGTGAATTTGCAACCAAAATTTTCAGCTCAACCAATCTCCATGGAAACAGCGGATCATCACTCATCAAGGACATTGAGACCTGGTCATTAGTAGGTTCAATCAAGGTAGTTCAGAATATCCACAAGGCCAGTACCTCAAACTCATATGGAACAATGAATGTTACCATTCCATTCTTGATCCTGAGAGTCAACATGGTCTCAGGGACACCTTCCTTCAGCAGGCGTCTACGTATAGCTCCTTCCAGCATACCAAAAGCTATGGCTTGTTCCTCTTGGGTCAGTGGAGGGGGTAGTACTATCCTCTCCTTAATAGCCAAAGGTAGACGAGGGTAGGTTCCTGTGCTAAGAACATCCAAAGCCATTGCAAGGCTGCAGTAGGGCATGCTGTGCAAGAGATGACCAAAGTAACGTGGTGACACCACCAGCAATGCCCTACCATGCTTGCACTAATGATACACGCGACAGGTGGACAAGTTGGTCAGCGGTGTCTATGTACAGCCACGACTGGTGGCTAAGAGCTGCCGACATCTCCTACAAAATCCTTCGTTTATTGCATTGCTGTCGATTAAAAATATCAACTCACAGCACACTTTTGAACACTTTCAGAGTTGCCCGCCCATTTCACAAGAGCCAGAAGGCGAATTAGGAGGAGCCTCGTCTTTCTTGCGAACTGAACTATCTCATACTTTCTACGTAAAAAGGCAATGTGCGTAAATACGCAATTTAGTTAATATTACAGCACTAGTACCTGTCCGTATCCGACTTTCGAGGAAGGCTGATAGAGCATTGATATATATAGTGTTATTACCATGAAAATGGCTTTTCACTTACAGCTCAGATAAAACCGTGAGGTCATGATAAGCTCTCTTCAGCAGGGAGTCCAGTACGCCACTTAACGCTGTTGTCTCCCTACCGCTCATATTATAATACGCGCCTAATTATACACTAATACCACGGTGTAAAAATGGTCACGTGAGTAGATAAAAGCATTAATTTTTTCCTCGGTTGTTGTCTAGTACTGCGGGCATAGTGCCACCCGCAAGAGAGTATCGATGGCGAAAGTGAAGCAGCTGCAGTATGTAGCCCTATACGACTACGAAGCCAGGGATAATGAAGAACTGACCATCAGAAAGAATGATGTTGTAACCTCGGTGGAACCACCTGGTGGAGCATGGCTAAAGGTGAAGAACGAAAGCAAGGTCATAGGGTTGGTACCGGCCAACTACCTGAAAGAGATGCCCCAACAACAGGCTACGCCGCACAGCGCCAGATCAGTAGCCGAGGATCCCAACAACGTATACCAACAAACCGACCTGATGCGCACCCCATCACTCAATATCAATGCGATTGCGAAGTACAAATACTGCGGCAGCAGAGAAGACGAACTGTCTCTCGAGAAGGGAGATGCGGTGGTTGTGATGGAAAAGGAAGCGGATGGTTGGTGGAGGGGGAGGTGTGGAAATCGCATAGGATGGTTTCCTTTCAACTACGTAGAGGAGGTGATTGATTCTCCCGAAAAAGCGAGCGCAGCGGCGGCATCCGCGTCCGAACCCCATGAGAAGCCGTTCATATGTGGCGTAGTGGCTCTGTATGCTTTCAACTCGGGTAACCCGGAGGAGTTGGCCTTTCAAAAAGGCGATCTCTTGGATATCATTGACCAACCATTGGATGACCCAGACTGGTGGGAGGCCCGCAAAGCAAATGGTGTGACAGGACTGATACCACGTAACTATGTGGAGATAGTTCATGATGCCAGGCCTATCTTTGGGGGCGATACCACTGCACCAAAGCAATCTGGTGGACCCTCAACGGCTACTGCTTCGCCAAGCACTAAACCTGCGCCATCTTTTACACAAGAAAACTGGTATCATGGTAGGATATCAAGGAAGGATGCGGAACATGTACTCACCACGCGTGCACAGAATGGCCAGTTTATTGTCAGAGAGTCTGAGACTAAGGTGAGGGAGCATCTTCGTGTAGCCCATAAAACCAACTAACAGAACAACCACACTATAACACACATGTCCTCATCTATCAGGATATCTATCCTCCCCTTACCTATCCTCCCCTTACTTATCCTCTCCTTACTTATCCTCCCCTTACTTATCCTCCCCTTACTTATTCTCCTTACTCGTCTTCTGTTACATGATATTCTTTCTCCACCCCCAGCCTGGTGATTACTCCATTTCTATGAAGGCTCCTGATCGCATCAAACACTTCAACATAAAGAACCTACCAGATGGTCGCTATGGCATTGGTCAGCGTAAGTTTGACTCCATGGATGAGTTGATCCAGCATTATCGTAGAGCACCTATATTCACCACTGCTAATGATGGGAAGATGTTCCTGGACACTGGCCTTCCAAGAATGTAGCCACCTTACCACCTTCTTCTTCAAAAGGCAGTGTGATTTCATACTGTCACCTTTATTGTATGTGTTCACTTCCAATTCACGTATGCAGATGCACATCACACACATCCATGCAACACAGTTTGTGTACGAGTGTGTGGTGTGTGTGTGTGTGTGTGTTGAACTCAGTTGTGTTGAAGTGACCTAGTTATGTGTTAGTCCTTTTGTTGTGTACATAATTGGCAAAGCTTCATTTATTTGTCTATTATTTTGTGCAGTAAGAGGCTTGCTCCTTGCGTAGTAGCCAACTTATTGTCAATGGTATTCCTAAGCCAAATTTCCTGAAATACTGTTTGCTCTGGCCTGTGGAGAGATTGCAAACACAATTGTAAACCATATCCCAAAAGTGTGCACAACAATTTTACCTGTGCACAAGCCTCTGACCCTCCACAACATAAAACACTAGCATTGGTGCATCCTGTTGTATGGGAGTTTATGATCCACCAAATGAAGGTTTACCAACTCACCACTTTGTCTTGGGGCTGGAAGAAGAAGTACACTGATGCAGTTGCCCTGGGCACAGGCCTTCTTCTTGTTGGGATACTCCATTGCACGCAGTACTTGTGTTGTGAACCCTCTTGGCCCAAATATTTGGTAGAATGTTTCCAGCTTGGATCTACTGCCCAGGTCTATGTCAGAGGAGGGAGGGAATCAGTTATGATAGTAGGCGTGGTCATTTAACCTGAATGCATGCTTCTATAGCTTCTACTCCTTTTTGTGGTGTAATCTCGGCACCAGTGGGCCAGTGGATCTTAGCTGAAGTGATGGGAGGTTTAGCTAGACGGTGAAGTGAATTGGCTATCATCTGTTTCACCATGCCGCTAGCTTCCTTCTCAACATCTTTGGCGACTACCTCGCTGTCGTGCTGGACATTATCTGTTGGTAATTCGCTCGGAGAAGCGACAGCTGTAGTGTGCTTATTGACCTGCATCACTGTTGTCACGGCAACTCGCATGCGCATTAGTGAATGCAGACGTGTGTAGGTGTAAGTGTGGGTGAGCGGTGATCGGGTTATAAGATTAATACGTCACCGCACCCACACTCGCACACGCACACACACAAAGTCACGTTCACGCTCACAATAGCACCGAACAATGGAGCTTGGTGCTTGCGACGGAGAAGGAATGAACACTCAGTTGACTACTGATGGAAACGAACCATTGACCACTCGTAAGCAGCCAGCGATGTGCATGTCCCTTTCCGACGAGGTTATGACTTACTCCTTTTACCCCCAGCTCCGTGTGCGATGGTACCGAAGGTCGAAGCAGCACCAAATTCATCGCCATCCCTGGGTACACTATTTAGTCAGTTGACGCCTCTGGGCCCGACAGACAGATGTACACCATCACAGGCACAAGCGATGGGTCAACAGATCTTGTCTATTATTGCCGTTCACGAAAGAGGCAAAGTCCCGCTACCTGGTAAGTAACGTGTTAAAATCTAGCGTCGCATATACGAATTTTTCCAATGATTTTCATGTTTTAATCGCAGGTGAATTGCAAAACAGTTTTGATGTATTTCATCGCTGTCTAGCGGTGGTGTACGGAACCTTTTTCCTCAACCTATACACGAAGGCCAACGCCCCTTGCCTTTTGTGCCATGGTTGCAAAAGCCTTTATCCACCAGGACAGTTCATACACCACTCCTGCTTGGCACTTCCTCCCAACATCCTTCCCTGTCGATCACGTATGTGGAGACGGTGCCTCGTCCCCTTGGTATCCCCTGGCCTGGACAGGGTGCAACAGAAGCAACGCTGGAAGTATGTATTGGAAAAGTTTTCCCATACAAGCATGGGTGTGGTCCGAAGAAACCCAATCCCTCCTGAGACAGAAGCACAACTGCTTGAGATCCCAGAATGCAAGAGAGGTCGTTTTGTTAAGCTGCCTGATGACAATGCACAGGAGACATCCTCCTCCCCCACCTCCCCTCCAGCAATACTTGGAGACAACCACTCCCCGCAGTTCTCCCTGCTAGATGGTACGGGATCACTTCTAGAGGTCGAGGTAAGCGAGACACACCACTGCCACAACAGATGTGTAGTGGTGACCTTTTCTTGTGTAGGAGTATGAGGGAGGTGATGACACACCACCTGCTATTGTCAACCACAAACAGCAACCCACTGCACTCAGTACGACTCCCCCACACACCATACCACTGCCTCCCACACACACACCACACTTGCCCCTGAAATGTGGTCTAACTATCACAAAGATTCTTCTTCTCATCGTACATACCAGGCCTCGCCCAGCAGCTAGTGCGTGAAGTACAAAGGCTACAGGCTGAACTGATTCAGGCACAAGAGAAGCTGAAGGTTGCAGAGGAACAGCTGCAGACAATGCCTTCAGAGGGTAAGTACTCTCACCCCTACTCATCGTTGCCCTCCCTCATCATGGCACACACACCCCTTCTATGCCAGCTTGCATGCGTGAGCAGCTAGCACAGGCGCTGTCCAAGCAGAAGATGCTCATAGTGGAGAGAGACCAGGCCGTTGAACAGGGCAAGCTGACACAGCAAAGAGCCGACCAACTTCAGTTGCAACTTCAGAAGTTGCATTCCACATACGGTAAGCTGACAACCATTGTTGATGCATGCAGATCACGTTTTGACTCATGCAAACAGCTCAAATGGAGAAACACTTCCATGTCCAGTAGTAGTTTATTACCAGAGAGAAATCAATATACTTGGCACAAGCTACCACAAGTATCAATCACATGGTGTGTATACAATTGTCAATATATTCCCCTGTTCCACATGTGTGGGATCCATTAGTTGTCAGGTGGTTCATCCACAAATGTAGCCAACAATTCCTTATCGCTGTCTGCAGCTGGTTCACACCTATCACAGCTGCTAGTCACTATAGAGACTCCACATTGTATATCCATCAACTGACGTGTCTCTTCCTGATCATTGCTGCTCAGTGAATGGTCACCACTATTCTGTGAATGGTCGTGAAGGCTGTTCTCATGCTCCATAGGTGGGCTTGGTATGTTCTTTCCTTGGGTGTCAATTGGAGTATTGGGGGCTGCACCACCAGCAATACTAGTATATAGGGAACTGATCTGGTCTGATGGTGCCCTAGGCATGTGATTTATCTGCTGCTGGCCCACTGACCTATTCTGAGCAGAAAGATTTAGTGGCTGTTCATTGGGTGAAGATAAGGAGCAGTATTTGCTAAGTGGTGGTGATGGGTGGAGGCTAGACGGTGGTGGGTGAAGACTAGGTGGGGGTGGTGTCACCAGGCTAGGTGGGACGGATGGATGCTGGAGCAGGGCACATACTGCTATTCCCTGTTGACATGTGGCCTGGGGAGGAGGGATGCTATAGTACAGGGGTGGAGGCAAACACATGGCCTTACAGCAAACATTGGTTGTAAGCGGTGGTGACCCAATATGTCTAATACAACAGAAAGTGGTGGTGTGAGAGAGGAGGC
Organism: Eunapius fragilis; assembly: GCA_963681505.1. NCBI lineage: Eukaryota > Metazoa > Porifera > Demospongiae > Spongillida > Spongillidae > Eunapius > Eunapius fragilis. Next base: position 237,012 of record OY811985.1, read on the forward strand.
TCCAGATAGAATACAGTCAACCAACACTTCTAGGAGCACATTAGTCACCCCATTATCACAGTCCACTGAAGGACCTGTCAACAGCTCCACTATGGTTTTCAACAAGGACTAAGTAAATGCAGGCAACAAATAACTCACTGCTGATGCATTGATAACAGTCACCTGTGCTGTGGTGATGGGGAGGAGGAGGCCAATGTACCGCACAAGACAGTGGAGTGTCCTCGCGGATGATAGCTTCACATCAGGTGGTCCTATCAGTGGCATCGTTAATAAAAGTTTGTTAACCCAGATCTGATGCACTACCAGATGTGATGTCTTCAAGCAACCATTGCACAATAGCTGAGATAGTTTGGTCATCACAGTCTCTGCGAACTGAAACCCAACACTCCAAGGCCTTGTGTACAGCAAGCTTCAGTTGAGAGCAGGAATGATTCGCGGAGCGTTGAAATACAAATGACTGCACAAACCACTCTTCAATGACAGCAGTGAATGGAAGCAGGTGGTCGCTACAACTACGCCCAATGTGAGAAGGGGAGGAGCTTAACTACAGGGCGGATTGTGTGCACTAACCTGACAATAAGGGTTTGCACAAGACTCCACATAGCTGTATGGATTGAAGGCACCAGTGCACACAGCAGCATGCCTTCTGTTGATTCTGTGATTATCTGGATAACGGTGGTAATGGTGTCACTGCAGTGCAGTGTACTGCTGCATCAGCTTACCTGTTGTGGCTGCACAGCCAGACCTAAACCAACCACAGCAAGCCACCTTACCACAGGAAACTGGACAGACCCTTTGGTGGTGAGTTGGCCTGCGTAGCAAAGTACCCTGCAGAGGGCAGTAAGTGTGAGTAGCAAGGAGGAGGATCGCTCTGGCTCCAGTTCAGGGGTCAATGAAAGCGGTAACAATTGTGACTGTGGTGGTGATGGTAATGGCAGGTTTCCAAGTGCTGGTGAAGAGGACAACAGTGAGGATGAGCGTGAGAGGTGGGTGTGATGATGACACTCTAACCTGGACCAAGCAACTCCAGCAAAGTCTTCTCCAGACATGCCAGTGCTTCAAGTGCCAAAGCAAGCCACTGTTCTGTAGACTGTAACAGTACCAGACATCGAGCACTCTCCTGGATCAAATACAGAAGAGTAGTTACATGTGTAAATGCATTTTACACACGCACCTGTGCCAAGTGGGTATGCGATGAGAGCAAACCAGCTGTTGCCCAGGCTTTGAAAACGCCCTGGAATGCAAAGAATAATCAACTAGCTATTGCAGAGCACCACACCTTATACTGCCCCACTTGACTTGGGAAGGACACTATGATTCTAGAAATGGCTGACAGCGCTGTTGCCTGTACATCAGGCGTAGATTGGGAGAGGCGTGAAAGAGTTGCAAGCGCAAGAGGCAAGCTGTGCACTATGTAGTCACGAGAAGCAGAACAGCTGCTGGCGCGCTTTAGCACAACACAGAGGGCGCGGCAAGCTGTGCACTGGAGCAGAATTCTTGAAGATGACTATTGAAAGAGGTTGTCACCTAGCCAAGTAAAATACGACATAAACATTTGTACTTGAGCAAGTATTTGCGAAAGAGTAGTCGTCCATTTCTTGCATTCAGCGATGAAGGTGCTTTCCGAACATCTTTCCACAGCAGTGGCAAACAGCGCAATACAACTTCCCTCTCCATCAACCACATTCTGATGCAGAACGACAGCCTTCCCCCCGTACTAGATAAAATACCACCTGGCAGACTGTAAGAAAGACATACCAACTGGTTCCACTCGCCCCATCCTCTCACACATGCAAGCGACAAAGGGCTGCTTGCGCCTTCAACCAAGGACACAACGAAATCCAAACAACTCATACGCGACATAACAACACGTGTCTAATTAACAGGGGTTCACTCGTATTTAAATCCTTGACTAAATCTTGGGACCTAAAAATTTAATCAATTTTTACAATGGAGTAGATCTTCCGCACGAAAAGAAGGCAGGCAACAAATCCCAAGCAACCTGTGGATGAAAAGAGTGAATTGAAAACAAACTGAAGCCACACGCACACAACATATACCTGTCATCATAAATAAGAGGAACATCGCTATAAACGTGTACCCAAAATACAAGATATATGACAGCAGGCCGACAATGGAGGTCTTGAAATAGAAGTAGTGAAGGATGAACAGAAATGTGTAGAAGACGGTAGTGGCAGTTGAAAAGAAAGACCTCCACCACCATCTATAGTCCTCAGAGCACAGGTGGAAGTAGCACAGGAGAACACTTGTCTCAGCACAGACTAGAATTAAAACTAGGAATGCCAAGAACACAAAGCCAAACATGTAGTACATCTGTCCAGTCCTGTGTGTGTGTGTGTGTGTGTGTGTGTGTGTGTGTGTGTGTGTGTGTGTGTGTGAGAGAGAGAGAGATCAACAGATGAGACAAGAGGTTAATTTACATGTGATACGGATAGGGTTAATGTGCATGTGATGGAGTTAGTGTGCATGTGATGGGTTAGTGTGCATGTGATGGGTTAGTGTGCATGTGATGGGTTAGTGTGCATGTGATGGGTTAGTGTGCATGTGATGGGTTAGTGTGCATGTGATGGGTTAGTGTGCATGTGATGGGGTTAGTGTGCATGTGATGGGTTAGTGTGCATGTGATGGGTTAGTGTGCATGTGATGGGTTAGTGTGCATGTGATGGGTTAGTGTGCATGTGATGGGGTTAGTGTGCATGTGATGGGTTAGTGTGCATGTGATGGAGTTAGTGTGCATGGGATGGGTTAGTGTGCATGTGATGGGTTAGTGTGCATGTGATGGAGTGTGATATTGTCATCTCACCAAATGCTATTGAATATGAAGAACAGTTGTATGAAGATGCACCCAAATGGAAGGATCCCTCCCATCAGGGCACTGGGAACAGAATGAGACAGCCAGGACTGGTCTGGTATCTCACGAGGAATCTGGTTGACAGGGACTGGAGGCTCAACTGCCTACAATGGCAGAAGGTTAATTGTGCTTCCCTATACGTTTGACAGGATAAGGGACACACCGATTTCCTAAAGCCCAGGAATGATCCCACAAAAGTGAGTGGGAGGGATATGCCGAACCACAGGCATAGCAGGGCCAGCAAAGTGGTGAATGGAATGGCTGCAGATGACTTGGCTCCCCAGAGAAGGAGGTTGAGGAAGAAGAACACACCAAACAATACCCTAGTGATGTGAAAGGTGTCATCATCATAACAGCCAAGTTAATAGTAGGGGCTTACCCAGGGACAAACAAAGCAGTCATCAATACATTACTTTTCCATTTCAGACCACCCATCACTGAAAACCATAAAAACAGAAGTAAGACACCGATGTAAATCAGACTAGACAAAAGTTACTTTTGTAAAGACGAGCAGATATATAGCCAGAAACAGCTCCAAGGAACACATACAGAACCTGGAATGAAATGGGAATTAGTTAACCCATAATACATATAGGTTGCTCATACTTCTACCACCCACCAAAACAGCAGTCATCAAAGCTCCACGATTTGGAGGAGACAGGAATCCAAGACAAGCAAATACTACAATGTAGGACAAGACGATAAGTCAAATGGCTTAGAAATCCTTGCACAAGCACAACTTTCAACATCACGTCCTTCCACAGCTAGTTAACATTACTTCCTTCCACTGCTAACATCACTTCCTTCCACTATTAACATCACTTCCTTCTACTGCTAACATCACTTCCTTCCACTGCTACTGCTAACATCACTTCCTTCCACTGCTAACATCACTTCCTTCCACTGCTAACATCACTTCCTTCCACTGCTAACATCACTTCCTTCCACTGCTAACATCACTTCCTTACACTGCTATGTTTCAATATGGGTCATTTCACATGAACTTTTAAGGGGAAAAAATGGTGTGAACTGGGCACTGTTATTTTTTGCTGCAGAAAAATTAATTATACATTTGTTGATAAAACTAAATTTTAATAACTAATTTATGTGCCTGAATCTTTTATTGGTGCAACCAAACAGACATGATTGTTACAACAAGGACACAACCACCACAGAACAAGCTATCCCTCTGCCAAAGCAGAGAAGGTTCATAAAAATGATTAATTATTAATGGCGTGGTATCCGGCGAACAGAGCACTGTAGGGTATACGAATGTATAGCAATTTTGTTTTGTTGGTCAGATATAAAAGAGTTGTTTATGGCAGGTAGTTTAATGGGGGGAGCAGAAGTTAATGTGAAATGACCCATACGATACTCACTATTCTGGCAAATATACCCGTTCCCAATATCATCTAACCACTTATGGACTATCAAACCAACCATGTACAGAGTATTACTAGATGGCAAGAATACCTCCTATAAGCATACATGAACTGTTTAAATTCACATTACTTCAAATACTGTTATACATTATCATACATGAAGTTCAGAGAACCACACAATATATTTCAAACCATCTGCCAATATTGAGTATGCTTGCCCAAAATTTAGTGTATTTGGGAATAATATTGTTTCCACATAATAATAATTAATTTTCCCTCATTCTCTCAGGAATAGCTACTTACCCAGTGCAATGAATGTCATTAGAAGAATTTGCACACCATTTCCAATGAACACAGATAAGAGCATGACATTAGATGGAGGACGAAACACATCACCATGAACCAGCTTCCACCCAAAGTCCTCTTGGATGTCCTCCTAGGTATTGGGGTGTAGCATTAGTCAAACCACACTCCTCCCGCCATCCACATTAGGCAAACCACACACCCTCTCCCTAATTACCGATGAGTCCGGCTTGTTATACCTAGCCAAGTCCCTGTGAATGGATCTCAGAAGAATAATTGCCACCATTGCACTCAGGAACACAGTGATGAGTATAGAATTGACTAGGCTAAACCACTGGACACTTCCATGAGGGGAGGAATTCAAGATATAGTCCCAGCGAGATGCCCATCTAACCTCTTCCAGTTCCTTTAGAGGAGTAACAAAACATAACACCATTAGTGTGACTCTGCGTCAGTGCACAATGGAGTGCATGTACATACTTAAGTACATAGCTACTCATGCAAACCAATGTATCATACACATGCATCCATCAACTACTCTCACTGTAAATTCAACAGAATAGTAGTAAGGCACGCTCATATCACTGCCGGCCTTCAGCACTTGTCCTTTACTGCTCTTTTTGCATGGCGGTGCTTCACAACTCATTATCTCAACTCTGGCTCGTACAATCCTCCCATCTTTGCCAGTGCCTGTACCCTTGTGATAACTCAGGATGAACTTCATGTGGTTGAATACATATGTCGCACCAACATCTAACAATGTTTCCTGCAGGTGATGGAAAACTTAGTGACACTACAACAAATTCTTAAAAGCCACAGCACCTGAATGTAACATGCAGAATCTCTCTGGCCACTGGTGGACACAAAACACCCCACTGGGAAATGGGTAGTGCAGAATGGCTTGTCACTGTCTGCCACAGGGTAACACCATGTGACGGGCATGTTATCGATCACCCACTGGTGGCGGTATCCCTGATGTATCTTCTCTATAAGGAAGTCCATCTTCTGCTTGTCTTTGAGATTTGAAGCTGCATACTTCTTTGTGCAAAGCAACTTGTCTGTCTCATCTTTCCTAAATTTTATCTAGGTGTTGTGATGGTCCCCTGTAACTCTGGTGACATGTCTACACTATATATAGCTCACATCATATGGGGACGCTCGCAACCGCTCTCCAAACACAACCTGCGTTTTTTTTTTTTTTACAACAGTAAATAAATGATAACCTAGCATATCACAAACCTGTCCCAGATTCTCGGCTGGGTCTCTGTCTTTGACACTTGATCCTTCTTCGATTTGGCAAAAATCAAAGCTGTACAAAGCCCACATACATAGGATTTAAAGGTTCTCTACAAGCTGTTATCTTACCTGCTATATTCAAAAGGCAGTACTGTATCCAATGAGTCTAGTCTGTTTACGTGAACATAAACTTGACTCTGTTGTCGAAAACCATGGTGACAGTATTTATGAAGCATGCACACACATACGCACGCACGCACTCAACATACACTCACACACGCACACACACATACACACAACACTTACTTCACAACCTTCGTTCCCCTCTTCGCAGAAATTAGTTGGAGCCATTCCCGGTAAATAGAAGGCATTGGCGTACTGGAAGGCTATGAAAATGAACACTGCCGCCCTTCTTAACATTTTTTTTCTACGCGGTTTAATACAGTTGCTTTCGTGTTCACGTGATACTTTAATAAATGCCCTCCTATTAACGAGCACTATCGAACGCAAAATACATCACCAGGGATCCATGGCCAGATGCGATAAGATTTTTTTTGCTGGGTTCTATAACCGAACCAAAGGGATACAAGACCATTCTCTCATCATCATTAGAGTACTCCTATCTCAGTTACATGATCAAAGGTTTGAGCTAGCTAGTCGGGCCAGTAACTGATATTAATCTTAATGTTGGGTACCTTTTTTTTTGCGTCCAGGATATGGGAATTTCCACACACTGTCGTGTAGTCAATCTATTAGACGCAATTTTTTTTTATTTTTAAAGTTTCCCCCTACAAAATGCAGCTGGGTGAGAGGGAGACCTGTTTGGCATGAGCAAATCTGCTGCCAAAGCCACATTAATCTCTTCTCCATTTATCCGCAGAAGTCAGCAAAGCAGTCTCTAATATTGTAGTCGTGCAATAATAACATCAACCCTCCCATGCAAAAACAGTTTGGTTCCAACATGTAATGGCTACATGTAACCAGAGATAAGAGATAATATATAATTGCCAGTTGGTTCGATGAGAGCTCAACACCAGGCCTCCATCCTGCCATTCAGTTTCAGGCTATTGAAGAAACTGGCCCAATGCTTGTATCCTCCCCATAACTGTATCTGTTTTTATGCATAGAGAAATCACAACTGTTGATGTTATTTTGTCGAGGCCTAAAAAGATATCTCTCCCTTCAATGTGGATCATTGTTGTTGGTTGGTTCACCCCTAACTCCTTGTTGTCTGCCAGAATGCATTCCGACTTTGCCAGCCAGTTTTACAGTCATGCAACTGTGTTGGAAGTTACAGTGGTCTGCAACTGTCTCGGATAAGATGGTTACATCTGAGCTGTTCCCTGCATTTGGTAACTAGATTATGTGTTGTAATGATGTAAAAATTCTTAGCAAGAAAAAAAAAGTAGGGGGGGGGGGAGGAGGATTCGAACCAATGTACATTACATGCAGCATTGTCCACGTTAATTAGTGTTGATGGGGCCAATCATCTCTGACGTAACATGGTAATTTCGTTATAGTACCGCATATTAAGATTAAACAGTATTATAGCATGTAAACTTGTACTTTACCAGATGTGGACTAGAGTTAATGGCCTGTGTAAGTGAAATGTGTTAATGTTGGTATTTTTTTTTTAAGTCAGACAATACTTATCCTTCTCTGTCTGTCTATACAGACAAGGTTCCCATAGTGAAAACCTTGTTGGCACTAGGGGCAGCAACTACTTTTATCAGTAGCATAATTCAGAGCTCCTATCCGGTGGGTTGTCTCACTTACAGATGCATCGTTCATTTATCCTATACAAAGGTGATTGTCCGCGGCCTGCGGATATGGGCATTCCCTACATCTGGGGCGTGGTTGGTAGGTTCTGTTCTTCTTTACGTTTGTCGCTCTGTGGAACGACGTATGGGGTCGCACCAGTTCATTGTGAGCTTTATCTAACTGCTAGTATTTGTGTCTTCTCGTCAACCTTTGACTCCGTAGAATTTCTTGTTTATGGCGGGAGCTGTTTCGATCGGTATTGCAGCTCTTCTGCGTTTGTTTAATATTAGCGCCGCAACCTGTTTGAGGTAAGGTCTGATGTATGTTCCTGATAAATATTCCCCCCTCCCCCCTCAGCCAAATGCTAACATGTGCAGTTGCAGTTGAGCATCTCTTATTGGTGCCCCCTCTTAACTCGTGGTCACATTTTGGTGTCTGTGTGACCAGCAATATTGTGATCTATGGTTTGGTCATACTGGTAAGCACAGGCACTGTTTTTTTTTTTAATTCTTCGGTCCACCTTCCCCTTGCACTCACTAGGTAAGCACTGTATCATTCTCTCATGCACTGTCGTCACTGGCTGGTATTGGAGGGGGTCTTCTTGCGCACAAAGCCCCCTGCCTCATCCCCGCATGGCTGACTGCGGCCCTTCAGCTGTTAGGGGGGGGAGACTTCCCAACCAATGTACAGTCTGGGGCTACAATGGAGGTGCAACAACAACAGGAGTATGACCGCATCGAGAGGTTGATGGTCAGCTTCCAACAGCAGGTAAAGGTGTAGTTTGTACTGATAAACAGCACACTGTGGTGGACCTTACAGTTAGTTTCCATTCCCTTATTGAACTAGGCCTTCAATGGCGGTGACCGAGGTGAACTAGTGGATGGGTTGAGGCAGAGGAGAGGAGTGACCCAACAAGCTGTACAGCAGCTTGTAAACATGGGGTTCAGCCAGGATGAAGCAAGGAATGCCCTAATTGCAAGTGGCGGGAACATAGATGCTGCAACTCATATGTTGGCAAACAGAAACTACTGATGTGTTTTTGTAGCTGTCAGTGTGCTCATATATATGTACTAAAATGTTCAAGGTGTCTGCGATCCTGCCATTGTGAAGATATGACCCACCCTCTCTCTATTTATACTTCAATGGGATACATTTGTACATGAAATGTGTGTTGGAAAGCAGGCCAACACTGAAGCTTACAAATACCACCAGGTGTGTATGAATGTGTATGCCACCAACGTTGCTATGATAAGAGCAGTATCATCTTATGCCTTCAACTTCCTTGGTCTTCCTCTGCCTCTCTTCTTGCTTGTGTCTGGAGGGGTAGGGACCTCACCCTGTTCATCAGAGGGAGGTGGCGTTTGTCCATCTTTGACCACCTCTGTTGGTCCTTCCTCATCAACTGGAGATGCAGCCCTGGGCCTGCCTCTTGGTCTGCCTGGGGTACCCTTCGGTCTCCCTTTGCTTCCTTTGGCTGAATATGAGGTGCATGTGTATGATAATAACATGGAATTATTCTATATAAAACCCACCGTGATCTGGGTCCACAAGTATCTTTCTAAATACTGTTAATGATTTCCATGCTGGGTCTTTCTCTACTTTTTCCATGATTCCTTGAGGAAGCTGGCCCTGAAGAAAGGCCAACACACCCCTTCTATCCACATCTATCAGATGATAACTGAACTCAGAAACCACTTCAAGGAAGTCTAAGTGGGGTGGTGGGTTGTCTGCATCCAACTCTCCATTTGTACAAGCCAGGGCATAGGTAATTCCATCCCTATCCAATGTGTGTATCAGCACAGCCTTGTCAATCAAATACTGTTTACCTATGAATGCCCACTACTGGTTGGCGAACTTTGCCCCAATCAAGTCCAAGTGTCAGTGAATATCTCCTGGCTAGGTCCTGTGGTGATAAAACATTGCTACATGCCAACATAACACAACATGCATAAGTCATACCCTGAGACTTGCCCACTCTGAGCCTTGTGTTCCATGCTGTTCTTCAACCATCTGTTCGAAGACCTGTTGCATACTCAACACAACAGTCTTATACCAGCTCATCTGGTTTGCTTCACGACATTTGGTGACAGCCATTTTTATGAGGTCTCCAAAGTTGTGGAATTGCTGAGGAAAAAATCCAGTTATTAGATGAGCCTGGAAAGCAGTTGCACTCTTTACTTTGACATATTGGCTAAAAACAGGAGCAGCATGCTTCATGTCAATCACACCATAAATGGCAAGCTTGAGAAACCCAGCCAGCAACACTCGCCGGTCGTTGAGAAGTTCAGCCTGGGCCAAGGCTTCCTCATCACTCTCTGGTTCCTTCTCCTCCTCCATACCACTAAACACACTCTGCAGAACGTACTCCAGCAAGGCACGCTGAAGGCTATCATCAGGTGTATACACCAGTGCACCCAGCTGCCCTATGGGATTACATCAACCATAACATACAGGGAATCAAAGGGTTAAACATGCCTATGTTATTGAGTTGTTTGGCAAACATGATCAGCAGATCACAGAGGGTGACAAACGCTTCTCTCTGCCCCATCACGCTTCCAAACTTCACTAACTCGTGACACTGTTCCACCAAGTGTTGCAATCGAGCCTTCAACCACTTCACTGTATCAGCTGATGGGTTGTTGACATCCAAAGACCGCAGTGACCACATCACTTCTAGGCGCAGACAGACAAGTACATTGCACAGAACCTGTGTGTGACAGAACAGGGAAGCACATGTAGAAGCCAAATGCCTAGCACACCTTATCAATACAGCCTTCAGCCACTGCAATGTCCAGTACAAGGATGAGGTCATCAGTAAACCTCCACCTTGTGAGGTCCATCACACTGTACAGAGACACCAGCCTACGTAGGGTCACAGCCAAACCAAACAGGTCCTCGTTGTCCTCTTCGGCCTGGGGAGGAGGAACCATCACACACAATCTCCCCTGAGAGGGTGTGCACAAACCAATGAGTCATCTTTGCATGAGGTCACGTATTGTTTCATGTTCTGAACCAGCTCATCCACAAGCTGGCTCATTGCTACATCCTGTTATATTGTGTTACAAGGAAGTGTTCAATAGTTCTGTACCTACACTTTCATAACTCACAGTGGTGGAATGCAAACTGAACTGCTGCTCACTGAGGCACTGATAGGTGAGAGCACACTCGTCCAACACCTGCAACAATAACCATTAATAACTGCAGTTCCTCCCCAAGTAGCCCCACCCCTGGGTCTGTGTGCTTCATAATAAGTTCCTTGAGATCACTCAGTAGGGCTTCTAGTTGCTATTGGAGACAACTGTTCACCTGCAGCCATATTTGTGGCAAGGGGATACAAACCTTGGTCAGCCTGTGTTCAGAATACAGCTCTGGGTTGAAATGCTGGGGAATGCTGGCCAAATTAGTGGCTTTGTTGGCATCAGTACCATACTAAGTGAGGGAAATAGTGTGACCTGGACAGACCTGTGCATACCTGCAGTCCACCTTAGGTACCTTGGAAACGAGAGCTGGTATTGCACTCATTAATACTGTACTAAGTCGCTCCTTCTCCTCCTCCATAGCCCGCCTCTCCTTGCTTGACAACACCTTAGCAACAAGATACCTTCATTTATGCAGAGGTCTTGTGTATGTCACATACCCTTCCTTTGGAGCGACCTGTCGGGATGGATGTAGAGGTAGCTCTCTTAGCTGCACAAGTCATGATCTCAATCAGCACAGCCTCCTCCTCATCATTCAGAACAACTCCACACTTGTCATCCAGCAACATACTAGTCATTGCATCCCAATCCTAAGACAACAGCCAAAGTAATAGTATACACCTTCAGTATATCTCTCCACCATTACCACCCCAGCACTACCCTCATCTCCTCACCCCACCACTACCCTCATCTCCTCACATCACCCCACCACTACCTCCTCTCCTCACCACATCACCCCACCACTACCCTCATCTCCTCACCACATCACCCCACCACTACCCTCATCTCCTCACCACATCACCCCACCACTACCCTCATCTCCTCACCACATCACCCCACCACTACCCTCATCTCCTCACCACATCACCCCACCACTACCCTTATCTCCTCACCACATCACCCCACCACTACCCTCATCTCCTCACCCTCAGCACATCTGTGTAGTCCCATAGACTGTCCACAAAGTACGTTGCATGTTCATGGATCTTCACATCAGCACAGAACCTCACCAGCTCCATCAACATGATCTGGTGGTCTGTAGGCTTCTTACGGCCCTTGGCAACACGTGCTTGCTTAGCACGTGACATGAAGTCTTCAGAAAACAGATACTTGACAGCAAAGTCACCAGCAGCATGACTGACAGCTCTGCTCTCAAGGAATACCAGCTCACATATCTCCACACACTCCTCTGCCTCCAGCATATCTCTAACCATCATGGTGGCACACAGCTGGATAGCATGGACAGCCACAGCTTCTTCTTTGTCCAGGCGCATCATGGTTATCCGTGCCTAGTGAATACCAGGTATAGACCACACCCACATCATTGGATGCTCGCACCTTAAATCTCTGTGTGAACATGTCAAGGTGTACCACTAGCTCCTCTGAGCTATAGAGCCCTTGTAGGGCAACCAGAGATGCCAACCTGACATCACCTGTCTTGTCATATAAGGTCCAGCCAATGTACTTGAGGTAGCTGTCTGCAAGGAAGTGTGCACTATATAGAAACACAAAGAAGAATTTATATAACGAAGCAGATAGCACCATAAAGGAAAGCAGAAGAATGACACCAGGTGTAAGGACCAGGGGGCGTGACACCAGGTGTAAGAACCAGGGGGCATGACACCGGGTGTAAGGACCAGGGGGCGTGACACAGGTGTAAGGACCAGGGGGCGTGATACCAAGTGTAAGAACCAGGGGGCATGACACCAGGTGTAAGGACCAGAGGGCGTGACACCAGGTGTAAGAACCAGGGGGCGTGACACCAGGTACTTCCATATGGAGCATCTACCACTTATCATATGCACTTTCAGAGTGACATGGGGTAAGGTTTCATTCATAGGCTGAAAAGGTAGCTTAACAAAACACTGCACAAGTTTCAAGCAAATAAATGCTAATACACCTCTCCTCCCCTTGCCTAATACACCCCTCCTCCCCTTGCCTAATACATCCCTCCTCCCCTTGCCTAATACATCCTCCTCCCCTTGCCTAATACATCCCTCCTCCGCTTGCCTAATACATCCCTCTTCCCCTTACTTAATACATCCCTCCTCCCCTTGCCTGATATACCCTCCTCCCCTTGCCTAATACATCTCTCCTCCCCTTGCCTAATACATCCCTCCTCCCCTTGCCTAATACATCCCTCCTCCGCTTGCCTAATACATCCCTCCTCCCCTTGCCTAATACATCCCTCTTCCCCTTACTTAATACATCCCTCTTCCCCTTGCCTAATACATCCCTCTTCCCCTTGCCTAATGCATCCCTCCTTCCCTTGCCTAATACATCCCTCTTCCCCTTGCCTAATACACCCCTCCTTCCCTTGCCTAATACATCCCTCTTCCCCTCACCTACCTGTAGCCTTTCATCCATACACCTAGCTCTGCCAAGCATATAGCTCTGATGTCAGCACAAATGTCTCGGTAACGCCTCACAAAGACACTAGTAAAGATGAAGTCCATTATCTCGTGAAGGCTATTGATGCGACGCTGAAGCTGTAACGAAGAAGCAAGGATCTGATAAGTGATGGTCACCAAGGATTGCCTTTGCCTCTTGTCTCTTCTCTGCCAGCTTCTCCAACTTCCCCGCTCCTCTCTTGTTGTCAGGACGCTTCTCCTCGCTGTCTATCTGCCTCTGGGTGTTGTCCAGTTCAGCACTGACGGTGCGTGCCACAGAGATGAGGGCTGTAACCAGCTTTGCACCTGGGAGGAAGGTACACCTGTTACAGCCAATCATATGGTAGCCAAAAGGCCATCATTACATGCCAGTGTGCACGTGTGTCTGAAGGCCCTGACTTGGGAGTCAGTCAGTGCAACTAGCCACATGATGAGGGTATCCAGCATGTACTCATCATAGATCGCTGCGTGCTGGCATTGCTCCACCAACTTCTCTATAAACTCAACAAAGGTAGCCTAAAGTAGTATTACCAATTAAGGAACATGTATTTTCATGGTTGGATTACCTTAAACTTCTTGTAGACTGGCCCTGGGGTGACAAGAGGGTAATCACCACTCTCCTACAGGTGAAGTAGAGAAAAACACTGGAGGTGAAACCATTCCCACAATTTCACCAGCTGCTCACTTCAGCAAAGTTCTCTGTGAGAGAACGGATTGCCTCTGACGTCTCTGATTTTCTGTACATTTCCATAGTGATGGCGGCCTTACAGCCACAGCAGACGACGAACAGTTGGATCAGTTCCAACATGGCGGCCTCAGCATCATCCTCGTATCTTTTCACCCACTCGCTCACTATTGGCTGTAGTGCGCTACCGCCACTCACCAAAGACTCAAACAATTCGTTGCCTTCCTGCTGCGTCTGATCCTCTTGGACAGATTTTGCAACCTTCTTTTTGGGGACGGCTGGCTACAACACACAAGAAGCAGCTGCTAAGACATTCGACTACTTATGGCGCGCCCTTACCGTAGAAGCATTCGATTTTCGTTTCTTGGCAGACGAGTTGAGAGAATCGTCTCCAGGCTTAGTAGTTTCAACGGGTAGTTGATCAAGTGGGTCAAAGCTTTCATCCACAGCTCTTCGCTTACGAAGCTGCCATACCTAGCGCGCGTGCTTCTATAAGAATACGCAATATATCCTACGGTCACTAACCTTGCCCTGTTCTTCTGGAGAATCAGCGCTACCATCTGCAGGTTCCTCGACCTGCTCGACTCTCCGTTTGGGCATGTTACCCGCCAATTTGTTTTTAATCAATAATTGAAACAGGTAAACATAATTTCCAATTAACCAGTATTAGAACAACGATATTACAGCAGTACAAACGAACACAGTGAACAAGAAAACGCACAAATCACTCAGCATGCGCGCAAAGGTCCATGCGATGAGCAGTATCGCCTCCGCTGGCACAGCTAATGAGGGTTTCAAGTATCTGATAGTCTGTAATATCAAACCTAGCGATGAAGGTAGTTCAGTAGAAGTCCTATCCGACACTGGGACTTTGTTGAACACAAAACCAGAAGTAAGTAGTAGACTGGTGAGCTCAAATAGTATAAAATAGGTCATGTAGGACTCTATTGCGTTAAAAAAACTGCTGAGAAGTGATATCACCACCGTGAATATCACGAGAACAACAAGCCTGGTTCTGCTGAATGCATTGATTGAGGTCATCATATGTTTTAAACCACCAGTTGGTGCAGTTGGCTCTTCACTCTGGAGACAACCTTCACTGTTTCTAGCACTGTTCTGTGTTGAGATACCTTTCGAATCTGTAGTATCATTCTGTACTAGTTCAATAGAATCAATCACGCGATCCGTCGACCCGCTGAGATCTATGGAGGAGCTAGATTCAAGGACACGCGTACGACATTAACGTACTTACCGTTTTTCCCCCCAGGTATGGATGAAATCTCAGTTTTTTCCTGGTTACTGAAAGTTGTAGATGCGGTCAGCATTTCAGCACCCTGAACGAGCCCTTCGGTCCTGCTGCATCAAGCTGTAATGGTGCGCGTTGAATAGAACACACACTATTTACTGTTTACTGTGCCCTTTCAGCTTTTCCATTCGCAAAGAAGCATTCTCTATTATTTTTCTCTTTCGACGTTCCCTCAGTTCCTCTAAAGCTTTCCGTCTTTCTGCGTCGGTTTGCATGATGTTCCAAATATACGCGTGACATGAACGCCCCCTTATAATAAAGAAAAAAGTTCGCATACTTACGCATGCGCAAAATTCCACACGAGATTTTGCCAGCTTGACCTGATCTTTGCAAAAAGAAGAAACTGATTTGTGCCTGTCTTTTCGGTGACTGGTAGCGTCGTACACGAACTGTCACAGACCCGCTCAGGCTTCCGACATCCTCGAAGCCTTGTATTGACTCCATAGTATGTGCCCGTCCGCCGACAGCAAGGTATGTATACCGACCTCGCGATGTGACTACAAATAGCGTTGTGTTGAAGCTGTTGCGTGCTTCTGTAACAGAATGTCTGAAGAAAGGATTAAAAGTTTTAAGAACAAAGGGCGGGACGTGACAGTAAGTTAGTCACCACATTGTCAGTGAGTGAGCCGTCTTTTACTAGGAGATGAGGCGTAGGAGACAAATGGTGACAGTGGAGCTTAGGAAGGTGTGGTCTCTGAATGTCATACACGACCCGCATGCAGTCACTGTTAACTCCTTTACAGTCGCACAAAGACGAACAAATGTTAAAGAGACGCAATGTTCCCAACCCTGATTCAGACCAAGACGTAACCTCTCCTACGCCTGGAGGGATGAACTACTCACACGAAAGCCTTCAAAGCCTTGTGCTGGTATTGGTGATTCGTACTGATTCGAGTGGGTCCCCATGCGTTACACTGTATTCCACAGAAAGCTCAGAGCACTAATCAGGAAGAACAGCTGCAAGCAGTCACTTCAGCAAGGTACGTTGGTTGAAAGTGTATGCTGCAGGGTGTTGTGAGTATTAGGATGTAATCTTCGCAGAAAAATTCTCTCAAAAGACAAGAACCCCCCTATTGATGATCTTGTACAGTGAGTGTGTGAATTATTTCTCAAGAGCCTCCCTCATTGTACACACTTCACATCTTAACAGCTGTGGAATTGTTCCAGTCCTGGTGGCGTGCCTTCACAGTGACAGGCATGTGTCAATAAGTGTTATCTTATGGTCGTTCAGTTATCTCCCTTCAGTCCTTCACTTCAGTTTGAAGCTGCGTGGGCTCTCACTAACATCGCATCTGGCAACTCTGAACAGACCAGGACTGTGGTTGCTTATGGCGCAGTACCTCTCTTTGTACAGCTGCTGTCATCTCCTCAAATATATGTGTGTGAACAAGCAGTGTGGGCGCTTGGCAACATAACTGGTGATGGGCCTGAATGCAGGGACTTTGTTATAGCACAAGGAATCATACCTCCATTACTCTCATTTGTCAACCCCAACACACCAGTACGTTGTCCTCTCTACCTTGTCCCGATCTTCACTCATACTCCCATGGTCCCCACAGCTTACATTTCTGAGAAATGTTGCATGGACTTTATCGAATTTGTGTCGCAATAAGGACCCACCTCCACCATTTGAATCAGTTTGTATGGTATGTGTGTAACCAAAGCTTTTTCTTCTTTGGGAATTTCATAGTCTCTGCTTAGTGTCTACCTGCTCTTGTGGAGCTTGTGCAACATAGCGACCTTGAAGTAAAAATAGATGCTTGCTGGGCACTTTCATTTTTGGCTGATGGAAACTCGAAACAAATACAGGTTTTTGTGTGTTTTATGTTGAGTTTAGTGTTCACACAAGTTTTCTGGTCGACAGAAAGTGGTGGAGTCCGAGGTCATTCCCCATCTTATTCCTCTTCTCCATCATGGAGAAAATAAAGTGGTGGTATGTACCAGAATATCTACTTGTGCCTTTTCCTCTCCCTTCACTCTCCCCACCATATTTACAGCTGCCTACACTCAGAACCCTTGGCAACATAGTTACAGGGAATGATGCACAGACACAAGCTGTGTTGAATGCTGGCATTCTGCAGTACCTCCCTGCCCTTCTCCATCACGAAAGGCCGGGCATTGTTAGGGCAAGTCTTTGTAGTTGGTCTGAAATGATGGGTAGAATGGAGTACATGATCTCTCTTAACAGGAGGCAGTCTGGACTTTATCAAACATTCTGGCGGGCAGCAAACTTCAGATACAAGTAAGATGCAATGTTGAGGCTTTTGAACTTGGCATAACCTTTTTTCCATCAGATGGTGATAGATGCAGGCCTGGTCCCAGTGTTAGTCCAGGTGTTGCAAAACTCAGAGTTCAGGATACAGAGAGAAGCAGCTTGGGCTGTGAGCAATTTTACTGTTGGGGGGACCTTGGAACAAGTGAGTCAAGGGATAGTAGTGGGTGTGGTTGGGAGAAACATCACTTGATTGTGGTCTCAATTCAAAAAAAAAAAAATAGGTCAGTTATCTCGTCCAACAAGATGTCATAGTACCAATGTGTAACTTGTTGGACTGCAAGGATACAACAGTAAGTGGTTTTGACACTTGGGCATGCTGTTATATGCCTGTGTTGTGTGTCATGCTGTTATATGCCTGTGTTGTGTGTCATGCATGCTGTTATATGCCTGTGTTGTGTGTCATGCTGTTATATGCCTGTGTTGTGTGTCATGCTGTTATATGCCTGTGTTGTGTGTCATGCTGTTATATGCCTGTGTTGTGTGTCATGCTGTTATATGCCTGTGTTGTGTGTCAGATCATACAGGTTGTTTTGGATGGCCTTGGCAACATCCTTAAGTTGGCTTCTCAA
The DNA here is from genome assembly GCA_963681505.1 of Eunapius fragilis. NCBI lineage: Eukaryota > Metazoa > Porifera > Demospongiae > Spongillida > Spongillidae > Eunapius > Eunapius fragilis. The sequence goes on from OY811985.1 coordinate 254,988, forward strand.
AGTGGGGATATTGACACAATCACTTCAGCTGTTGAGGAGTGTGGTGGTCTTGACAAGATAGAAAAGCTACAGCAGCATAATAACGAAGACATATACAAACTAGCCTACACCGTCATTGATACTTACTTTTCATCAGAGGTTAGATCCCTTAGTATGGTTTGTAGCTTGGTTTATCCCCCCCCCCCCCCCCCAATAAATATATGTAGGATACTGAGGATAACGCAGTAGCACCACAAGCAGGTGTGGATACTTTTCAGTTTGGACCATCAGAGAACATGTCTGGAAACTTCAACTTCTGATCGTGATGGAGTTGGTGACCTGTTTCCATTCAACAACACACACACTACAACAGAGTGCATGCCGCAAAAAATGCTTTGTATTGTGTACAGTACCACACGTGATGAACCAGATTATTTCTTGTCTGTATGTAAGCACTTTTTATGATACACACACTGTAGCTTGATGGCCGTATTTCGTTTGTGCATATATAATTGTATTTGTTGTTGTCAATTTTATATCGTGGGTAGTAATTGGAATGTTGATTGCATTAATAGCGGTAATTGATACGGTTGTTAAATTGGCCGGGATGTTAATTATCCCTTAATTTTCCCTTTGTTGTGGTTGAACCCGTCATATTTCAATAAGCACGCTGTCTCCTTAAGCTAGGTGGGAGATATTTATAGATTACTTCATCATTACTCTTATAACTCAATTACGATACGAAGTGTAATGTGTGTGGGCGTCAGTGAACGAATTCCTCGTGGTTCTAAGCGGTGCTAGTAATTGTCAGCGTACACACGTACGCACTGGGCTAATTCATCAGTTCTTCCATAATTGGTTTAGTGCCAGGTGTGGAGTCAACCCCAAGCCATATTCAATTATACATCAAAGCGGCCGAGGTATGCAGGCATTAATCGCTTGTAATTACCGCCTTTCATTTGCTCATACCTGATGATGCTATATCGGAGGAAGTTCATTTTATGAGTATTATCTTACCCGCAGTATGTCCTGCGAACACACAGTTGGAGGCCTTGAGATGAGCGTAGCAGCTGATTCCGAGACCGCTACCGATTACAAGGCGCTCAGAATATCGAGCCAGGGGCGAACCGATTCGGGAGGAGAATCAAGTAGCAATACTTCACCAATTTGCAGCCCGCGCTTAATCTCAGAACAAGGTATGTACAGTTGAAGATAGAACACCGATGGTCCTATCCCCCTGCACTATGGAAGTCTTTGTTGCTATTAATTGTTGCAACAGCGGAAACAAACCTAGACATCAGACAATATAACGCATTCTCATAGGCCGGCCAGTTTTTCGTGTGCGTTGTCCAGTGCATAACATGTACGCGCGTGTGTTAAAATGTCCATTGCACGTAACATTGCAGCAACACTTCGTACGCCAAAAGAGCCGCCGACAACCACAGCGCTTGTATGGGTGGAGCCTGCGATGATTTTATTTGGATGATTTTATTTAAGATGAATTATAACCGCACTACCGTCACACACACACACACACACACACACACACACAACACACACACACACACAACACACACACACACACACACACACAGACCATCTGATGTTACTTGCGCATGCCCCAGAAGAGGACAAGACTGATGCAGAACACAGAGGTAGAAAGACATTTTATATAAACAATGCATGTATGTGTGTGTGTGTGTGTGTGTGCATTTTAGACTTTCATCCATTAAGGCGAGGTCCTCGTGTGTCCCCATTCGGATCAGAGAGTAAGAAATTTTCTAAAGCCTAGCAAAAGGCCTCATGGCCTCTCATGTCCCCTATACCCCTCATGTCCCCCCATACCCTCATGTCCCCCCATACCCTCATGTCCCCCATACCCTCATGTCCCCCCATACCCCTCATGTTCCCCTTAATCCCTGAAAGGTGGTGATATTAAGCTAAGAAAGAAGAGACGATATAGGACCACCTTCACCAGTTACCAATTGAGAGAACTAGAAATGGTGTTTGAAAAGACACATTACCCTGATATCTTTACACGAGAAGATCTTGCCAGCCGTGTGGATCTCACAGAAGCAAGAGTACAGTGTGTGTGTGTGTGTGTGTGTGTGTGTGTGTGTGTGTGTGTGTGTGTGTGTGTGTGTGTGTTTGTGTGTGTGACAGTAGCACGGTTATAATTCATCTTAAATAAAATCATCCAAATAAAATTATCGCAGGCTCCACCCATACAAGTGCTGTGGTTGTCGGCGGCTCTTTTGTGTGTGTGTGTGTGTGTGTGTGTGTGTGTGATAAGGGTAATGGTGGTAGGCTATTGTCTAGAGGGTAGTATATATGCTCTTCTGCCAGTTTCTGTATGGTTCGGAGCTGATGTTGTGACAATATCGTTTCAGGTCTGGTTCCAGAACAGAAGAGCAAAATGGAGGAAGAGAGAGAAGCACCAGGCTCAGACTGCCTCGTCCCCAGTCCATCAGGCTTCTTCAGAAATAACACTGACCTCTGTTTCCATGCCAACGTCCTTTCCAGTCTCCATTTGTCCCAACTCTCAGAGCCCTACAACATCAGTCGCAAACATGATAGCAGAAAATGTGACTCCCACAACTATGCAGGTCTTGGCCACTCCGGGGGCGTGGCAAGCAGTCCTGTCCCCAATAGCATATGTTCCCACATCTTCTCTCTCATCTCCTCATATACTGGGTCCACAGTTCCATATGCTCCACAATGGAGCCCAGGTGCTAACCTCCCCAACTGCCCTTGTTGGCCTGACCAGTGGGGGCATCCCCCAGCTGTTCACTCTCAATCATTTTGGTGGGCGGAGTGCTGTACCAATACAGATGGTTAGTATCCAGATCCCAAGTATGGAAGATGCAACAAGGTCATCTCAGTGAAGGGGTTGCTGTTCAGAACAATGTGTTGTAACAATGTGTTTTACATGATGTAATGATGTGTAATTGATCTTTTATTTTTACCCACCCTCCCACTTGGGAGGGCCAGATAACTAGTTGAGTTCCAGAACGATGCCACAATCTGGGGCACACCTAATTGCAGCCTATCTAGATATGTAAGATTTCATTTGTATATATAATCCTTCGTTGCTTATGCAAACCTTCATATATATCCAGGTCACGTGCATCGGGTTCGGGTTATCTTTGTTTCTTATATTACAACTAACCACATTATTCTGCCCTTTGAGACTATTGCAAATATACACTTTAACAATACAGGTGCGTACTTAAGTAAGCAATATTCAGCCAGCCCAGAGCTCACGGATTGCGTGTGAGATTTTGCAATGGTGATTTAAGTTTCATAGCCTTCTTAACTCTAGTTCAACAGAGCTTGCAATACGTGTACTTCTATGTGGGGAAAAAAAAAGTTACAGGCAAAATGGTACCATAGATAGCGGAATACCGAGAAACCATGGATATTAGAGGTAACCTCTAATATCCATGGAGAAACTGACCCCTATTAAAGCCGTTGGTCTTTGATCATGATCGCTTCTATGTGTGAATTCCTACAAATGCATGGTCTGCGACGAGCATGGTTGCGCAATAGAGACAATATACCGTATTATTACATGCAAAGGACTGAAGACGAAGCTGCACATGTAAACAAAAACAATTGACTTCTTAGAATCAGTCCATGATGCTTCACGGGTGCAGCTAGTTGACAACAGCTCGTACTCACAAAAGTTTCCGCTATACGGTAGTGCGGGAGTGGGCACTCAAAACTGAGCCTGACTTGATGAATAGATTGATCAGTGCGATCTTACTTCAGTTACGTGCGATGCTTTTAAAAAATAGTATTGCGACCTTTCCTTTTGAACGGTATTAATGTCTATTGTCCTGAGTGGCCACCCGGGGGTACAATTGGACACCCGGGTGGACAGCAAAAAAAGTTTTTGCCGTTCGGTCATGGAAGGAACCTAGTGGCATTTAACGGTACCGGCTTATAGAACAAGTCTTTCTAGGATCAGGCCGAGATAAGTAAGGCTTAAATCCTTTCGATACCCGTAAAACGAGCCGTGCTAGCAGACCTATCCATTACGTTCCGTGCGGTACGTACATATCGTATATACGAGCTACGTAAGGTAAGTTTTTTTTGCCAACGTTCATACAGATAGTAAAATAGCTGTTTCTCTGGACTAGTGTTTGTCAACTAAAAGTGATTGAGAACTTTCACTGTCTGTTTAGGCCTATGTTTAAAAGGTCATGTACGAGTATAGTCTAGGCCTATACGCGTACATGTCCTTTTAAACATAGGTCTATACAGACAGCTGAAAGCTCTCAATCACCTTTTGTTGACAAACACTAGTCCAGAGAAACAGCTATTTTACTATCTGTATGAACGTTGGCAAAAAAAAACTTACCTTACGTAGCTCGTATACGATATGTACGTACCGCACGGAACGTAATGGATAGGTCTGCTAGCACGGCTCGTTTTACGGGTATCGAAAGGATTTAAGCCTTACTTATCTCGGCCCGATCCTAGAAAGACTTGTTCTATAAGCCGGTACCGTTAAATGCCACTAGGTCCCTTCCATGACCGAACGGCAAAAACTTTTTTTGCTGTCCACCCGGGTGTCCAATTGTACCCCCGGGTGGCCACTCAGGACAATAGACATTAAAATTCCTTATAATTATTAATGTACATGTAACTCAATTTAAATGGTTACGCGCACCCTAGGGGTAATAAGACCCGCAAGATGAAGTATACACAGGGAGTGGGTGCGGGAGGGGGATGTGCGGAAACTGTTTTCTTTTTCCGGCTATATTATCAACAAACACCGTATATATATATAATTGATATTATTTGATCGTGATCAATGTTGTGATTACAACATATGATTATCCCCCGAAATCGTCTTACGCTTCTGTGAAATTATTAGCTGCTGACAATGCATCAGAAGGTCCGTACCTGTTTAAAAGTGGAGGGTCTATACCCCTAGCCGTATGGCTCCTATGGACCGTACGGTACTGTCCCGGGGGGGGGGGGGGGGGGACGGAACAATTGGCCAAAAAACTGCCACATATACCAGACCAGCCAGCAGATTCCTGAGTATTTCGTCTGCAATAAACCTTGCTGACCACATTTATAGGCTTGTAGCTGAAGAATGGATCAGCATACAGATATCTTCAAAGACTGCCAGTCCAGCAATTTGGCACTGGACCTCTACAAGGTTTTATATCATTCTAAAAGTCATGCCTGCGTGGGTCAAACAGGCCAAATAGATCAAACCTTTGGATACAATTATTTCAAAGAGTTTCAAAGACACACACACACACACACACACACACACACACACACACACACACACACACACACACACACACACACACACACACAAATATTAGTTAGTTAAAACTCCCACAGAGACAAACTCCCATGATGTTAAATACAAGACTCTAGAGTACTGCACAGCAGTGAGCAGTCAAGCAAGGCAGTCAGGTGGCTAGTTTTGGAAAGAGCCGCTGTAGGTTGACTTGACTGTAATCACTTGAAGAGCAGTAATGGGACACCAGGTCTGCAACCTCACTGACTGAAGACAAGCGATCACCTTTAGGACAAGGTGAATTGCAAATTAACACAAGTACACTATCAAATTAAGTGGTCCATGCACTAGTAGATAGCTTTTTAAATCTGCAATATTGAGATAAAATTTTATCACTGTTAGAGCTTCAATTTTTCAAGTTAAAGGAGGCTTAATTATTTGTCAATATTTTGGACTATTTGGTACCGCATTGATTATTTTCCACTTCAGCTGGCTTCTATGCAATTTGTGGCATCCACAACAACTTTCTGCAATTATTTTTCTGTGTTCTGTTCTCAAACTACACAATTCTCAAGTTTTTACTCTTTTTATGTCAACATGCAGCAGCAAAAACAACAATGAATAAAAGTTACTTCACAACTGCACCATTTAAGAGAAAATGATTATTTCCAGTGACAACGCGAGACTTGAGTTGTCACTGGAAATAGCCATTTCCTACAAAGAAACTAGCGAAACATGAGAACATGAGCTGCTTCAATTATTTTATATATTCATTGTTGTTTTTTCTGCTGCTTGTTGACCCAAGCCACGTAAAAAGTAAGAAATGTGTAGTTTGAGAATGGAACACAGACAAAAGATGTGGAGAGTTGCTATGGATGCCTCAAATCCCATAGAAACCGACTAAAGTGAAAAAAATAATCAACGCGGTACCGAATTGAACCTAAAATATTAACCACTGAAAAATTGAGGCTCTAAACAGTGATAAAATCATTAACAAACTTTATCCCAACATAGCAGAGAGAATTATATTCAAGTGCACTGTTGCTAACAACTGAATAACTAGCAGCCTATAAAGTCACTGGTAGTTTAAATGGTTAAATGCAGCTTAAACAAAATAAGCCTCTTGCGTCTCACCTGAGAGAGGAAAGACATGCTGATAGAACTGTAGCTGTGTGTAGAGCAGTGAAGCAGGATACTATCAGAGTGAGAGAAATAAGGACAGTGATGTTATGATCATGCTTGATGCTACCTCATCCTTCAGCTTCCCATGACGACAGATGGGACAAGTAGGGGTGGAGTCTTCAAGTGCTATAAATACACTGCGCGTCCTGTAGCAACAGGACACGTCATCACACATCATCCAGCCCTGTGTGTGGTAGGACAATCATTGAGGTGACACAGGTCCCATATCCCAATCAAAGCCCACCAAGTAATGCTTGCTGACAAAGTTTCTGATCTGAAGGCTAAGCACGTTTCGAACCCTTGCAGGTGATATTGCTTTGGTGCAGTGAATGCATACCAGACAAGATGTTGGCTGGATAGAGAAGTAAAAAGCTAAAAGAACTATCAAGGCACAAGCAAACATACCTCTTTGAACTCCACTGGTTTACTACAATGAGGACAGAGGATAGTGAACGGCTTACAGTTCTTAAATTTCTCTTGGCTGTTGACTGCAACAGGTTCCACCCCTTCTCCCTCCTCCTCTCCTGTCCTCCATTTATAATGTGAAGGGTCTAGTCCCAACCAGAGCGCGATCTGGGATGGTTCTAGGCCAGGTATGGGGTCACACAATCTTGACACCACAGCATGGACCTGATGCTGAAGGTAGTAACTCTTGTCCACTTTGAGTGTGTCCTGTTTAGCCACCTCTTCAGGGTGGAAGGCTCTCAGAGCACTTGGCTGGCTACTATCCACCTCACACATGATGTATGGAATGACATCACCAGGCTGCACACGCTGGTTCCTGCTAAGCATGCGAAGAGCCACTTGAACGTGAGGAAGACCTTTCTTATCAGGATAGTCAGCAGGTGGCTTAGTCAGTGACTAGAATGAGATATTACCTTGATCAGAAAATTATCGCAACCCTTCAATAATACCTTGGTGATGACATATTTGTCCATAGTTATTGTGTCCATATGTATGCTGTTCTTGACTGGAGCATTAGGTACATCATCACATCAGTGCAGCACATTAGGGTACATCATCACATTATGGTGCAGCACATTAGGGTACATCATCACATTAGGTACATCATCACAGCAAATGGCACATTAGGGTACATCATCACATTATGGTGCAGCACATTAGCAGCACACACACCCTACCCAACATACAACCCCGCCCCCACCTTCTTCAAGATAATGCTGCACCTTGGTAACCACACTATCAACATCATCTCCAGAAAGGATCTGCTTCAACACAAAGCTGAAGGGGAACACTAATCAGGTGAAGCCTCCCAGATGAGTAAATGCTTACGTGCCACAGTCCTTGGCCAGAATACACCAGTCCCTCCGCACTATATCCAAGCCTTTCACCTCCATCTTGTATCCTTGGTGACCTGAGCCAGTAACATCATGATGGTATACATTAGGAACATCATGATGGTACATACTAGGAACATCATGATGGTACATATTAGGAACATCATGACGGTACACATTAGGAACATCATGACGGTACATATTAGGAACATCATGATGGTACATATTAGGAACATCATGATGGTACATATTAGGAACATCATGATGGTACATATTAGGAACATCATGATGGTACATATTAGGAACATCATGATGGTACATATTAGGAACATCATGATGGTACATATTAGGAACATCATGATGGTACATATTAGGAACATCATGATGGTATATATTAGGAACATCATGACGGTACATATTAGGAACATCATGATGGTACACATTAGAAACATCATGATGGTACATATTAGGAACATCATGACGGTACACATTAGGAACATCATGACGGTACATATTAGGAACATCATGATGGTACATATTAGGAACATCATGATGGTACATATTAGGAACATCATGATGGTACACATTAGGAACATCATGATGGTACACATTAGGAACATCATGACGGTACACATTAGGAACATCATGATGGTACATACTAGGAACATCATGATGGTACATATTAGGAACATCATGACGGTACATATTAGGAACATCGGTGTGTCTTTATTTGGATGTGAGATGAGTTCTGTATGTTTACTTCAATACCAGATCTTTGCTAAGTCTTGCAGAATAAAACAGTATGTTTCTGACATTTAAAACATTACCATTCCTTGACTCCACCACCATGGCTGCATATCTGTACATAGATTAAACAGTCAACAAACAGGTATTAGAGAGAATGAAGGATGAGAACTGACTTCTTCTTCTTCAGTAGAAGCATGCATTTGAACACACCATCCACCTCCATCTCAAGAAGTCTGTACATCTTATTCACCTCCAACTTGACCTTCTGAGCAATACTCTCTGCTTCTGCAAATAGCTTAGTTTTAGTGTCGATCATAATACTATCAGTGTCTCCATAGATGACATCGTAGTTCATCTGATGATTAAATGAAATCATTTTAAATGTCCTAAAAATGTGACAATCACAGTGTAGCACGGATGATACCAACCTTTTGAACAGTGTCTCTTGTGCGAGCAAGGATCTTTGGGAAGAAAACAAGCTGAGAACAGTGAAGTGACTATCACACAACACCTAACCTCTCTGCCTTTACTGGTGACTAGAGCTGCTAGTGGCTTTGCATAGAAACGGGAGTTGGCAAAGCCAAGACAGCCATACATGCTGTTGGCAGTGAGCTTTAGTGCCTTCTGCCGTATGTCAAACTGCACATAAGGCTCTGTGTTGGGCTGCACACCCTTCATCAACTGCTTCACATTTCTTCTTCGCTCAACCAGCACTCTGATTTCTGAAGGTAATACACCAAGAGGCACAGAGGGGTCAGGCAGCTGTAAGGTTGAGAGATCTTCAAGCTCTGGAGAACAGCTAGCGTGATTGATTGTAGTGAAACAGATGTTATACTCCTGTATGATTGAGGGGTATAAGCTATTGAAATCCAATAGAACGATGAAGCGATCATAGAATCCTCTCTTTGGTTCCAATACTAAGCCACCCGCATATGCAGGCTTTCGTCGTGATGACTTGGCACTCACTACCATATCATCATCATCCCCATCCTGTGAGGTGACAAGCACAATGTTAGGGAGTGAGGTGACAAGCACGATGTTAGGGTGTGAGGTGACAAGCACGATGTTAGGGTGTGAGGTGACAAGCACGATGTCAGGGAGTGAGGTGACAAGCACGATGTCAGGGAGTGAGGTGACAAGCACGATGTTAGGGAGTGAGGTGAGAAACACAATGTTAGTGAGTGAGGAGGGAGTGAGGTGAGAATTATTGGTTACTTAAAGGAGATGAGGACAAATTAAGAGGTGCCCAGACATACCTGGACAACAACACCAGCGTTGGCACCTTTCTTATTATGATGCTTGTCAGGACAGATGTAGTCTCTAATATGTGTAAGGTCTGAGATTCATTTGTGAACAGAACAGATTTCTTACTTGGCATTGAAGGCATGCAGAAGCAAGTACTCATTTCTCTCTGCCCTTCCTCCCATCAGTGTACGACTCAAAATGTTTCCTGCAATGCAGGTGATCTGGTAGGCCAAAGGCAGCGCCTGAAGATGTAACAATGTAGTGGTGAAAATGAGGATGAGGGCAGCTGGGGTGAGATGAGGGTGAGGGCAGCTGGGGTGAGATGAGGGTGAGGGCAGCTGGGGTGGTGAGGGTGAGGGCAGCTGGGGTGGTGAGGGTGAGGGCAGCTGGGGTGGTGAGGGTGAAGGCAGCTGGGGTGAGATGAGGGTGAGGGCAGCTGGGGTGGTGAGGGCAGCTGGGGTGGTGAGGGTGAGGGCAGCTGGGGTGAGATGAGGGTGAGGGCAGCTGGGGTGAGATGAGGGTGAGGGCAGCTGGGGTGAGATGAGGGTGAGGGCAGCTGGGGTGGTGAGGGTGAGGGCAGCTGGGGTGGTGAGGGTGAGGGCAGCTGGGGTGGTGAGGGTGAAGGCAGCTGGGGTGAGATGAGGGTGAGGGCAGCTGGGGTGGTGAGGGCAGCTGGGGTGGTGAGGGTGAGGGCAGCTGGGGTGAGATGAGGGTGAGGGCAGCTGGGGTGGTGAGGGTGAAGGCAGCTGGGGTGAGATGAGGGTGAGGGCAGCTGGGGTGGTGAGGGTGAAGGCAGCTGGGGTGGTGAGGGTGAGTGCAGCTGGGGTGGTGAGGGTGAAGGCAGCTGGGGTGGTGAGGGTGAGGGCAGCTGGGGTGGTGAGGGTGAGGGCAGCTGGGGTGGTGAGGGTGAGGGCAGCTGGGGTGGTGAGGGTGAAGGCAGCTGGGGTGGTGAGGGTGAGGGCAGCTGGGGTGGTGAGGGTGAGGGCAGCTGGGGTGGTGAGGGTGAGGGCAGCTGGGGTGGTGAGGGTGAGGGCAGCTGGGGTGGTGAGGGTGAAGGCAGCTGGGGTGGTGAGGGTGAGGGCAGCTGGGGTGGTGAGGGTGAGGGCAGCTGGGGTGGTGAGGGTGAGGGCAGCTGGGGTGGTGAGGGTGAGGGCAGCTGGGGTGGTGAGGGTGAGGGCAGCTGGGGTGGTGAGGGTGAGGGCAGCTGGGGTGGTGTCTTACACATAGCTCATATGTAATACACAGTGCAAGTTCAGCTTCCTCCAAAGTGTGCTTGACTACACCACACAAGGTGTTTGATTTACTAAAACAACAGAACATAATATCCATGTAACCATGGCACTCACAGTAAACATGTGGGAACCATAACAACAGTATAACAACCTAAATGCTTGGCGTATGTAATCTCCATCCATTACAGTGTGGGTTCTGTTCAAGATGGTGGTTGACAGCTCTGTCAAGTCATAGCTTTGTGCTCGTATCAGCTCCTTAGCAGATACCTTGACATCACAGATTGGCCTCCCACAACAGAGTGTGTGGGCAAACGCTCGTCCCTTAAGATGAGCAACAAATATATTAAAGCAATGCTACTTTCTGCCACCTGACTACACATAATAACACAATATCATCACTGGACAACCTTGATGTGATTGGGTAGCACCAGAACTGTAGCAATGCTTACTTTAGGTGGTTCACTCCTCTTCAGACGACCAATTCGGGACCACTGAGGTACACGTGTGAAGTTCATACGATGTTGAAGTACCTCAAGATCAAATGAACTGATGTTATGTCCCTGTGGTCAAGAGGCAAGGTTATGGCAACATGTGGGGAGGTGACATTGGTCAGGGGAGTGTGGGGAGGTGACATTGGAAGGGGAGTGTGGGGAGGTGACATTGGAAGGGGAGTGTGGAAAGGTGACATTGGAAGGGGAGTGTGGGGAGGTGACATTGGAAGGGGAGTGTGGGGAGGTGACATTGGAAGGGGAGTGTGGGGAGGTGACATTGGAAGGGGAGTGTGGGGAGGTGACATTGGAAGGGAGTGTGGGGAGGTGACATTGGAAGGGGAGTGTGGGGAGGTGACATTGGAAGGGGAGTGTGGGGAGGTGACATTGGAAGGGGAGTGTGGGGAGGTGACAGTGGAAGGGGTGTGTGGGGAGGTGACATTGGAAGGGGAGTGTGGGGAGGTGACATTGGAAGGGGAGTGTGGGGAGGTGACATTGGAAGGGGAGTGTGGAAAGGTGACAGTGGAAGGGGTGTGTGGGGAGGTGACATTGGTCAGGGGAGTGTGGGGAGGTGACATTGGAAGGGGAGTGTGGAAAGGTGACATTGGAAGGGGAGTGTGGGGAGGTGACATTGGAAGGGGAGTGTGCGGAGGTGACATTGGTCAGGGGAGTGTGGGGAGGTGACATTGGAAGGGGAGTGTGGGGAGGTGACATTGGAAGGGGAGTGTGCAGAGGTGACATTGGAAGGGGAGTGTGGGGAGGTGACATTGAGGATAATACCATTCAGTGGACCATCAGCTTGGGTCATGGCATGCAACTGGGAGGGGGAGGAGGGAGGGCCTAATTTAGGCTCTATGCTCTCCTCACTCCCTGCCTGTTGTGAAGTACAAAATGTCAGACATACCACAATTATGTCAGCATCAATCTTGTGGACCTTGGCCAAGAAGTAAGCCAACAGAGCCCTCTCATTTGAGGTCACCTCCACACTGATAAGCTGGACAAAACAAGACCAACTTAACAAGGGATGGTGCACCAATGCAACCTACTTCATCATACAACTTCTCTTTCTTAAGCATTTCCTCAAAACCATAAGGGAACTCCATGTCAGCAAGCCTGCGGATGGCTAGGGATGATGCAATAAAGAGGAGGTGGAGCAGGAAGGTGTGGCCACATACCACAGAAGTGTGATCTGAAGGGACGCTTTGGAGCTGGTTTGTCAAGTCCAACGGCATGGTGGACAACTGCTCCTAAGGACATGACCTATTGAGAGAGATCTACTTTGCTGATGCAGCTGGATATATACTAAAAATAAAATCACCTCATTACTGTGAGTCTTTGGGTTAAATATAGTCTTCATGGCAAGGCTCATCACTGTCAATGGTGGAAGTGGCAGCTGGTCCTTCATAACCTGTATTGCACTAAGAGATGACACTACCACCTCCAGCTTGGACCAACTAAGTGGCTGAGGGGAGCACCCTGACCAGGAGGAGGAATGAGAGAAGACAAATACAGTAAATGACCGTAACTAATATCCCATATACAAATCATTTATTGATGGCTCAACAAATCTATTACAACAATCATACTGCTTTTTTTTTTTGCTTAATGCTCAAATAAGCACTAACAAATTGTACATATAGAAAAATGACCAACAATACTTTCAAGTTTTGTTTGAAGGCATTCACCATGATTTTTAATTTAGTAACAGGAATTTAAAATATTTGATTTTAAAATACATGAAGTATAACTGGCCAAATTACATTACTGTGGTCCCATGACAACAGTTGAAAAACAAAAGGTTAGCCAACATACTTGGGTCCTTGATATACAACCACCCTGGTCCTTTGAGATGACAACTTATCACCAAGCGTTCCAGACTAATAAAGAGACGTAGACATGATACCAGGCTACACAATGACACTTCACCTGGTAACACTACATGATACCAGGCTGATACACAACGACACTTCACCTGGTAACACTACATGATACCAGGCTGATACACAATGACACGTCACCTGGTAACACTCCCTCCAAACACATGGCTGAAAGTCTCTCCAGAGTAACCAGGGGGCGGGGCAGGATACTCTGCTGAGTAAAGCACTTGTAGGTATTCACTCTCATGAGGAACATCAACAAGTTCAAAAGCATATTTCTTTGTGACTTTCTGTTAGTGGGGGGAGGGAAGAATGGAATGCAACATTAGTATCCACTGATGAAAGGGTGCACTATTGCCTAATTAAAAAAATTTCTATTGATTATATTACTACAATTAAGTTTCCATTCGTAATATAAAATTCTAAGATTCATTTTACCACAAACCTTTGATGTGAATGCCTTAAATTTCAGTGCAAAATTGTCATTGAATTCCTTGGTGCAGAATGAAGTAGGTGGAGTAAGGGGAGATGTCAGGAGGAGTGGGGATGGGGAGGAGGTACCAAGTGAGGGAGTGGAGTCACAAGGGCAGAGACAGTTGGTACCTTGTACACATCTTCCATTGTAGTAGGAGTCAGCTTGCTGTCCTTGAAAATCTACAACATGATTAAGCATTATACATGATATCAAGTGAAGTTAAGTTACTATTTGAACAGTTTCAATTTTACATGCAATGCTTAATAGCAAACAAGCACTGGAGTCAAGAACTGCCCCCCCCCCCCCCCCCCCCCCCCCCCTTGTGTACACCACCATAATCATTAGTCCCCATTACTAAAATAAGTTAATCAATGTACAAGTTGAGCTTAGAGGACACCACCGTAGGAAGAACATGCACCATATGTGCTAGAGGGGTACCATATGTGCTAGAGGGGCACCATATGTGCTAGAGGGGCACCATATGTGCTAGAGGGGCACCATATGTGCTAGAGGGGCACCATATGTGCTAGAGGGGTACCATATGTGCTAGAGGGGTACCATATGTGCTAGAGGGGCACCATATGTGCTAGAGGGGCACCATATGTGCTAGAGGGGCACCATATGTGCTAGAGGGGTACCATATGTGCTAGAGGGGTACCATATGTGCTAGAGGGGTACCATATGTGCTAGAGGGGCACCATATGTGCTAGAGGGGTACCATATGTGCTAGAGGGGTACCATATGTGCTAGAGGGGCACCATATGTGCTAGAGGGGCACCATATGTGCTAGAGGGGTACCATATGTGCTAGAGGGGTACCATATGTGCTAGAGGGGCACCATATGTGCTAGAGGGGTACCATATGTGCTAGAGGGGTACCATATGTGCTAGAGGGGTACCATATGTGCTAGAGGGGCACCATATGTGCTAGAGGGGTACCATATGTGCTAGAGGGGTACCATATGTGCTAGAGGGGCACCATATGTGCTAGAGGGGTACCATATGTGCTAGAGGGGTACCATATGTGCTAGAGGGGCACCATATGTGCTAGAGGGGCACCATATGTGCTAGAGGGGTACCATATGTGCTAGAGGGGTACCATATGTGCTAGAGGGGCACCATATGTGCTAGAGGGGTACCATATGTGCTAGAGGGGTACCATATGTGCTAGAGGGGTACCATATGTGCTAGAGGGGCACCATATGTGCTAGAGGGGCACCATATGTGCTAGAGGGGTACCATATGTGCTAGAGGGGCACCATATGTGCTAGAGGGGCACCATATGTGCTAGAGGGGTACCATATGTGCTAGAGGGGTACCATATGTGCTAGAGGGGCACCATATGTGCTAGAGGGGCACCATATGTGCTAGAGGGGCACCATATGTGCTAGAGGGGTACCATATGTGCTAGAGGGGCACCATATGTGCTAGAGGGGTACCATATGTGCTAGAGGGGCACCATATGTGCTAGAGGGGCACCATATGTGCTAGAGGGGTACCATATGTGCTAGAGGGGCACCATATGTGCTAGAGGGGCACCATATGTGCTAGAGGGGCACCATATGTGCTAGAGGGGTACCATATGTGCTAGAGGGGTACCATATGTGCTAGAGGGGCACCATATGTGCTAGAGGGGCACCATATGTGCTAGAGGGGCACCATATGTGCTAGAGGGGTACCATATGTGCTAGAGGGGTACCATATGTGCTAGAGGGGTACCATATGTGCTAGAGGGGTACCATATGTGCTAGAGGGGTACCATATGTGCTAGAGGGGCACCATATGTGCTAGAGGGGTACCATATGTGCTAGAGGGGTACCATATGTGCTAGAGGGGTACCATATGTGCTAGAGGGGCACCATATGTGCTAGAGGGGTACCATATGTGCTAGAGGGGTACCATATGTGCTAGAGGGGTACCATATGTGCTAGAGGGGCACCATATGTGCTAGAGGGGTACCATATGTGCTAGAGGGGTACCATATGTGCTAGAGGGGCACCATATGTGCTAGAGGGGCACCATATGTGCTAGAGGGGCACCATATGTGCTAGAGGGGTACCATATGTGCTAGAGGGGTACCATATGTGCTAGAGGGGCACCATATGTGCTAGAGGGGTACCATATGTGCTAGAGGGGTACCATATGTGCTAGAGGGGTACCATATGTGCTAGAGGGGTACCATATGTGCTAGAGGGGTACCATATGTGCTAGAGGGGCACCATATGTGCTAGAGGGGTACCATATGTGCTAGAGGGGTACCATATGTGCTAGAGGGGCACCATATGTGCTAGAGGGGTACCATATGTGCTAGAGGGGTACCATATGTGCTAGAGGGGTACCATATGTGCTAGAGGGGCACCATATGTGCTAGAGGGGTACCATATGTGCTAGAGGGGCACCACCAAGTCCTGCCTTGGACAAGGTTCTGTATCTTTTACTTGTACCAGTCATACATTGTACCAGCTGTATTGTTAAACATAACAGCTCCATGGTAATGGCTTACATCACAACATCATGCACATGCACTGCTGTACATAGAAGAAACACACCTTGTCGCGAGGAAGAAGGTACAAACACCGTTCAATATTCTTGACAATCACACAACAGCTGTGATACAAGATAACACACACAGGTTGAATGATAGTCATATTCTCACTACAACACCCTTCATGCAGGCATAACTCCTCTAGGTATGACCTGGACATAACTCCTCTAGGTATGACCTGGACATAACTCCTCTAGGTATGACCTGGACATAACTCCTAGCTACTACAGAACATTCTGCTTAAAATAGCGCCTCTACAACAATTGCTGCTTTCAAAAACATCTTGCCTCCCTACTGTATAAGGTAACAATCCAGAAATCACATATCAATAGTATTAGTTAATGTCTATTGTCCTGAGTGTCCACCCGGGGGTACAATTGGACACCCGGGTGGACAGCAAAAAAAGTTTTTGCCGTTTGGTCATGGAAGGGGCCTAGTGGCATTTAACGGTACTGGCTTATAGAACAGTCTTTTTAGGATCAGGCCGAGATAAGTAAGGCTTAAATCCTTTTGATATCTGTAAAACAAGCCGTGCTAGCGGACCTATCCATTAGGCCGTAGCTCATATACGATGAACCGCACGGAGCGCAATGGATAGGTCCGCTAGCATGGCTCGTTTTACGGGTATCAAAAGGATTTAAGCCTTACTTATCTTGGACCGATCCTAAAAAGACTTGTTCTGTAAGCCAGTACCGTTAAATGCAACTAGGCCTCTTCCCATGACTGAACGGCAAAAACTTTTTTTGCTGTCCACCCGGGTGTCCAATTGTACCCCCGGGTGGAAACTCAGGACAATAGACATTAATGACAAATTTTCTATCAATATGACAAGGCAGGCCTCTCTATCAATTAGTATATGACCTTTTTTTCTGTATTTTTTTCTATAAGTTACCTGACATGCTGTTTGATGGTCTCACAGTAGACCTTCCCAAACAGGTACACAGTGCCTGGTTGTTTATACATATCTTCATATGCATCAAGCCAAAAGAAAGGAAGCATAGTCTGGCCTATCAGGGGAGGGGACATGGTAAGGTGAGGAGGGGGGAAATGGTAAGGTGAGGAGGGAGGGGACATGTTAAGGTGAGGAGGGAGGGGGCATGGTAAGGTGAGGAGGGAGGGGGCATGGTAAGGTGAGGAGGGAGGGGACATGTTAAGGTGAGGAGGGAGGGGGCATGTTAAGGTGAGGAGGGAGGGGACATGGTAAGGTGAGGAGGGAGGGGACATGTTAAGGTGAGGAGGGAGGGGCATGTTAAGGTGAGGAGGGAGGGGGCATGTTAAGGTGAGGAGGGAGGGGACATGGTAAGGTGAGGAGGGAGGGGACATAGTAAGGTGAGGAGGGAGGGGACATGTTAAGGTGAGGAGGGAGGGGCATGGTAAGGTGAGGAGGGAGGGGGCATGTTAAGGTGAGGAGGGAGGGGTCGAGGTAAGGTGAGGAGGGAGGGGACATGGTAAGGTGAGGAGGGAGGGGACATGGTAAGGTGAGGAGGGAAGGGACATGGTAAGGTGAGGAGGGAAGGGACATGTTAAGATGAGGAGGGAAGGGACATGTTAAGGTGAGGAGGGAGGGGACATGGTAAGGTGAGGAGGGAGGGGCATGTTAAGATGAGGAGGGAGGGGACATGTTAAGGTGAGGAGGGAGGAGACATGGTAAGGTGAGGAGGGAGGGGCATGTTAAGGTGAGGAGGGGGGAGAGGGGCTGTACCATCAACCTCCTGTGTAGGCAGAGATGAAGCATCAACTGTCACATATTCAGCAGACTGGGCAATTAAGGGGGGACAAAGGCAAGAAATGGTTTGAGAGTACAGAAGCACACAAGGGGTTGGAGGGGGGGGGGCGGGGGGCCAAGGCAAGGAGTACTGATGCACACAAGGGGGTTGGGGGGGGGGGGGGGGCGGGGGGGCCAAGGCAAGGAGTACTGATGCACACAAGGGGTTGGGGGGGGGACAAAGGCAAGAAATGGCTTGAGAGTACTGATGCACACACACCTGCACTTCTGGCTCCAAGTCCACACCTTCTTTCACTGTTTCCCACCCACACAAAGATACAGCAGCCTGGGGACTAATAAGCAGATTAATTACAGACTGCAAACTGCTTTCTGCAAGTAGACAACACAAACTGAGTAACAGGAGTGCATTCTTTTCATTCTCCATAACCGTCATACCATCAGAGGACTAGCATTCAGTACCCTCATACCATCAGAAGACTAGCATTCAGTACCCTCATACCATCAGAGGACTAGCATTCAGTACCCTCATACCATCAGAGGACTAGCATTCAATACCCTCATACCATCAGAGGACTAGCATTCAGTACCCTCATACCATCAGAGGACTAGCATTCAGTACCCTCATACCATCAGAGGACTAGCATTCAGTACCCTCATACCATCACAGGACTAGCATTCAGTACCCTCATACCATCACAGGACTCACACTTGGTACCCACATAACAGGACTCATACTTGGTACCCTCATAACAGGACTCACACTTGGTACCCTCATAACAGGACTCACACTTGGTACCCACATAACAGAACTCATACTTGGTACCCTCATAACAGGACTCACACTTGGTACCCTCATAACAGGATTCATACTTGGTACCCTCATAACAGGACTCACACTTGGTACTCTCATAACAGGACTCATACTTGGTACCCTCATAACAGGACTCATACTTGGTACCCTCATAACAGAACTCACACTTGGTACCCTCATAACAGGACTCACACTTGGTACCCTCATAACAGAACTCACACTTGGTACCCTCATAACAGGACTCATACTTGGTACCCTCATAACAGGACTCACACTTGGTACCCTCATAACAGGACTCACACTTGGTACCCTCATAACAGGACTCATACTTGGTACCCTCATAACAGGACTCACACTTGGGCAATTGATTCTTTAGCATGCACTGGTTCTTGCACCTCCTCACACATGGCAGTATCCCTCCATACATCCTCATCTCCACACTCCTCCATTGCCAATGGCTCCTCCTTCACCACAACAGCCTCATCAGCTGCCTCAACCACAGTATGTAGTGGTGACATAGGAGCACTTGTGGGCGGAGTTGTAGACCTCTTGATCAACTTTCGCGGGTGGGATTTGGTCTGGGGCTGAGGACAAGCCCCAAAGGAGCTAGTATGGGGCTGGTGAGAGGATCTTGGTGTGAACTTCATGCTGGCAAGTACAAGATAGTGTGATGAATGTGGTGTGGACGGAAGAGGTAAAGCTGTGACAACAAACCTTTGCTGCCTGATGGGCTTATCATCTCCTTTCTGCACAAAGAAAATTTGGTTTAAAAGCACAATGTACAAAAACATACCTCCAACTGTTCTAAAAGACTTCCAAGCAGAGGGTCACACTGAGAGGAGTCACCAGCATCACCCTGCAAAAGTTTCAGTGAACTCTTGTTATTGACATCCACAGTAAAGGGTAAAGAGCATTAACCCATTAGTCACATCCTTACGACAGTACCTCTTTGCTCTTCTTCTTCTTGGAACTGGTGTTCATCATTAACAGAGACTTTATGTTGCTTGATGGCCTAGACACATTTTTTAGCTTAGCAGAAGGTCTTATCCCGCCTTTTTTATCCACTTGCGAAGTGTCAGCCTCTTCATCAAATATCTCCCTTCCACTTTCGCGGTAGCTACCATCTGAACGTAAGGACCGCTAAAGTCAATACCAACGAGATACGGTATCCATACCGTCATCACAGATCCAGTCATCTTCCTGCCTTTGTTGAACGAGGCGGGCGTACTCGTCGTCATTAACGTATTCAAATAAACTCTCGGACGTCACAAGGGCTGTTTCCTCACGAACTCCTGTCTCTCGGCTTCGTCTGGAAATGGCCAGACGTTATGCACCTCCAGGAATCGTTGCAATACAAACCACACATACCTGATCTTCTGAAGAGCTTCGCTTGCCTCGCTGCTTTTTTTACCCCTCCGTCTACGTTTTTCGGATGTTGGAGCGTCTGCGGTGCACAATAAAACTGAAAAAAAAAAAAAAGCAAGTGTAAGCATACCTCCATCCATTTCTAATTAATGTCACACTTCAATTTTCCCGCCACCCAATTGAAAAGACGCATGCGCGTGACCATGCGAATAGTATGTTCTCATTTATGTGCCCATGACACAACCTCCACTTGACTTGGTGTCTGCTACGCTCTTTCATTATTATAAAATTAAATTAAAATTAATCATGTTGGATGATGACTTCGTTGTCCTTAAGGTGGACATGAAGAACGCATTCAATATGGTCTCACGGGAGGCAATCCTCTCAGAGTGCAGCAAACACTTTCCTGAGCTGCTCCCTTGAGCCATCTGGTGTTCCAGTCAGCATCCCATTCTGTGGCATCCTTTGGGCAGCTTACATTCGGAACAAGGGGTTCAGCAGGGGGATCCTCTTGGTCCTCTGCTCTTCTCCCTGGTTTTAACCAAAGTAGTGTCAGAAATCGCCACTAATTTTGTGTGTGCAGATTTGTCCTATCATGCCTGGTACCTGGATGATGGTGTGCTGGCTGGTCCCAGGTCTGCTTTTCTTCAAGCTCTCTCTATCATACAAGAGTTTGGTGCTCCTAATGGTCTCATTGTAAACTTTCCTTAATGTGAGATATTTAGCAAACATGATGTGAGTCCTTTTCCTCCAGAAATGAAAAGATCATCTCACCCTAATATTGTTATTTTGGGCATCCTGATTGGTGACAAGGCTTTTTGCTCCACCTTCATTCATGAAGAGGACAAAGCTCTTCTGCTCAAACTAGAGGAAGTAAGTGCAGTCGACCCACATGTGGCCTATTCCCTCCTACGTCAATGTGGGGGATTCTGCTGGCTGGCCCACCTTGCTCGTGGCATGCCACCCTCCCAAGCCATATCAGCCCTTGAGGCCTTTGATCACAACATCCGAGCTACCGTCTCCAAGTGCACAGCAGATGACACCTCCAATCAGGCCTGGCAACAGGCAGAGCTCAGCTTAGGCAGGGGTGGGCTGGGCATGCGCTCCCTGAGTCGGCATTCACCAGCTGCTTACATAGCCTCTCTGAGCTCCTCTAGTGCTGGTCCATTGTCCCAAGAACACCTTATCCATGCAGTTGAGTTGTTTAACTTACTTGTACCTGTATCTGAGGCGGTCAGCATAGAGGAGGTGTTAATATCCCCTTTCCATCAAAAGGTGCTGTCCTGCAAGATTGACAACCATCTGTTTAATACACTCTATGAGCAATCTTCTGCCGCAAATAGAGCACGCCTTCTCTCTGTCTCCTCCCCTCATGCTGCATCTTGGGTGTCAGTCATTCCCTCCGAGGGGCTAGGCCTTCATCTCCAGCCTTCAGAGTTCCAGGTGGCCATTAAGTGGTGGCTGGGCCTAGACACCTCATGTGGCTCAATTTGTCCTCTGTGTCCTGGGAAAGTACTTGATCCCCTTGGCCATCATGCACTCACCTGCAAGCGTGGTGGAGATGTAGTAACCCGCCACAATAAACTACGTGACACCCTTGCTGAGACCTGTCGCAGGGTCCACCTGAGTGTTAAGGTGGAGGCAGGAAATAACCTCTCCAAAGACCATAGCCACACTCACACTGCAGACATCCTAGTACCTAACTGGTCTTTGGGTAAGCCAGCAGCCTTTGACTTGTCTGTGATGCTTAACTCCAATGTTTTACTTGAAGCGGGATTCGGAGCAGGTCAGGCTGCCAGAGCTACCGAGCAAAGGAAGCATGAAGAAAATGATGCCAAATGCAAGGAGCTAGGGTGGGTTTGCGTCCCCATGGTGGTTGAGGCATATGGTGCTTGGGGGACAGAAGCAATGGAGTCATTTTCTCTTCTGGCCTCTCGCCTTGCAACTAGCTCCAACAGGGCTAAGGCTGAGGTCCTAGCTGCCTTATATGGGAGGCTGAACCTCAATCTAGTTAGAGCCATGCCACAGCCATCCTCTTCAGGTGTTTTGTCCCTGACTATTACCTATAGTAGGGTGCATATTTATTTATTCTAACAAGTAAATAAAAACATTCTCTACGAGAAAGTTGGTGGGATATAGGATTTGATTATGACATTGGTGGTGTAAAAAGCAAGGAAACAAGGTCTTATCAGAAGGGAAAATGTCATAGTCCTATATTTAGCACATTTCTAGGGCATGTGTTGTTTGTGTGCTAAATATAGGACTATGACATTTTCCCTTCTGATAAGACCTTGTTTCCTTGCTTTTTACACCACCAATGTCATAATCAAATCCTATATCCCACCAACTTTCTCGTAGAGAATGTTTTTATTTACTTGTTTTCTTTATTTTTTTTCATACCCATTTAATTATAGTCTCGTACCCAGACCGTCTATGACGTAAGCGATTATCGCTGTAAACAGTATAATCACTACATCCATACGTATGGATGTAGTGATTATACTGTTTACAGCGATAATCGCTTACGTCATAGACGGTCAGGGTACGAGACTAACAAGACATAGGAGGCTGATAGTCGATTGTTTATCAAAGTATTATATTATATAAAAGCGAGTCCTCCAGCCGATTCTGAAGCTATTGGTGAAATTTTCATCGCTTAGAAATGTTCCTGTCCTGAGTTATGCGTTGCCAAGAAGAAGGAGAAGAAGAAGAAGACGACCCGCCCCTTGTTCCGAGACTGGGTACGAGGACGGGCAGTACACTCTTGTTCTCAACAACCACGCGGTTCAGCGACATGAAACAAAAACGAAACTACTCATTTTTGACTTCTAGATCGATTGCTAAAACAAGCTACACGATCCGATCGTCGGGAGTGTTGTTACAGACGGGTCGCGTTTTTTTAATGACATTCATAGTCGGGGTCAAATCCTATATGGAAGTTTCTAACGAAACTTCCGATAATAAAGAATAATTTCCGCGCGCGGTTGAGCTCGAGCAGTGCTACTTTGAGTCTATTATAATCCCCGCTACTTAATTGGACAGAACTATCGCTTCTACCATTGGTACGTGTAGGCTGGCCACCTCACGCTACTTGCCATCTTTGGCCGAAGCCACAATGTACGTGCGGGGTGCGCTCATATTGGAGGACGTCCTTCCGGATGGCTCGACTTTGCAATCGGGTGACGGGGCTGAGGCGTTGACTCCGGGAGTGGCCGCGAAAAGGGAGGAATCCCCTCTTCTGATTAGGGCTACGCAAGGGGAACAGGACGCCAAGGCTGTCTCCGAAGACCACGTGTATTTCTCACAAAAACCACCGAAGTCGGACGAGACTAGACCAGGTGCTTTGTCGAGGCATCTGATGGAGCAGTGGGAGGGTGAAGGGCGACCTCCTTTTTGAGTGTATGGTGTACGTATAGCTGGTTATATATAATGTAGCTATGTCATGTAAAAAAATAATTTAATAGTATTTGTTTTTGCTATTCTATTAAATAATTATACACCCCTACTGATGAAAAAAAAAGTTGTCCAGAGGGGGTCCAATAGTAATGTCCTAGGGGGATGTTCTATTGCAGTGAGATGTGTCCAGAGGGGGTCCAATGGCAATGTCCTAGGGGTGTCGCACAGTGAGATCTGTCCGGAGGGGTTTCAATGGTAATGTCCTAGGGGGGTGTCATACATCAGGATGTGTCCAGAGGGGGTTCAATGGTAATGTCCTAGGGGGGTGTCCTACATCATGATATGTCCAGAGGGAGTTCAATGGTAATGTCCTAGGGGGGTGTCCTACATCATGATATGTCCAGAGGGAGTTCAATGTTAATGTTGTGTCCAGAGGGGATCCAAAATAAATGTCCGGGGGGGGGGGGGGGGGGGGGGGGGGGGGGGGGGGGCTATGGTGTAGAAGCTTTATGTCCTGGAGGGATACCTTGATCGCGTCATCAGTAGGGGTGTACAATTATTTTATGGAATAGCCCAATCAGATCCGCGGAAATTACATGTACAGACGGGAGATATTTTAAAACCAAATGACGATGCACGTGCGACGCTATACGAGCGCTTAACATTAGCACGTTATGTCTGCACAAACTGTGATAGCTCTTCTAATACTTCTGTCAGCTACTTACGCAGGAAATGTCAGCATTCGGTGCCACGGTGGATACATTTGCGAAGCAGCTTCCGGAGGCTGTCTGACAGAACAGACAGACTGCAACAGCAACAACAACGGTGGTAATGTTCTGGATACTGTGTTAGGATGGCAGTGCAATTCTGAAGGTAAACAATCACATACAATACTATCCGTTCATTACCATTTAATGACAAGCAGTATGTGAAAACGAAACCAGCGCCACCAGTAGTGACCTTTACCCAGAAATTAGCAGTAGCAGCATCAGTGCCATTGGAAAAAACACCTTCAAACTCTCCCTCTCTTGGCTTCTAAAGCCAGGTAACCATAGATGGCTGATAACGGATTAAGGCAAAAGTTTATTCATTGCAGCAGGAAACCCCTTGACCAGGGGTATGGGCGGATATGCACTTTGGGTCACGAAAAACACCGATGTAATCGTAATGTGCTGTACGCCAAACACAGTGAGTCTTTCCTCATTGTCACATAAGTGCTAACTTTGTGTCTTCAGACTCTACGTATGGCAGAGGTCGTCTTGATAAACCACTATAATTATGCAGTTGATTTGAATTTGACAGTATGTAAAAAAATAATTTTCTGCTCTAATCTTGTTTGAGTTTGTTTAGCTTTTTGGCAGGGCAAGCAGCATGCTCTCTGTACAGATTCCAAGCTCGTGCCATGACATCCCTGGCTCAGATTTGTCAGTCTGTCCTCTCCCTCAATATGGACCTCCCCTAGGGGTCACTGTTATGACATACCTGACACCTAATGAGACTGAAGGGACATTGGAGATGGATGCTAACATATCATGGCTGTCTCCACTCCTACCTGGTCCCCAGTACCTTCTCCCTGCTCTCTATTATATAGACATCAATGGTGAAACTTACTTCAAGACCAATGCCACGGTAAGGTGACAGGGACTTGGGGGAGGGCTTTCTTGTACCACCATCTTTTGCAGAGCGTATTAATCACTGGCCTGAATGCTTCAATGGAGCACTCAGTGTTAGTAAGTATATTCATGAGCCCTTGGTCTTCACCTTTCCAACTCCTTTGTTCTCCAGATTGAAGCTTACGTACCTGGTGCTGAATGTGTCTGCAGTGAGGCCACATATTACCAATATTTTAGCTCATCACCATCACCACCACCACCATCATCATCATCATCATCTTCCCAGTTGGGCTCCACTGTAGGTGCTGTTGTAGCTTCTTCAGTTGGTCTACTGCTTATATTGTCGTCTGGAGTAGCATTGAGGTGTGTAATGAGGAAGAAGTCTGGACCCATATCAAGTGTCCAGCTGACAAGGCCTTGTGAAAATGGGGACATGGTTTCAGATATAGTGAGTAAGGAATCGATGGTTCTGAAATCAGGGCACCCTAGCTGCTTAGTTGTGTACTCTCAAAACACACCATCAGAGGAGAAGGAGGTCATTTTGCAGAACCTGATTAAGGGTTTGTCTGACTATGGTGTTGAGGCCACCTCCCATGATTGGAGTGGCCGTGCAATGCTACCCTTTTGGTTGGAAGCCAACCTTACCAATGCATCTGTTGTGCTCTGTGTGTGCAACAATGCATTCCATCAGGAATGGTTGTGTTCTGAGCCAACTGACCATGCTGTGGTTCACTCTGTGAAGCAGCTCCTGGGAGCAGAGCTGTGCCAAAATAAAGACGTGACATCAAAGTATGCGGTAGTGCTGATGAAACGTAGCCATCAGCAGCTTATACCAAGCCAATACCTGAAAGCTTGCAGAAAGTTCTATGTTACTGATGTGACAAATATTGCCCACTTTATCAAGAATGTTCCTCTTTATTCTGTACACATGTAGATCTCTTTTCTATTTTACAGGTGCAACTTGAACACGTACTTTTTTTTGACGAAATTTGGGGGCGGGGCAGTTAGTTACTTTGGTTACTCACGATAATGGATGACTGACCCTTTCAATTTGAGCTGTATGGCTTGGCGCGAAAATTATGACCAGATATGGAAATGGTTTGGTAGCAGCTTTATAATCTACTCATAGATTAATGACCTTATAGATACATGACCTTATAGATACGGGATTGGAAACGCTATATACGCTAGTATTACGTATGGATGTTCCATCATCGTTTCGCATGAATCTAATTTAAAAAGCGCGGGCTCTTGTCAAGGGGAGGTGAAGAAACTGTCCTGAACAGAGACAGCAAAGGTACAAGAAAGCAGTTGACGATATAAAAAGTCGTATGGAAACTTGTGTAATCAGAAAGCACATTCAAATGATTCGGCTTTTAAACCTTGTGCTTTATACGATGGTTAAACAGCTGTATCAGGTCATGCGAATAGGAAGTGAAATTTTTGCGCTGATTACTGTGGCGACACAGAATAGCTTTAAGCGTTGAAACCTCGTTAAATAGCAAAGGCAGAGATGGTAGTGTTGCGTAGGGTTTGTTGCAAACTTGTAGTTGTTACACAAAAGGAGATTCAGAGCTTCAAACTCCAATTTGCGCGTTTTGAACCTCCAGCAGCTCGCAGGCTGTTGTTGTGTCATGGTACAAAACTATGGCTTTTGGTTAGTATTTTACCAATCTAGAAAAGTCGATGGGTTGCGTGGTGTATGTTAAAGTCTTCTACACATATTGGTTCTAAAGATATACGGCCCACTATGCACATAAATGATCGCGTTCTTCTTGGTCGTATGCATGTATATTTTTATGGTTGTATATCGTGCAGGTCATTTATCGACAAGGTCGCCTAGCATCAAAGCGCAAATACGAAAGGTGTACTAGACAATGTACTTCACTGACGGTTTCTATTGATATTGAAACCTGGAAGAAAGCTAGTGTTCCACCTCCTACATCAAACATGACGTCATGCATACGTGAAACGATGATAGAATCGTGCAATGTACAGCGTTTCCAATCCCGTATCTATAAGGTCATTAATCTATGATCTACTATATCTATCTTTTTTTTTTTTCAGTATGTTCGGCGTAATAATACACACCACGTGCACGCACGGATTATGTTTATTTATTTATTATTTGTTTTTGCATGTACTTTAGTTTTGATAATACATATATCTGCACCTGGCTCGTGTACCATACGATCGTTTGCGCCAATAGAAAAAGGAACGGTACACGTACCGAAAATAAGTAAACCAAACCAGTTTAGGTGGTTTACCCTACACCCGCGGCTATATAATAATACAATCGCGTAAGTAATCTATCAGCGCCATCATGCAGAAATACAACTGCATGTATCTTCGCGGGTTCAGTGTCATCTTACCCGCGGTTTTGCTGCTTACAGATGGCTGGTGTTGCGCGGCGCAGGCGCTCAAATGTGACCAGTGTGACGAAGCAATCGGAGGGTGCTGGGATGAACACAACGAAGACGATGTGGTACGAATGACTTCCAACGCGTCGCACGAAGCATAATAATTATTTTTTCTCGCTATGCCGTTGCATAGTGCTACAGCATCACAGGTAAGATATAATCATGGCATGCGAACCTCCACAGTCATAAGAATGCACGCCTTAATTTATTAAAAAGCGATGTGCATGTATTTACTACATGTGCACAGAGTACCGTATACAACCCGAAGGATGGGACTGTGCAGCATCAGTTGTTCCAAGTAAGTGCATGCAAAATTAATAGCTCAAAAAATAAAGCTGAAAAAAAAAAAGTTTCCTGTGGATGCAATGGTCAGAATGAAGCCAGCACACAGCAACTTTCAGTGAACATCACATCCGGTGTTTTTTCATTCACTACTGTTGATACTTCCTTTTTCAAACTAACTGTTATGTGGTCAGGTAGCAGTTCCAAGAGGCAATTTTGTTAATGTATGAAGTTATACTGCACTATATAGCAAATTCTTCCAAAGATGGGTACATTGTGAAGCTCATGGCCTACCCAGGATATGAATACATGTGCTGCACTGCAAACCCAGTACGTTTTGCACCTCTACTTCCTGCATACATATCAAGCTCCACCTTCTTTTACACAGTCCACAAGCATTGATATTCTGCTTCTATATCAGCAATTCGATCAAGTAGATGTGAGAGTGAGTGTGACTTTGTGAGTGAAAATTAATAACTTTAATAACCAGAGGTTTACATTGTTCATAGGTTACTGCTCTAAGGGCAGACAATGTGGAGGAGGGGTCACTTCATTTTCCCTCCATTCCTCTTCCAAGCTCGTGCCATGACATCCCTGGCTCAGATCCGTCAGTCTGTCCTCCCCCTCAATATGGACCTCCCCTAGGGGTCACTGTTATGACATACCTGACACCTAATGAGACTGAAGGGACATTGGAGATGGATGCTCACATATCATGGCTGCCTCCACCCCTACCTGGTCCCCAGTACCTTCTCCCTGCTCTCTATTATATAGACATCAATGGTGAAACTTACTTCAAGACCAATGCCACGGTAAGGTGACAGGGACTTGGGGGAGGGCTTTCTTGTACCACCATCTTTTGCAGAGCATAGTAATCACTGGTCTGAATGCTTCAATGGAGCACCAGGTGTCAGTAAGTATATTCATGAGCCCTTGGTCTTCACCTTTCCAACTCCTTTGTTCTCCAGATTGAAGCTTACGTACCCTGTGCTGAACGTGTCTGCAGTGTGGCCACATATTACCAATCTTTTAGCTGCTCCACCCAACCTAATCATTATCGTCGCTCTGTGGCAGTAGCAGCTGTACATATGGACAGTCCTCAGATGTTAAGAGCAGGCCAGATGAGTGTGAATATTGTATTCTTTTTTTGTATACTAGCATCCATCGCTGTAGTGATCAGATCGATGAAGAGCAGCAGAACTATCAATGGAATAGATCATCTTTCCAAGATACCAAATGTTGCAAATGGTGAAGAGAAAGATCATATTTCTCTTCAGCTGTCTGAAGACATGTACACAGTGCTCTGAAGAGAGGAAGAAGGAACTTGTCATATATAAGTATAGCTTTCTGTCTCCAGGCAACAGACTTTAATTAATAGCTGTATTACGCAATGTACTGTACTTTACATTGTGCATGTAGCCATTCAAATGATATCTAGTTGTTTAGTTATGAGCTGAAAACTCTATGCACACACAAGCTAATGAATACCTGCAAATGTGTCCCACGTATACCCTTTTGGTATAGAGAATGGTTGTTTGGGTTAGTCAGTTTTAATAGGTATACTGACTGGTTGCCAGACCGGAGGTGTCATATTAAACTATGCATCCATATCCGTGGAAGAGAATTTTATTAACCAAGAAGATTGGTATGATAGAAATTGAATAATTTTTTGGGGAACTGATGCTACCAATTTTGTTTTGTGAAAGGTTTGGTTTAGGCTTACATTTAAAAAAACCTGTCAACCATATTACGTAACGCAAATCGTCACTTGCATATATATTTGGCTCGCATGCGCATGAAAATTCAGTCGCAAAAATGGGTTCGATTGTAATTGTTACTACCGTGTGGCTGGCAATATTCCGCACCTCTCACCAGTTAACTATACAATGTGCGGCTCCGACGTGCACAACTACCACCATATCCTGTGGAGACATGTATCCTTACTGGACTGAGATGGTAATTCTAATCAATATAATATACGTCATTGTTCAACTAAACTTGATGACCTACAGACAAGGTGCTACCCGACTACTCTTCCTGAACCGAGTAGGTAGAATTTTTTTTCTCCCTGAAATGTTGTTTTATTATTATTATTTATATATTTATTTTATAGGTTCTTCATATGAAAGCGGTGAGACCCCACAACGCACCAATGCAAGCGGACAACACATGCACTCATATGTCATCTTTCTCATGCAGAGTGCGACTTAAGTTCTGGACTCCTAAGTCAGACCACCATGACGATTCCTGAAGCCCCAAGGAATGTGACGTACTCTTTAGCGTCCCTTAATCCTCTGCGGTTTGCAGCCACAATCAGCTGGTCTATGAACGATACAGGTATGGTGACGATGAATCAGTTTTCCATTAATGAAGGTCATGTATAGAAAGATAGAATTACGTTCTTTCTCCTTTACCACACAAACATACATACATACGGCACTCCAATACATTCTGCGGCGATATTGATTTCGTATAGATGGACTTACTGGCTTTAAAGTGGAGGTATTTGAAGAGATGGTGATCATGATGTATCACAATGGCCCCAGCAAAGTGGACGAATATCCAATGTTATGTGCTTATCTGGTGAGTGTTCGACCATATTACAGCCCGCAAACTATAGTTCATTTGATACAACATTTGCAGCAGAATAAAATAATTCAAATGCTGTTTTCACGACTCTTTTGTGAGGTTACTAAAGGCCATGTTCTTGATTTTGATGGCTAGATTTGTTCAATTTTCCCTGCAATGTTGATCCGTTGATTAGTTAATGGTGATAATATGTTCCTTCTCTTCATGTGATTAGAATCTAAACAATATTTTTAATCAACACTATTTGAAAAGTTTGTAAACTAATAAAGGTGAACAATAGATAATGAAAAGAAGATGTGAAAGTCACACACCTAGAGTTATGACTATGTTCTTTCATTATTATTGTCCCTTTCATTTTCAACAGGATCATCTCACTTCCTCCATCACATTTGACAAACCTTACACAAGACAACAAGGCAGTCAGATCCGAGTACAGGTGGCTGAATGCAATTCATACAAGTACGAGTATTATTATTATTAACCATTTCCTTTCAGATCACTAGCCTACCTTATAACAGCACTGCTGTTGCAAACACCAGAGTAGTGACATTTCCCTGTCCTGCATCATGCATGGACATTTTGGGCTCTTACCCAACTGCCTGTTATTCACCAAGATACAATGCACCAAATATAACAGTCCAGCCATCTCGTCTCTTTGACAAACGTGGAGGATTGACTGGAGAAATGGAGGTTAACGTAACATGGTCCTCAGGTATCCCGGGTATCCCGGGATCCAGGTACCCTGCTCCTACTCAGTACTTTGTGATGGTGGCTCTCAGCACAGCTGCCATTAGCTGCCAAAATAAAGCAACAACCTCATGTTTTATAACTAATGAAACAGTGAGTCTCCATTTCTTCTCCCTCCCTTACTAACTCCACTTTCTCCTTTTCATTTCAGTCTGTTGTGCTGAGGCCTCTCAATGTATCCTTGACGTACCAAGTAGTTGTAAGTTTAACCATCCAGCCAATGAACATTCCATTTCATGCACCATCATCAAACTGATGCATGCCTTTCACAGGTCCAAAGTTACACTCCGTGTTCAAATGGACCTTGCAGCTATCCATCAAAGCGAGCAATAATCAGAGCACCACCACTGGTCCCCATCCAGGCCCCTGTAGAAGCTCATGCACCTTCTTAGAACATCAAGGTACACACCAAACATGTAGCGTAGAAATTACATACCTGTGCTGTAAACCATGCTTGAAAATGTTTAGACTAGCTACTTACAACTTCTTGCCATAATGCTCCATGCATGAATGCAGATGGGCTAATGAAAGTCCAAGGTGGAAGCAGATTAAATAGCGGATGTGAGAAGAATGAGAGGCGTGACAGGGTGGTGATAAGTGATGAGACAAATTTCTTTCGCTGCGACGATGCATGAAAATTCTGTATTGCTATTGCATGACCCCACTCCCCTCCCCTGGCTTATAACTAACTTATAACCGGAACATCTATTGCAGTGCGACTACGGCTCTTCTGTTACCCCCCTCGTATTTAATCCGCAATTGAATTTCACGTGCTCTTCAATCAGAGATTATATATTATCTCTGCTCCAATTGAATAACTCGTGCAATTGGCGATAGGGAAACGCAGGGAAGAATTACATCTGCAAACACAAAGCGAATGATAGTGGAAAGCTAACTGTAGCCCAAAATGAAATATCTTCGGTAGTTGGTTTAAAAAAAAGGTGCAACGTTCACTAAAGTGATCTCATTAGCCACTTCACTATGTATTGCTGTATTAAAAAATCCCTTACGAAGGGCCACCATGAAATACAACAACAACGAAACGAGTGATAGGAAAAGCATGTACTCGTGCACCAGCACGCATGCGCACTTGTAATTAATGAAAACTTGGGAAGTTGCAGTGGTTGTTTGGCTAGGCACGTTTCGCGTCGCGTACGAGCTAAACTGGCAGTGTGACGGGGCTTGGTGCGCAACTACGAACAGTTCTTGTCTTAAGCAACATTGGGATGAAACCGAATCGGTGAGAAAGCTTTCTGGTTTCCATGCCTTTGGCCATATCTTCCTCATGCAGTCGCCTTGTTTTCCGAATATCACCGAACCAAGTGCGTTCACCTGTGCTTGTGCTTGTGTGTGTGTGTGTGTGTGTGTGTGTGCGTGTGTGCGTGCGTGTGCGCGCGCGTGTGCGTGCGTGTGCGTGCGTGTGCGTGCGTGTGCGTGCGTGTGCGTGCGTGTGTATAGTTTAAAAATAAAACTTACGTAAGGTTAATCTATGATGTGTGGTGTGTGCACTTGCGTGAGCATGTAATACTACTGAGTATTTATTCAATTTATTGGTCTGCCAGCTATTCCTGCAGCGGCCTCCCTAGGTGACTTGCACGTTCCCGCGCTGTGAGACGTTTTATCTTCAAATATACACAGCTTGTACTGTATGTTCCTCGTCCGATGGGGCTGGGGCCGAGGTACGTCCGAACGATGTGACGTATACGATTATTTCTATCAACCCGAGCAAGTTCAGAGTCATCCTCCGATGGTCCATGTACAACACAGGTGCGCATGCATATATTCGTACATTGTGTGCCAGTTAGTTCTTTTTGTTTCCGTCAGGGAATACATTGAATTGTCATGAATACAAATTTCGAATAACTTAATTAGCAAATAGCCAGAGATGTGAAGATACTAAAACTGGCCAGAACCATAGAAGCACTCTTTATTGCAGTAAACAATCACACCCACTGCCCCCTTATTACGGAGCTGTTAAGAATGCAATGCTTTATAACTCAGGATTGAAATTAATTAACTGCTTGATTTCATATGTCATCGTAGTACTAACAAATGTAAGTGGTTAAATAATTGTATCAAAACCCTCATAAATGAAAATATTCAAAGCCCTCTATTAACAAGCTATTCAAGGTTACGGTTAGAGATAATTGAAAGTTATTCTGCAAATCATGTCATTAATTAAAATTTGCTTTACATTATTGTGTCAAATTAGTTAATTGGAATTTAACTTTTGAACTGTTAATTGTAATAATGTGGTTTGTATTTAACTAAACGTGGTTGTTGTATTTATTTGGATTGACAATCCTATTAAAGAATTATATTCATATAAAAGCGTTGTGCTCTTTCGCAAACACCCTGTATTATATTGGCATGTGTATTATTAGTGAACATTTTAAAAAAGTTTTGATGTCAGAGTTAGTTTTCTTTAAAATGCTTTACATTGGCAAGTTTGAAGAGAAAAGAATAACACTTAGAGATTACACAGCTACATAACAGCTGTATGGACGAGTTGCAAATTATTGATTTTGTGGAGCGTGACAGTTTTTTGGAAGCACATGAAAGAACGAGGGCTTGTGACAAGAAGCGCTACAGAAATGATCCTTGAAGTTAGATTAGCTTACAAAATGGCAGAAAAAAATGTACGATACAAGATAATAAAATATTAAATTGGGGGATGTAGAATTTTGTTGCAATAAAAAGTAAGGAAACCGAGAATTAATATATAAAAACCAACAGTTAGCAATGTGCTAAAAGTAGATATTTTTATATCTTAATAATTGCATAATTCCAAAATTCCTTGTTTCATTATTTTTGCTCAATTGCTGCATACAACAAATCCTACTTCTCCATTTCCATTTTTATATCTTGTAATTACATCTCATTAATTAATTGATGCATTATGAAGAAGGAAGCATGTTATCTCAGCAAATGCTTTCTCTTCTTCTAGTTAGACTCACCAGCTTTGGAGTAAGGGTGTTTGAGGAGCACTACGAAGGAAATGTACAAACATCAGACACCTTACTTTTCTGTTTATGCCTGGTACAAGTGCGACCATCTTTGGCTTGCTCACATTAGTAATCTCTTCCAGGATAAGGATACCTACACATTTGAGTTTGAGGAATCTTACTTGAAATGCAAACAATATGCAAAGATAAGGGTGGAGGTGTGGCCAAGCCCCTCCCACCTCACATTGTTATGTACTGTTGCAGGTCATCAGTGAACCATACGTGGAGCTGTACATCGATAGCAACAGGGCAACTACACGCTTCACATGTCCATCACAGTGCTCTGATATCCCTACTTTTAACCCCGTTGGCTGTAACTATCGATACAGTGACCCAGTTGTGAACGTTCGTTCGATGAGCTATGGAGAAGGGAACGATACTACACTCGCTTACATCTCCTGGTCTCCTGTTCTTCAGTACCATCTCCCTTCTTCCCACTACTTTGTAATGATGTCCCCTCAGTCTGATGCAGCCATGTGTGTCAACACAGCCTCAGCAATCTGCTTGATGACCAATGGCACAGTTAAGTCACCAGTGGTGTGCACACATCATGTTGATTGTTACCTCTCTGCAGTCGTTGATAATTGGACCTCTCAACTCATCTCTTGCCTATCAGCTGGTGGTAAGTCATGTCTAACAGTAGTTGTGGAGTAACCACGTGTGTGTACTGCCAAGGTCCAGCTGTATGTCCCATGTTCCAATGGGCCCTGCACCAACGGGAGCATCATGACCGTCATTCCACCTGTGCCCCCACTTCTCACCTCATCGACTACCTCAGTGGTCCCTGGGTCTACTGTGGCACCCCAAGGCCTGTACGGATCCACCGCGGATGGCAGTGTGGAGGCAGCAGTGATAGTGTTGCCTGTGGTGGTGGTGGTGATGGTGGGAATTATTGTAGGTGCGGGGGTGTTGATTGTCTGCAGGTGGAGAAGGATTGGACATAAAGCTTTGCAAGAGACTGATGGTGCTACACCTCCCCATAGCACTACACCTAACGATGGTGCTACACCTCCTCATAGCACTACACCTAATTATGGTGCTACACCTCCTCATAGCACTATACCTAATGATGGTGCTACACCTCCTCATAGCACTACACCTAATGATGGTGCTACGCCTCATAGCACTATACCTAATGATGGTGCTATACCTCCTCATTGTACCAGATCTTGTAACAATGGTGCTACACCTCCCAATATTGCTACACCTAATGATGGTGCTACACCTCCCAATATTGTTACACCTAATGATGGTGCTACACCTCCTAATCAGACCACACCTTGCAACAATGGTGTTACTGACACTGGCTTATGTCGAAGTCTCAGGATTTTTGTTGCCTATTCATCCTCCAGTTTACCAGAGGAAAGAAAAGTAATTCTACACTACTTGGTCCACCTATTGGAGAGCAAGCATCAAGTAAAAGTATGCTGGCATGAGATCATCATGACACAAAGGAGGGGATTCTTTCCATACATGTTGGAACATGAAATCCACCTATCTTCACTGGTGCTGTGTGTTTGCAACAAAGCCTTTTATGATGAATGGACTGGAAGTATTCCTCCTCCCCAGGCCTCCTCAGTTACGTACATCAAGTCCCTCCTTGCTGCTGACCTCCAACTTGGTGTGGATATATCACTGAGGTATGCAGTGGTTCTCTTGAAGAAGAGAGATGTCCAGTTCATACCAACCGACTATATGAACCGTTGCACACAGTTTAATGTAACTGATATAGAAAGCATTGCACACTTCATTGAGGGTATGAATCGACTTAAGTAATTATAGAAATCCACCCACACACAAAATTGAATCATATGTACACCTGGTGGTTAGGTAACTAGCATGTAGCAAGATTATTCATTTTGTGTAATGGTTGTCTTTCAATTGTAGTATTGTGTATTGAATTCATACCACACAACTTGGAAACAATGGAATACAACTACTGAAAAGGGTGCAACAACACTTTAAAAGCCTTATATTTGATGCAGTGCCAACTGTTGCACCATCACAACACACCACAAATATGGGACCATGAGAAATAAGGTGATAATTATTAGGTGTTTATTGTTTTTTCTTTACAGTTTTGATAAAGGTCAGTTAAGAATATTATGTTGTTGTCATGGGGGTACATTATAATATGGATAATGCATAGAGTAAATATAGTCAATGTACATGTAATAAACTAAGGTGACATGTAATAACTAAGGGTGACATCATGTAATAACTAAGGGTGACATCCTAAGGGTGACATCATGTCCCATATAGCTATTGTTTTATGCAATCGGTAGTCTCTTCCCCAGCAATAGCAGCGGTAGAGATGGTCAAATTGTGTGTGTGTGTGTGTGTGTGTGTGTGTGTGTGTGTGTGTGTGTGTGTGCGCGCGCGCGCGCGCACGTGCTCATATGTGTATGCATTACATCTAGTCCGACTCTTTTTCAGTGTCTAATTCTTAGAACCAACACTGCTTTTTAATGTAAATTAAATCATCTTGACAATGATAATTTTGTGACCGGCCGGAACAGAACCGTCGCGCCAGATAAACTGATCGCGCGCATGCGCCGGCTTATTCTCCGCAATCTAATATATCATGATCGGTTGGATAGTAGCGGGTCTGGTGTGCTTCGCTAGTCTGCGTATCACCCACCAACTAGCCCTCCAATGCTATGCTCCGACGTGTGCAGCTACCACCACCTCCTGTGGAGACATGTATCCTTACTGGACTGAGATGGTGAATTGATCCGCGAAGCCATAAAGGTTCATCACACTTTCCTTCCCTTTCAGACTCGCTGCTTCCCAATAGTTATCGCTAATCCCAGTAAGTGTTTCGCACTAAATCTGCTTCTGGTGACTGCTTCACGTTGTTTCCCTCTCCAGAGACGTCGATCACCGCCTCATTTAGCGAAGGTAACGTTACCGAATCCTTTTAACTGAGCATCTCACTATCGTGCGTTCGTTTGTTCGAAACAGACTGTGTATCAAATGCGGCCCAAAGCAACCCACCCACGAGGGCAGCTCCAGTTAATGTAAGCTACACTTTGACGTCCAATGATCCCATGACGTACGAAGTGGGGGTGAGGTGGTCTATGAATGTCACTGGTGAGTCTAAATTGGGCTATTCCATTAAATAATTGTGCACCCCTACTGATGACTAAAAATGTTGTCCAGAGGGGGTCCAATGGTAATGTCGTAGGGGGATGTTCTATTGCAGTGAGATGTGTCCAGAGGGGGTCCAATGGCAAATTCCTAGGGGTGTCGCACAGTGAGATCTGTCCGGAGGGGTTTCAATGGTAATGTCCTAGGGGGGGTGTCCTACATCAGGATGTGTCCAGAGGGAGTTCAATGGTAATGTCCTAGGGGGGTGTCATACATCAGGATGTGTCCAGAGGGGGTCCAATTGTAATGTCCTAGGGGGGTGTCCTACATCATATTGTGTCCAGCGGGAGTTCAATGGTAATGTTGTGTCCAGAGGGGGTCCAAAATAGATGTCCTGGGGGGGTATGGTGTAGAGGCTTTTATGTCCTGGGGGGATACCTTGATATGCGTCATCAGTAGGGGTGTACAATTATTTTATGGAATAGCCCAATCCGACCGAGAAAAAAATTAATTTATAACGTTACATCTTTCGTAGATGGATTGACAGGTTTTAACGTTCGGGTGTGCAGTGAGTATACCCTAGCGTCTTCAACCGGTGATACAGCGGTGGAAGAGTACCCTATTCTTTGTTTATATCTGGTAACGGTGTCACGCGATATCTGCTGGACACTTCTGTAACTTCCTTCCCACAGGACAGGTACACCTATCAGCTTAGCATTGATTTACCATACACAAAGCAGCCAGAGGCTAGAATTAAGGTTGAGGTAAGCAGTGTGGAAGAGGTGGTGGTACTAACGTTTTCCAGATCAGTAGTCTTACTCAGTGCACTGTGGTACTTTCATATCATTGCAGTATTTCCTTTCAGATCACTAGCCTACCTTATAACAGCACTGCTGTTGCAAACACCAGAGCAGTGACATTTCCCTGTCCTGCATCATGCATGGACATTTTGGGCTCTTACCCAACTGCCTGTTATTCACCAAGATACAATGCACCAAATATAACAGTCCAGCCATCTCGTCTCTTTGACAAACGTGGAGGATTGACTGGAGAGATGGAAGTTAACGTAACGTGGTCCTCAGGTATCCCGGGATCCAGGTACCCAGCCCCTACTCAGTACTTTGTGATGGTGGCTCTCAGCACAGCTGCCATTAGCTGCCAAAATAAAGCAACAGCCTCATGTTTTATAACTAATGAAACAGTGAGTCTCCATTTCTTCTCCCTCCCTTACTAACTCCACTTTCTCCTTTTCATTTCAGTCTGTTGTGTTGAGGCCTCTCAATGTATCCTTGACATACCAAGTAGTTGTAAGTTTAACCATCCAGCCAATGAACATTCCATCTCATGCACCATCATCAAACTGATGCACGCCTTTCACAGGTCCAAAGTTACACTCCGTGTTCAAATGGACCTTGCAGCTATCCACCAAAGCCAGCAATAATCAGAGCACCACCACTGGTCCCCATCCAGGCCCCTGTAGAAGCCCATGCACCTTCTTAGAACATCAAGGTACACACCAAACATGTAGCCGTAGAAATTACATACCTGTGCTGTAAACCATGCTTGAAAATGTTTAGACTAGCTACTTACAACTTCTTGCCATAATGCTCCATGTATGAATGCAGATGGGCTAATGAAAGTCCAAGGTGGAAGCAGATTAAATAGCGGATGTGAGAAGAATGAGAGGTGTGACAGGGTGGTGATAAGAGATGAGACAAATTTCTTTCGCTGCGACGATGCATGAAAATTCTGTATTGCTATTGCATGACCCCACTCCCCTCCCCTGGCTTATAACTAACTTATAACCGGACCATCTATTGCAGTGCGACTACGGCTCTTCTGTTACCCCCCTCGTATTTAATCCGCAATTGAATTTCACGTGCTCTTCAATCAGAGATAATATATATTATCTCTGCTCCAATTGAATAACTCGTGCAATTGGCGATAGGGAAACGCAGGGAAGAATTACAGCTACAAACACAAAGCAAATGATAGTCCAAAGCCTAACTGTAGCCCAAAATGAAATATCTTCGGTAGTTGGTTTAAAAAAAAGGTGCAACGTTCACTAAAGTGATCTCATTAGCCACTTCACTATGTATTGCTGTATTAAAAAATCCCTTACGAAGGGCCACCATGAAATACAACAACAACGAAACGAGTGATAGGAAAAGCATGTACTCGTGCACCAGCACGCATGCGCACTTGTAATTAATGAAAACTTTAAGTTGCAGTGGTTGTTTGGCTAGGCACGTTTCGCGTCGCGTACGAGCTGAACTGGCAGTGTGATGGGGCTTGGTGCGCAACTACGAACAGTTCTTGTCTTAAGCAACATTGGGATGAAACCGAATCGGTGAGAAAGCTTTCTGGTTTCCATGCCTTTGGCCATATCTTCCTCATGCAGTCGCTTTGTTTTCCGAATATCACCGAAACAAGTGCGTTCACCTGTGCTTGTGCTTGTGTGTGTGTGTGTGTGTGTGTGTGTGTGTGTGTGTGTGTGTGTGCGTGTGCCGCGCGTGTGCGTGCGTGTGCGTGCGTGTGCGTGCGTGTGTATAGTTTAAAAATAAAACTTACGTAAGGTTAATCTATGATGTGTGGTGTGTGCACTTGCGTGAGCATGTAATACTACTGAGTATTTATTCAATTTATTGGTCTGCCAGCTTTTCCTGCAGCGGCCTCCCTAGGTGACTTGCACGTTCCCGCGCTGTGAGACGTTTTATCTTCAAATATACACAGCTTGTACTGTATGTTCCTCGTCCGATGGGGCTGGGGCCGAGGTACGTCCGAACGATGTGACGTATACGATTATTTCTATCAACCCGAGCAAGTTCAGAGTCATCCTCCGATGGTCCATGTACAACACAGGTGCGCATGCATATATTCGTACATTGTGTGCCAGTTAGTTCTTTTTTTTTTTCGAGTGATCAATTTGTTTCCGTCAGGGAATACATTGAATTGTCATGAATACAAATTTCGAATAACTTAATTAGCAAATAGCCAGAGATGTGAAGATACTAAAACTGGCCAGAACCATAGAAGCACTCTTTATTGCAGTAAACAATCACACCCACTGCCCCCTTATTACGGAGCTGTTAAGAATGCAATGCTTTATAACTCAGGATTGAAATTAATTAACTGCTTGATTTCATATGTCATCGTAGTACTAACAAATGTAAGTGGTTAAATAATTGTATCAAAACCCTCATAAATGAAAATATTCAAAGCCCTCTATTAACAAGCTATTCAAGGTTACGGTTAGAGATAATTGAAAGTTATTCTGCAAATCATGTCATTAATTAAAATTTGCTTTACATTATTGTGTCAAATTAGTTAATTGGAATTTAACTTTTGAACTGTTAATTGTAATAATGTGGTTTGTATTTAACTAAACGTGGTTGTTGTATTTATTTGGATTGACAATCCTATTAAAGAATTATATTCATATAAAAGCGTTGTGCTCTTTCGCAAACACCCTGTATTATATTGGCATGTGTATTATTAGTGAACATTTTAAAAAAGTTTTGATGTCAGAGTTAGTTTTCTTTAAAATGCTTTACATTGGCAAGTTTGAAGAGAAAAGAATAACACTTAGAGATTACACAGCTACATAACAGCTGTATAGACGAGTTGCAAATTATTGATTTTGTGGAGCGTGACAGTTTTTTGGAAGCACATGAAAGAACGAGGGCTTGTGACAAGAAGCGCTACAGAAATGATCCTTGAAGTTAGATTAGCTTACAAAATGGCAGAAAAAAATGTACGATACAAGATAATAAAATATTAAATTGGGGGATGTAGAATTTTGTTGCAATAAAAAGTAAGGAAACCGAGAATTAATATATAAAAACCAACAGTTAGCAATGTGCTAAAAGTGGATATTTTTATATCTTAATAATTGCATAATTCCAAAATTCCTTGTTTCATTATTTTTGCTCAATTGCTGCATACATGTACAACAAATCCTACTTCTCCATTTCCATTTTTATATCTTGTAATTACATCTCATTAATTAATTGATGCATTATGAAGAAGGAAGCATGTTATCTCAGCAAATGCTTTCTCTTCTTCTAGTTAGACTCACCAGCTTTGGAGTAAGGGTGTTTGAGGAGCACTACGAAGGAAATGTACAAACATCAGACACCTTACTTTTCTGTTTATGCCTGGTACAAGTGCGACCATCTTTGGCTTGCTCACATTATTAATCTCTTCCAGGATAAGGATACCTACACATTTGAGTTTGAGGAATCTTACTTGAAATGCAAACAATATGCAAAGATAAGGGTGGAGGTGTGGCCAAGCCCCTCCCACCTCACATTGTTATGTACTGTTGCAGGTCATCAGTGAACCATACGTGGAGCTGTACATCGATAGCAACAGGGCAACTACACGCTTCACATGTCCATCACAGTGCTCTGATATCCCTACTTTTAACCCCGTTGGCTGTAACTATCGATACAGTGACCCAGTTGTGAACGTTCGTTCGATGAGCTATGGAGAAGGGAACGATACTACGCTCGCTTACATCTCCTGGTCTCCTGTTCTTCAGTACCATCTCCCTTCTTCCCACTACTTTGTAATGATGTCCCCTCAGTCTGATGCAGCCATGTGTGTCAACACAGCCTCAGCAATCTGCTTGATGACCAATGGCACAGTTAAGTCACCAGTGGTGTGCACACATCATGTTGATTGTTACCTCTCTGCAGTCGTTGATAATTGGACCTCTCAACTCATCTCTTGCCTATCAGCTGGTGGTAAGTCATGTCTAACAGTAGTTGTGGAGTAACCACGTGTGTGTACTGCCAAGGTCCAGCTGTATGTCCCATGTTCCAATGGGCCCTGCACCAACGGGAGCATCATGACCATCATTCCACCTGTGCCCCCACTTCTCACCTCATCGACTACCTCAGTGGTCCCTGGGTCTACTGTGGCACCCCAAGGCCTGTATGGCTCCACCGCGGGTGGCAGTGTGGAGGCAGCAGTGATAGTGTTGCCTGTGGTGGTGGTGGTGATGGTGGGAATTAGTGTAGGTGCGGGGGTGTTGATTGTCTGCAGGTGGAGAAGGATTGGACATAAAGCTTTGCAAGAGACTGATGGTGCTACACCTCCCCATAGCACTACACCTAACGATGGTGCTACACCTCCCCATAGCTCTACACCTAATGATGTTGCTACACCTCCTCATAGCACTATACCTAATGATGGTGCTATACCTCCTCATTGTACCAGATCTTGTAACAATGGTGCTACACCTCCCAATATTGCTACACCTAATGATGGTGCTACACCTCCCAATATTGTTACACCTAATGATGGTGCTACACCTCCCAATATTGTTACACCTAATGATGGTGCTACACCTCCTAATCAGACCACACCTTGCAACAATGGTGTTACTGACACTGGCTTATGTCGAAGTCTCAGGATTTTTGTTGCCTATTCATCCTCCAGTTTACCAGAGGAAAGAAAAGTAATTCTACACTACTTGGTCCACCTATTGGAGAGCAAGCATCAAGTAAAAGTATGCTGGCATGAGATCATCATGACACAAAGGAGGGGATTCTTTCCATACATGTTGGAACATGAAATCCACCTATCTTCACTGGTGCTGTGTGTTTGCAACAAAGCCTTTTATGATGAATGGACTGGAAGTATTCCTCCTCCCCAGGCCTCCTCAGTTACGTACATCAAGTCCCTCCTTGCTGCTGACCTCCAACTTGGTGTGGATATATCACTGAGGTATGCAGTGGTTCTCTTGAAGAAGAGAGATGTCCAGTTCATACCAACCGACTATATGAACCGTTGCACACAGTTTAATGTAACTGATATAGAAAGCATTGCACACTTCATTGAGGATATGAACGACTTAAGTAATTATAGAAATCCACCCACACACAAAATTGAATCATATGTACACCTGGTGGTTAGGTAACTAGCATGTAGCAAGATTATTCATTTTGTGTAATGATTGTCTTCCAATTGTAGTATTGTGTATTGAATTCATACCACATAACTTGGAAACAACTACTGAAAAGGGTGCGACAACACTTTAAAAGCCTTATATTTGATGCTGTTGCACCATAACACACCACAAATATGGGACCATGAGGAATAAGGTGATAGGTGTTTATTGTTTTTTCTTTACAGTTCCTAATTGTTATTGATAATAGTCAGTTAAGAATATTATGTTGTTGTCATGGGGGTACATTAAAATATGGCAACTACTGGATAATGCATAGGGTAAGTAAAGTCAATGCAATAAACTAAGGGTGACATCATGAAATAACTAAGGGTGACATGTAATAACTAAGGGTGACATCCTAAGGGTGACATCATGTCCCATATAGCTATTGTTTTATGCAATCGGTAGTCTCTTCCCCAGCAATAGCAGCGGTAGAGATGGTCAAATTGTGAGTGTGTGTGTGCGTGTGTGTGTGTGCGCGCCGGCGCACGTGCTCATATGTGTATGCATTACATCTAGTCCGACTCTTTTTCAGTGCCTAATTCTTAGAACCAACACTGCTTTTTAATGTAAATTAAATCATCCTGACAATGATAATTTTGTGACCGGCCGGAACAAAACCGTCGCGCCAGATAAACTGATCGCGCGCATGCGCCGGCTTATTCTCCGCAATCTAATATATCATGATCGGTTGGATAGTAGCGGGTCTGGTGTGCTTCGCTAGTCTGCGTATCACCCACCAACTAGCCCTCCAATGCTATGCTCCGACGTGTGCAGCTACCACCACCTCCTGTGGAGACATGTATCCTTACTGGACTGAGATGGTGAATTGATCCGCGAAGCCATAAAGGTTCATCACACTTTCCTTCTCTTTCAGACTCGCTGCTTCCCAACAGTTATCCCTAATCCCAGTAAGTGTTTCGCATTAAATCTGCTTCTGGTGACTGCTTCACGTTGTTTCCCTCTCCAGAGACCACCGCCTCATCTAGCGAAGGTAACGTTACCGAATCTTTTAACTGAGCATCTCACTATCGTGCGTTCGTTTGTTCGAAACAGACTGTGTATCAAATGCGG
Source organism: Eunapius fragilis (assembly GCA_963681505.1). NCBI lineage: Eukaryota > Metazoa > Porifera > Demospongiae > Spongillida > Spongillidae > Eunapius > Eunapius fragilis. The sequence continues at coordinate 299,395 of OY811985.1, forward strand.
CCCAAAGTAAACCACCCGCGAGGGCAGCTCCAGTTAATGTAAGCTACACTTTGACGTCCAAAGATCCCATGACGTTCGAAGTGGGGGTGAGGTGGTCTATGAATGTCACTGGTGAGTCTAATCCGACCGAGAGAAAAATTAATTTATAACGTTACATCTTTCGTAGATGGATTGACAGGTTTTAACGTTCGGGTGTGCAGTGAGTATACCCTAGCGTCTTCACCCGGTGATACAGCGGTGGAAGAGTACCCTATTCTTTGTTTATATCTGGTAACGGAGTCACGCGATATCTGCTGGACACTTCTGTAACTTCCTTCCCACAGGACAGGTACACCTATCAGCTTAGAATTGATGTACCATACACAAAGCAGCCAGAGGCTAGAATTAAGGTTGAGGTAAGCAGTGTGGAAGGGGTGGTGGTACTAACGTTTTCCAGATCAGTAGTCTTACTCAGTGCACTGTGGTACCCTCATATCATTGCAGTATTTCCTTTCAGATCACTAGCCTACCTTATAACAGCACTGCTGTTGCAAACACCAGAGTAGTGACATTTCCCTGTCCTGCATCATGCATGGACATTTTGGGCTCTTACCCAACTGCCTGTTATTCACCAAGATACAATGCACCAAATATAACAGTCCAGCCATCTCGTCTCTTTGACAAACGTGGAGGATTGACTGGAGAGATGGAGGTTAACGTAACGTGGTCCTCAGGTATCCCGGGATCCAGGTACCCAGCCCCTACTCAGTACTTTGTGATGGTGGCTCTCAGCACAGCTGCCATTAGCTGCCAAAATAAAGCAACAACCTCATGTTTTATAACTAACGAAACAGTGAGTCTCCATTTCTTCTCCCTCCCTTACTAACTCCACTTTCTCCTTTTCATTTCAGTCTGTTGTGTTGAGGCCTCTCAATGTATCCTTGACGTACCAAGTAGTTGTAAGTTTAACCATCCAGCCAATGAACATTCCATCTCATGCACCATCATCAAACTGATGCACGCCTTTCACAGGTCCAAAGTTACACTCCGTGTTCAAATGGACCTTGCAGCTATCCATCAAGACCAAAGCTAATGAAGATTGGATCCCCAGCCCCCCCCCAGCCCTCCTCCTACCCCTTCCCCCTACGCACCCCATCACCACCATTGTTCTCAAGTTCACCTGCTATTTCATCTTGGTCACAAGATGGTCACATCAGTAGTGTGGTCCTGCCTGTCTCAGTGATTACAGTGGTGGTGGTGGTGGTGGTGGTAGTGGTGGTGGTGGTGGTGGTGGTAGTGCTGGGCGTGGTGTTTAAGTGCCAACGCCGAAAACCCCATGTTCTTTCTATCATTAACCCTTTGGTTTCTGATCAAGATGGGTTCAAAGCTGTTAACCTCATGCCACACCGTAAAAAATGTGTGTTTGTGTCTTACTCAGCTCACAGCAAGTCAGAGGAGAAAGCTACAATGATGCAATCCCTTATCCAAAGGCTCAGTAGTTACTATGGAATTCATGTTTCGTCACATGACTTCTTGGTACAGAGGGGAATGTGGGCGTACACCTTGGAGCATGAGATCAGCCAATCCTCTGTGGTCCTGTGTGTTTGCAATAAAGCCTTTTATGATGAATGGACTGGAAGTATTCCTCCTCCCCAGACCTCCACAGTTGCGTACATCAAATCCCTCCTTGCAGCTGACCTTCAACATGGCATGGACATATCAAAATATGCAGTGGTGCTCCTGGAGAATGAAGATGTCCAGTTCATACCAACCATGTACATGAACAGCTGCAAACAGTTCCACATACAGGACATTGAAAGCATAGTGCGCTTTATTCAGTCTGAGAACAGCCTACAGCCACAGTTGGCAACTGTTTAGTTCTGTGTGCTTTCTTGTATCTCTGTTTAACCCTCTGCGTTCTAATGTGTTTAACTCTCTGTGTTTTAATAGCACATGATGCTATGCTGCTGCACACCTAGCTGACCAGTCATGTCCATGCATCCAGTATATCCCAGTATATCCCCATTGGATGTATGTATTATGTTTCAACTTGCAAAGTATCCAAAATTGTGAGAGTTGGGCCTAAAAGTGGGAGTGTATTGAGGTTAGAGATTACCACAGACTGAGGGGAGGTGGGCATAAATTGGAGCTAAGAGATGAGGGAAGGTGGGCACACATTAGAGCTAAAGTCAATCCCCACAAACAGGTGTGTGTGATGACTTAAACTGAAGACCACTGTGTGTATCTGTTTACCTAAACTGAAGCCGTTCGGGGGATTCTGTTTTGTTCAGATATCTGTGCCACATTGAAAGGCTCTTGCGTACATGTTTTGCATCACTCATAATAGGCAGCATCATTGAAACCATCATGTGGCAGTATGTTTGGATGTGACCCATCCCAAGGTTGCCAGTGATGTTTATTTAGTCACAGTTTGTTTAAACACCCCACCCCCTTCTGTTGTATCTGATCTAACCTATCAATGGATTACGTTGTCCCTCACAAGTGGAAGTTTACTAAACATGTTGATCAGGCTTCTACTGTATATGATATTATGCCATCAAATTATGTAGGATGATGGCAGGAGAGCTACAAAGGTGGTAGGAGATGTGCAAAGGTGGCAGGAGATATCCAAAGGTGGCAGGAGATATGCAAAGGTGGCACGAGATATGCAAAGGTGCAGGAGATTGCAAAGGTGGCAGGAGATATACAAAGGTGGCAGGAGAGATTCATAGGTATGCAGAGGTGGCAGGAGATCTTTTACGTCATTGGTGACGGAAGAATGGACGGAGATAGACGGAAATATACGAAAAGTAAACGCTGCCTTACATATACCGTAAATTATCCGCCCGGCCCCCATCGAATAAAAAATGGCTTGTATTTAAACGTGTAAGAGCGAACGCTTATAAGTACCTATTTTTCGTAGGAGTACAGAAGTTTTTTTTTAATGGGGGCTACTTGTATATATAGCGGCAAAATTACAACGCGAACCTACTTTGCATTATGCCACTGCATGAAAAATACATTTACCCAGCCGTTCCGTAAGTGGCTAATTCATTTCTATTCTGGTTTATATAACTCGTGCCGTGGGAAACCCTTCTGAAGGTGCAGTCGAGGGATGGCAACATAAGGGGATAGAATTCACCACTGTATACAATATCACCCCCGCCCTACAGCATGATAGGACGGTTTGTGTGTTGGTTCTTTTGTCGCCGCCACAACAACGCAGCCTCAGCTATGAGTGATTATTGGCACGATGAATATACTTACAAATATCGAGATGATATAGACGATATCATATCGCGGCAGCACTGTGTGTGTGTTTGTGTGTGTGTGTGTGTGTGTGTGTGTGTGTGTGTGTGTGTGTGTGGGTGTGTGTGTGCGTGCGTGCGTGTGTGTGTGTGCGTGTGCGCACAATTTGACTTATGCCTTGCATATAATGGCTGTACATAGCACTTGTATTGATTCTTTTAGCTTTCTACCAGTTGGTGTACAAAACAGGTTTGAAGAGGAAAATGTGGATGGTTAAATTCATCACGTCAGCGTCAAGGAACATGTAGCATGCAGGCATTTTCTCAATGGCACAAAATGAGCAGGTGCAAGACCCCGTCGATAAAACAGTGGGCGGACATTAAGGCGAAGCTATTGCTTTTGTGTGCTTTGGATGGTTCCCAGAATGTATATTAGTGCCCACGTTGATTCCTTTACATCTTTTTGTCTATAGTCTATAATTAGAGATATAAAGTATATAGATTATCTAAGTTTGTCCAATCTTCTCTGCTCCAACCTCCTCTATATTCCAGCTACTGGCACATACTTAGCTGCAAGTGAACGGCATGCACATTATTTGAACTGCCATCATCTGCAAGCCTAGTTTCAAGTTCAAGTGATGCATAGAAGCGATTCCACAGTGCACCTGCACTTAGTGCTGAGTCGAATATTTGAAGAGCGAAATGCATTCCAACTGGTTATAAAATTGTCCACAGTAAAACATTATAGATTCGAAAAAATTTCACATCCTATAGGTCCCCTGTAGGTCCTAAGGTCCTATGGGAATTTTGCATGTTTTTTTTTTCTTTCTTCATTTTCTTTGTCCTGCTGCAATAAATCTAGCTGAACTACTGCGGAGGCTAACCTAACAGAAAACATACTCGCAAAAGGAATCTTGATCTATTAATCAGCTGTTTCTTACTGTAATGAAATCTTGACCTCTCTGTCCATATATACGCTTTGGCATTCGGAATCAGCTGTATCAAATTATTTTCTCTATAATATGGGGTGTGCTTTTATACTGAGACTGATAGCATGCCTTCTGCTGACCACGTTCGTGGTACTTTGCCACATGCTTGCTTATAAATATCTCTCTTCTGCTATCATTGATGCTAGTGAAGTGTTCCATCTGTCCTCACTTGCAGTGCACTTGGAGTAAGTATCTTTATCACAAATGGTCATCGACATCTCGTCACCCTCATGCACTATCACCATACACTGATTTTCAACATTACTGGTATCATCATCATGATCATCATCGGTATCATGAATATACGTACATGTATCACGTGCAGCTTAGTCATCGATGTTTTAATTTTAATCTCTTCCGTTCCGGGGTATACCCGTAATTACGGGGTATACCACGAAGAACGGACAATTCATGCGTATAAATATTCCATTATAAGATATATTCTGTAAATTTTCAGTCTTTTGGGACAATATGCTGCACTGCCTTAAAAATCCCTGTTTTTTTTAAACACCGGGTTTACGTAAGACGCGGGGAAATTTTGGTAAAAATAAACCATTCATAATTTCTCCTTTCAGTCAGTGCCCACTTTTTCTTACAGCCCATTCACAGTGCATCAGTATGGATGTGTAAGAAGCGTAAGGCTACCAATCGCGGTAACGCGCCAACCACCTGAGCACCTCATTAACGTTTTACCGGTGGCCACAGTTTTCAAGATCACTATATTCTTTGAACTAGTTTGCCAGCGCTTGGAACATTTTATTGGTATCTCAAAAGGGTATACAAGAGTGAAGATCAATCCAGGAGCTGCCATTAGCGAATCCTCGGCACCGTCGAGAAGCCATTAAAGAGCAATGAATGTAATTACATGCCTAATTGGCATACATGTAAGAAGTAATTGTATACCTTATAATACAGCAATTCAGAAATATTTTCACTTAGCTGGGATGTAATTTGTTGGGTTTTTCATATCGTTGCTGCATCAGTTGATGACGCTTCCGAGAACTTCCGAGGAAATGCTTTTTATAATATCATCAATAAGACGGCTTGCATAGGTCTGGGAGTAAGCCTAGAAAAAAAACTGCACCAGTTACGACCCATTTCCGGGGTACGGTAGTCCGACTTTAGAGGGCTCAGAAGATTCTTTCTTTAAGTTGTAAATATGCTCTAGTTATCAAGATGCCTGATATAATAGATGGTTCAAACAGGGAATTTTTCATTTTTTGAATTTCCCCAAAATAATCAAGATTTCCCCACGAAATCCGGAATTAAAAATCTCTATGTAGCTTCACTTCAACGTTAACTATAGACCTTGTTAACTCGGTTAGAACAAAGATTTGTATTTTGTTCTCACACACATGCACGTGTGCACATAGATTAAAGATATTAATAGTTGTGCCCTGCCGGCTGTTAGCTAATATTCAATTGTTTTGTGGCTATAACTGTTATTGTAACCACCATCTATTCCTTTGATCAGCAACGAAATGATGTTCAGGGCTTCACGGCTACAAGCACGAAATCGAAAATATTTATTAACATGAACAAGAAAGTTTTACAATGTTTTCATGATTACAAGTGTAGTAAACTTTCACGTAGCGCTAGTATAAAGCATAAAGTATATCTTTTGACGTATAGCACTAGTATTATTGTATCCATATTTGCTGCAATAGTTTTGCAGTGTCCTAGGACTAAATAAATTTACGGGGTATATACCACGTACGGACCTAGCGCCATTCGTTGATGTCATTGCACGATAAATAAAAATAAATGGTTAAGTGCATAAATGGAGCCTTTGTTCAGCGACTTGAGTCAACCGCGGTGGATTACATCACCGCTGCACGTATAGCGTTGATCTTTCGGGACATAATTACTTGCAATTCGTGCATATATCCCCATCCCTGAAGGCTCTGGAGACAAGAAGTGGAAGTTAAATACTAGTCAGTACAGAGTGACGGAAAGTAACACCCTGGAACTACGGAAATTTACAGAGATTCATTACTTGTCTGGTGTTAAAGTCGACGTGCACACGTCAATGTCCTGATATCGGGGTAACCCCGAATAAAATTTTGATCCATTTACAAATAACGATGAGTGGAACATCATTATTTACAGCGAATATTTAGAGAAATACCGAATTTCGTAACAAAAATATGTATATGCATGTGTAAAGTTTTATTAGCGCAAACATACCCCCTTCTTAAAAGAAATGCCGCGTGCGTACTTTGTTTGCGCAAGCGCAGCGTGTATTACAACAATCATTCACCTGATGACCTGGAAATATTCTTAACAGAACTAGCCCTGCTACTTATGCGACCTTTATCTTTTACTCTGTAGCGCCATTTTAGTGTTTTTAACATTGTTTTGTGGGCCGATAGCTCTTCTCGGGCTAGAACTTAATTATATCGTTGCATGGATATAACAGCTGCAGTTTGAGGCTGACCATCTGACTGACTTTAAAATTGTTACTGTATGTACCCTGGCTGGCCTAAAATAGGCGTCTAGCACGGTAAAAGCTGTCATAGTTTCCAGAAATCATGTAATTCCTTGGAAAAGAATATTTATTAAGTTAGCCGGTGAATGAATGCATTCTGCGAAAAATGAGCAGGCCGTGATTTAATTACGCCCACGTATATACATGTACATCATAATTCCTAGCTAGCTAGAAATGAATCCATAAATGGTTTAAAATCATGGGCGGATACAGGTGCAACCCCACTTTCATATAAGTTCCCCCCCCCCACCTTTTTGTATTCGTCCCTGAAAATAATTTCAGTTCTGCGGAAAGAATTGTTTCGCGAGAAGATGCCGGCTTTTAATACGAGATGCTCAGTTACTATGAAACCATCAAAGATTTTCCCACGGTAAAAAGATTAGCGCCGGACAGGATCCAATTTAGGCTCACGGCACCTTCTCCTGCCCGGCTCCTGCGTTGCCACCACTTCTTCTTGCCATAAGAACAAAGTTTTGACTGAAATATATGGCAAGCTAAACTTCACCCCGACCGAGCATTGCAAAGGCCATTCTAGTTAGATGCCAACCACCAGATAATTTTTTTTTATTTAGCATTACGAAGTGTACATTCCATTATATAACTGATTTTGATTCAGTGGTTTGAATAATGGAGTTGAAAACCTTTTTACAAGCTTTTTTCTTGTGACTGATATGTAGATGCTTGTCCGAGTATGTTACATTAGTGTTCATACAGACTACAACTGATTAATGTCAGCTTATAATTCACCCCGACTGATGATGATATGCATCGATACATGAGCAATCAAAATTGCGATGAGTAATGCAGCATGGCTAACACAAAAAGCAAATAAACATTGCGTGAATGAATGTGCAGGGAGAAGGGACGCAGGGGGAATGAAGGAATGGGACAGAAGGGACGCAGGGGGAATGAAGGGATGTGGGACGCCAAGGTTGGTTACACGAGTGATGGAGAAGTTGAGAGGGTGGGTACAATGGTGGGCAGGAGGAATGATGTTAAAGTTGGCTGAATAAGTTGTGGGGTGTTGAAGGAGCCATCAGCAACAGATGCTGCTTGACAAGTCTCTAAAGTAATCAATTGTAGCATATAATTAACAGCACAATGTATGTGTGTCAGTTACTATATATGGCCACTACCTGCTGGTGGATTAATTTTGTACCAGCTTGACATCTTAGAACAGATACAATCAAGTACTTGAAGCTGACATAATTCAAAGTTCATAGTAAAAGTACACGAGCTATTGTGATAAGCAAAAGAAATACCTGGATTTGGCTTGATGGTGTAGCCAATAGAGTAGTGTTCAGCTGTTAGCAAAGTTGGTAGTAAAACTTTCATTCTGTGTGGTCTGCTTACCTTATCAGAGACCTCCAAGGTCCTTACAGTGCTGTCATTTTGCATAATGCGGAGGTATGTTTTGATGCTTGATGGGATGGTGGGGTAGTAAGGAGATGCTAGTTGCCATGACACAACAGAACGCATGGAACAATTTTCAGTCCAGAAGGTGCTTATGTTCACCAATGTGATGCCCAAGTATTTCAGTGCTATTGGTTATGCAGTTAAAGTTGCCACAGGGAAGAGGTCTAACTGGTGTACTTACACTGCTGGCCACAGACATTGCACCGATCAGGACGCATGTACACATTGTGACACTGCTTTGGGTTTTCAAACTCCACGGAAGGCCCATCATCGTCAGGAAGGAGGGTGAGCTTTAGATAGGATTTACGCAGGGCAGTCTTGTCTTTCTGATAAGCCCCTTCAAATGTATAGTTTTGGGCAGTCTGTAAGATGAACCAAATTGTTAGTGGAGCAGGCAGGGATAAGGTGGCATGGCTGTGTGTTACCTTGTTTAATAGAAGGCACTGACATTCAGACATATACTTAACATCTGATGAGCGTACCAGAGGTGAGCTGGTCATAGTCACATAAAATCCTTCAAGACAGCTCACTGTTCTCAACACAAAGATGAATACCAGTGTACATTTTGTTGGAAGAGAAAGGAGACTCACCATTAGTGAGATCAGGCCAATAAAGGGTGACTCGGAATGTGGAGTCATCCAGATGGGTGAGAACAAACGTAAGGGTGGGCCAGTCCTTCTTTGCAATACAGGAAGTGAGAGAGGGCTGTGGTCTGTACTGACATGGGTGATTGCTGGGGTCACATCCTATAAAAGCATGGATGTTTAAACACAAGAGAATTCTCTTAACACAAATCCGCCCTAACCTGTTTGCTCTCCAAATATCCTAGCTGGGTTTTGCTGTGAAAAATAAGTGCGCATCATTGCATGGTTTCCATAGATACACACACGAGAGCAGGAAACAGTAACGCGCGGTTAAAAATTTCAATGAGTAATTACTATTTCCTTGTAGTATTACCAGGAAAAATAGATCAAGCACCTTCTGTTCGGAACCCGCACTATAGTATATTTTTCCCACGTAGCTTAACCACCTTGCTAACTGCCACCATCTTTTCTTTTTGTTTTTGTGCTGTCTTTCAAACATAACTTGATCATAACTCTTTCTTCTGTACTGCAAACTCAACCTATAATTAGCAGCTATACTGCGGGAGGCTTTACTATATACTGCAAGGGGAAACTAAAACTATATTGCAAGGGGGTGTCGTCTGGTATCACACATATACACTCACACCATAGATAATGTATGACGCATACACGCTCACTCACACTTCAGACATTACACTTACGCATACATACACTTACGCATACACACACGCGTACACACATACACTTACGCAAACACGCACACATGCACGCGCATGCATTTTGCACAAAGCATCGTTCCCCTACCTGCGGACGTACCACACTCTGACACAGTAGTGGACTAGCTACCTCGAGACACTTCACATCGTCTTCACTGCATAGGTCGCTCGTTCTTCCGCAGCAGAGGGTAACCGCGAACACAAGCAAAGCCAAGCCATCCATTATTAGCATTAATGTAACATATATTATTGTGCTAGGGCTTTTAATGTAGCATCATGCATGCGCTTGCGCACTAAAAAATACATGTTGCTCCCAGTATGGAGGACTGGAGACGAGAGATGGTACGTGTTTCCTCCCCAGTCCTTGAGCAAGAGCAGAGGCCATCTAAACATCACAGTGTAATGTATATGCATTGTGCCATTTGTGTGTCATTAATAAATCGAAGGCGATGTATGCATGGTAATCGAATGGTGAAGCGTTTTGAATTATTGTGTAATCTTGGTCCTTCATCAGTAACAGCATGCACTGGCCCCGCCTATTTTCCCATTTGCATGTCTGTGTTCATGTGACCTATTTCAAAATAGCAACGGAGTTACAAGTATTCTCCGTTCAACATGGCCTTTTAATTTGACTGACATTTTAAATAAGCATGCTAAAAAATCATATTGGATTATTCTACAAATTTGTATCAAATGGATAGCAAAGCCTGGCCCCATAAGTGCTTATGACTATTTTAAACATTTAGGATTGAGTACATGTACATGTAGGATCACTGACCACAAATCCCTGTGCGAAGCCCTTTAATTGGCAAGTTATATATATCGGCAGTCCAGCTAGGCATCTAACATTTGAACAATAATGACTCTACGTGTGGTCGTGCTGGTGGTGATGTGTGTTTGCAGCAGTTATACAGCTCAATCGACTGCTGATGCCAATGCTGTGAACTCTGAGATCGTCCCATTGTGTCCTCGAGCTGAGGTAGGAGCCGGCCCATGCATTATGCGTCGAATGATGCATCAGCGCGCTGTAATAGGACAGTGTACTGCGTGCATGTGTGTGAGAGAGGGGAGCGAATGTCTCTAGTCACAGATAAGCGTGTGTCTACCACAGCTATGAATAAAGTCTGCTTGTTGCCTGTAGTGATGAACCAGGTTACATATATATGGCTGTGCATGTGTAGTGATGAACCAGGTTACATATATATGGCTGTGCATGTGTAGTGATGAACCAGGATACATGTATATGGCTGTGCGTATAGCAATATATTACTCCACACGCATAGGCGAATCACTCAATGGGCAAACAATAGGGCAACCGTTTCCTACATACAGCTGCCAACCTCAGTTACTATAGAAAGATAACTTTTGGTTGATGTCTTTTACCACTGCCACCACAAAGCAGCCTTGTTCATCCTTGTTCCCATCAGATAATCCTGTCATTTTATGTTTCTCTGCAGCAAATGAACGCTAAGCAATTAGGGGATCAAGTTGGTATGCACCCATACCAGATTATGTACACAAACACAAGTACAACACACACCATGCATGCAACACACACACACACACACACACACACACACACACACACACACACACACACACACATACACACACACATATGTACATACATATATCCAAAGTAATTTATAACATCCATCCATGCTTTTATAGGATGTGACCCCAGCAATCACCCATGTCAGTACAGACCACAGCCCTCTCTCACTTCCTGTATTGCAAAGAAGGACTGGCCCACCCTTACGTTTGTTCTCACCCATCTGGATGACTCCACATTCCGAGTCACCCTTTATTGGCCTGATCTCACTAATGGTGAGTCTCCTTTCTCTTCCAACAAAATGTACACTGGTATTCATCTTTGTGTTGAGAACAGTGAGCTGTCTTGAAGGATTTTATGTGACTATGACCAGCTCACCTCTGGTACGCTCATCAGATGTTAAGTATATGTCTGAATGTCAGTGCCTTCTATTAAACAAGGTAACACACAGCCATGCCACCTTATCCCTGCCTGCTCCACTAACAATTTGGTTCATCTTACAGACTGCCCAAAACTATACATTTGAAGGGGCTTATCAGAAAGACAAGACTGCCCTGCGTAAATCCTATCTAAAGCTCACCCTCCTTCCTGACGATGATGGGCCTTCCGTGGAGTTTGAAAACCCAAAGCAGTGTCACAATGTGTACATGCGTCCTGATCGGTGCAATGTCTGTGGCCAGCAGTGTAAGTACACCAGTTAGACCTCTTCCCTGTGGCAACTTTAACTGCATAACCAATAGCACTGAAATACTTGGGCATCACATTGGTGAACATAAGCACCTTCTGGACTGAAAATTGTTCCATGCGTTCTGTTGTGTCATGGCAACTAGCATCTCCTTACTACCCCACCATCCCATCAAGCATCAAAACATACCTTTATCTCATTGGCTACGACTCACAGCCTAACAACACCACAGTTGTGGTCACAGGCCAGGTAATCACACTCACACACCATGGATACTCTGTTACCATGGATACTCTGTAACACGTCTCTTGTCCACAGACAAATGCCACCTTGGAAGGTCCCTTGGATGACTCACTGTCCTACCAATTGAAGGTAGACCACATGCCTCATCCCACCTTCCCCCTACCCACCCCCACACCTACCCTACCCCACACCTACCCCACCCACGCCTACCTACCCTACACCTACCCACCCACCCCCACACCTACCCACCCCCACCCCCACACCACCCCCACACCACCCCCACACCACCCCATCCCTACCCACCCACCCCCACACCTACCCACCCCCACACCACCCCCACACCACCCCACCCCTACCCCACCCCTACCCACCCCCACACCTACCCACCCCCACTCCACCTCCCCCCACACCACCCCCACACCACCCCACCCCTACCCCACTCCTACCCCACCCCTACCCCACCCACCTATTCACCTGTGATCGTCATGACGTTGTTTGCAGCTACTGGTAGTGGACTGTACATGTTCCTTAGAAACCATCTGGTACACAATCTCTTTCCCATCAGGTATGGTGATGTAGAATATGTCTTACTTTTCATCCATTGGTCTCTTTGTTTTACAGATTTGTGTGTAATTTCACCCAATGCAACCAATCATCTTCAACCATCCTCCTTATCTGGCCCCTCCTCCACAGCTGGCCCCTTCTCCTCATCTGGCCCCTCCTACTCATCTGGCCCCTCCTCCTCATCTGGCCCCTCCTCCTCATCTGGCCCCTCCTCCTCACTTGGCCCCTCCTCCTCATCTGACCCGTCCTCCTCACCTGACCCCTCCTCCCCTTACCCTACTCCAATCACATCATCTAGTACATATACATCATCAGACCATGATGCCTCCTCCCCAGCCCCATCTCCAGAGAACCCACACAGAAGCATATCATTGCTGAGCTGGCCACTACTGGCGGCAGCCATAGGAGTGGGAGGGTTACTGACTGCTATTGTCTTGGCTGCATCATATGTACTGTGCAGGATGAAAGAGGTACCTCTGTCATTAGAATGTGGAACGGACACAGGTACCAAAATCTCAACCACATCACGGGATTGTTCCTGGTCTAACTCAGATGACACAGCTATGTACTCTCTTCCATTGGGTGATAACGGACACACCCTTTCCCAGTCATATCACCACTCAGCAATACTGGTGTACTCACTTAACACTCCACAAACAGAAACTGAAGCAATAATGGAGTTGATTGTAAAGCGGTTAGCCTTATATGGAATACGTATTTTGCACTATGATAAGAGCTACCATCGCTGCAACCCATCTGACTGGCTTGAAAATCAGCTAAGGTCAAGTCCCCAGGCCATATTTTGTGTTTGCAACAGACAGTTTAATGACGAGTGGGAAAATGGTGGGGATTCCCCTATTCGCCCCCTGCGCCACCTTCTGTTAGGAGGCATACAGAGAGGGTGTGACTGCTCCCAGTACGCTGTCATCAGGACAAAGAGAAACTTTGATGGCATTCCAAGCTTCCTGAACATGTACACAATGTTCATGATAGGGGAAGAGGAGGAGATTGCAAGGTTTGTCATCAAGCAAGCCAAATACTCACTACCCGCATAGAGCACAGGGAAACATCTCAAATAGAATGCATATATTGCCAGACCATTTAACCACTTCCTGTGTCACATGATGTTTATGTAGAATGCAATGATACCCTATTATGAAACACAGGTGTACAATGACACCCTATTATGAAATATAGGTGTGCAATGACACCACATTGTATTTGGAACGCTAGGTGTTATTAAATCCCTGGAATCATTCCAATGAATGCTCACCAAAAGCCTCTTACATGCACCCTCTATCAAACAGATACACATACAGTTATGTCACACAGTCAGTTATGTATCACGCATGTCAGCAATAGCTTTTATAGCAGACTGAAATGTCACAAGGCTGTAACCATGCCAACCCAGAGACAGAAATGGTGCCATGTAGTCCTCCAGCAGACAGCACTGAAGGTGAAGATGGGCAAGGTATGAGGGGTGGAGCTGAAGGAGAATGAGGACCAGCAAGGGAAGAAGGTCATCTCCACTCACTGCTGCACTGCTTATGTTATATGTGCCTATGCACAATGGGATGAGGAAAACATGGAATAGGGATCGAGGTACAATGGGGAGGAGGGAGAAGAGATGGAGATGAGGGAGAGGGAATGGGGAGGAGGGAGATGGTGATGGGGAGAGAAGGGGAGGAGGGAGATGGTGATGAGGAAGAAAAATGCTTAGTCATCATTTCTAAATAAAGCTCACTTTAATCACTCACTGTCATTTAGCATTCGCTTCAACCTTAGGTCTGTAACCACAGATGTTGCCTTTCTTAAAGCAGAGACCAGTAGCTTTAACTTGTCAAGTGGGGATATGCATTCTTGCAGACATGAGATGTCCCAAACCACAGAGCCAAATGACTTCATGAACTGGGACTCAGGTGAAGGACCAAGAGAATTTTTGAACTGCGCACACTGTTGCTGGGTTAAACTGGCATGTATTTCTATGGCAACAGAGAAGTCGCGGCATTGGAAGAGGCTGACCCAGGGCTCGGGCCTAGAGGAGAGGCCTAGCTCCATTGGGTCCAAAAGAGATACGTTCAAACTTGTAACCTTTAGCCTGGTGCACATATCTTGCTCTCGCTTCTGCAAACAGAATAAACACTTTAATTTCTTAGCTAATCCTACACTATGAAATTCTATTTCTGAGAACATGAATCAGTGAAGTGCTTTACTAAAGATCTGTGTCTGAAGTAGTCAATAAAGAGCCGTATGTTCTCCACTTAGGCCTCCCCCCCTTTTAACCCTTACCTCATAGAGGGATAGCAAGGCCTCCCCACAACTCTCAAAGAAGAGTCGTTCATAGCACAGCCATATCTTGTACTTGATATTCACATCACAACCAGTTATGTGCTGAGATACCACATCCACCATCTGAAGGGAAGGAAAGATGTCACACACACACACACACACACACACACACACACACACACACACACACACACACACACACACACACACACACACACACACACACACACACACACACACACACACACACACACACAGCAGTAACTACACACCTTCTGGAAGTGTTGCTTAACCAGCAGGGGCAATGAAATGGGAGGGGCAATGGGTAGGGAAATGGGAGGGGCAGTTCTCTTCAGCTGTTGCTTGGCTACAGCTCCACCCTTCACAGCTCCACCCTTCACAGCTCCACCCTTCACAGCTCCACCCACGCTAAGTGACAGGGATCTGAAAAGGCGTGGCAAAGAGGATTCTTCCACTGAGGTCATATGACTCAAAGAGGCGTGGCCTTCAGTGTGGAACCACTCCCTGCGGAGATAGTCTACAAACTCACAATGCAAACGACCAGCATCTGTTGACTGTGACTGAATTATCTGGTGTGTGTGTGTGTGTGTGTGTGTGTGTGTGTGTGTGTGTGTGTGTGTGTGTGCACATGGGTGTAGAGTTGACTTTCACAATGTGGTAATGATGGCAAATACTGCAATCTAGCAAGTGGTACCTAGTGGTAACCAATAGTAACAAATAGTAACCAATGGTAACAATGGTTAACAAATGGTAACCAGAGTTAGGAGGGTACCAGGAAGTCTCTCCAATGCAGCAATCAATTAGTTATAAAAATAGTTAATTATACGTGCCATGTGGATGAGGGGAGGGGCCAAGTGAGAAGAGAGGGAGGAAGGGAGGTGGGAGAGGGAGGGAGGGAGGAAGGAGATAGGGGAGGGATTGTAGTTTACCTCCCGAAGTTGTTCTCTCATTGAAGTTGTCTCAGATACAAAGTTGGTAGACACACTTGCATCACCTATAAGGTTGCATGTACTTCTTACATACACCCTCCTCCACATTACACACCACACATCCATACCTCACACACCACACACCACCCACACACCCATGCCACCCCACACCCATGCCACCCCACAAACCACACCCATACCCTCACACATACCACACCACCCACATACCCATGCCACCCCACACACACACCACACCCATACTCACACATCACACCCATACTCACACATCACACCCATACCCTCAAACACTCACTGAAGTCCTCCCTTGCTAGGCCCATGGTTTGGTCAAGTCCAACCATGGCACTTCCCTCCATCATGTGTTCATTGCTCAGTTGGAGTGCTTCCCTCAAGCTCAGAGCCAACAGCTGTACGATGGAAGGCCATTAACCACACCCCCACTGCAAGGGACCACACCCACCTTGTCCTTCACAATCCTGTCGCTAAGCACCTTCTGCTCACGTATCAACTTGTGAACGTTAATATATTCAAGTACTTGATGGTCCACTGTAGGGACAGTGGGCGTGGCTGTAGCAACAGTGGGCATGGCCTGAAAATCAGTTGATTCAGACTGTGTGCCACAGCTGGGAGGAGCATCAGGGGTGGGAGGAGTCTGTGTGGGTGGAGCCAGTATGTCCCCTTGGTTATTGGAGGGCACAACCTGGTCATCATCATTGGAGCCCAGTTTACACATGGCTCTAACAAGGATGTCCCTTAGCACCAATGACCTCATCAGTGTGGCTGTGTCTTGTCTCACACTGTGGTTCAACTGCTCACACTGTGAAGAGGTGGCCGTACCACGTTGAGTCATGGATAGTTGAACCTAGGTCAAAGTGGGAGGGGCAAGGTAAGACGTCCCCTACAATCCCACATACCTTGGCTATGATGCCCCCCATGTCCCCTACAGTCCCACATACCTTGGCTCTGATGCCCCCCATGTCCCCTACAGTCCCACGTACCTTGGCTCTGATGCCCCCCATGTCCCCTACAGTCCCACGTACCTTGGCTCTGATGCCCCCCATGTCCCCTACAGTCCCACGTACCTTGGCTCTGAGGCCCCCCATGTCCCCTACAGTCCCACGTACCTTGGCTCTGAGGCCCCCCATGTCCCCTACAGTCCCACATACCTTGGCTCTGATATCCTCCTCCCTATGTCTGAGGTCATCTATGAACAGCTTCAGGAACTCAACAGTACAGCGTCCATCGGAAGCCATACTCTCCACCAATCCAGCCAGGTCCTCTTGAAGGGCAACTAGACGGGACCTCAGCTGCCACACCCACCATACATAGGACTGATTTAAAACATGTACCCTATGGGTCCCCCTATCACACACACCGAAGCTCATACCTTCTCAATCTCTGTAGACACCTCCATCAGCTGCTTGTCCAACACTTTGATCCACTGGCGTTGGTCACTAAGGGCAACCCTGACTGCTGGGAGGTCCTCAGTGTGTAGAGCCACAAGGGGGAGGAGGTAGCACTGAAGAAGTTTAAGCCATGTCTGCTCCATGGTAGTAACACTGATGTGATGTGATGTGATTGGTTGGGCAGGGTAAACACTTACCGCATTGCCTTGCTGGTGGTTTGAGGGCATAAAGAACTGCTTTTTTGCCAGGTCAAATAGGTGATCTAGGTCGTCATGACACATAGAACCATCTGGGGCCATAAGTGAATAGTGCCCAGGGGAGAATGGGGAGGAGGCGATGGGGTGCTGCGACGATACTACAAAAGAAAAATGTTGTGAAGGGGGAGGGGCAAATGGGAGGGGCATCTAAAGGAGAAGGGGTGGTGTGTGGGGTATGTAGTGGAGGCGAGAGATTGGGTGAGAGATTTACAATGGCTTGTTGGATCGAATGCAACAGTTCGAGGTGCGGTGATGGACTCTTCATCACTGCCAGAGAGCTTAACCACCCATGAAATAATCCGCTGCGTGCAGTCGACACATACCGTTTCGAGTAAAAGGACCTGGGTGTGTGTATGTGTGTACATGCGTGGGTGTATGTGTGTATGCGTGCGTGTGTGTGTGTGCGTGTGTGTGTGTGTGTATGCGTGTGCGCGCGTGTGGTTGTATGTATGTGCGTGTTTGCGCGCGCGTACATCACGTGTTGTGTGTGTATGTGTGTGTGTGTGTGTGTGAATGTGTGTGTGCGTACGTACGTAGCATGAAAGTTAAGTCGTCAACATAGAACAGACCATGTTCCTTATTACCTTAAACCACTGTGACGCCTCTACATGGCAGTCTAGGATATTAAGGCCTCCAATACAAGGAGTACACCCGTTAACCAGCTCAATGGTGACGCACTTCCACGCATCGTTCAGACCTATCAATATGAACATTCCTCACAGCTCCGCATCTTTTATTATTTTATTAAGCCTACAAACTACCAACCGCATAATTAGGTAATTACAGAAGGGAGTTACCCTAATTCACCAATATCAGGACAATCAATGCTCAGCCAGCACAGGTGGTCAGACAAGCCAGCACAGGCGGTCAGATATCTCATGACAATCCAGCACAGGCGGTCAGATATCTCATGACAATCCAGCATAGGTGGTCAGATATCTCATGACAATCCAGCACAGGTGGTCAGATATCTCATGACAAACCAGCATAGGTGGTCAGATATCTCATGACAAGCCAGCACAGGTGGTCAGATATCTCATGACACATTATCACTATGGTCTCTGCTGCCATTGTGGTATCCGCATGTAGTTTTTAAATCTGCTATGGCTTCACTAGTTGGACAGGTTATAACAGATTGCATCATCTGTGACTATGACCAATTTGTCATGAGATGTGACCACCTGTGCTGGCTTGTCATGAGATGTGACCACCTCAAGCCAAATGATGATCAGGATAAGGTATGCTATGAGCCATAGCAATACAACAAACCAAAACATGGACTAGTCATATGACAGCAGTGGGCCAAGGATGGCTGCTGGCTATGCATGCAGGGGACAAACTGGGGTGCGTGCTAAGCCCTGATAGTGTGGAGGTATCTTAGTGGGAAACAGTTCCTTACCCCCTCCCCCAGGAGCCATCAAGGGTTATGTCAAAATGGAGATGCACCCCACATTAATATGTAGGTCCTTACCCACCCCACATTAACAGGTAGGTCCCTATTTCAAATAGGTCTAATCTAACAAGGTGGGCTATGCCGCAACCAATACGCTATCTAGTCCACCTGACACGTAGTATGAATTTTTGAAATGAAACAAACCTCAATCATATTTGATTATTTCTACGAATGTCTGAATGCCTAAACTCTATAGTTCCTGATGAGTATTCTTATGGGAGGCTTGCTGAGGCTCCAAAACCTTCTGTTGAAGTGCTCTGGCCTCTTCATCATATGCAGTCCATTCAGGGACAATCCTTACAGCACTAACCAACTTGGGTTCCTTAGTCATTGGGTTGTTACACTGCAAAACGGCACAAACAGTTGGTTGGCATTAATTAGGGTGTTGAAGGGTAACCACAGCCATGCACAAAGGTGACCAATCAGTGGTACATACAATCCTCCTCCCCAGACTTACAAGGTCAATGGTCTTTGCACTTTTTTTGCTTTCATCACTGCACCATGTCTCACACCAGAGCCATTCCTGGGGGAGGGAGGCGATGGGCACCT
This sequence comes from Eunapius fragilis, assembly GCA_963681505.1. NCBI lineage: Eukaryota > Metazoa > Porifera > Demospongiae > Spongillida > Spongillidae > Eunapius > Eunapius fragilis. The sequence goes on from OY811985.1 coordinate 318,781, forward strand.
GATGAATCATGTTGTTAGGAAGATCCTGGTCAAGGTTAGCAAGACTGTTGGGGTCTTGGCTGAGGGCTTGGTACTGGCCCCTTAGACGATCTCCAGCTGCCAGCTGCCTGAACCGCAGCAGGTCAACCACATACAGTGCACTGATATGGTACTTGCGGTTGCCTAGGTGATTATACCAGTAACCCTTCTTCCAAAATCTACATTGATAAGAGGGTGAGGGAGCGAGTAGTGAGGGAGAGGTGAGGGAGGGAGATAAGAGTGAGGGAGGGAGAGGTGAGGGATGGAGAGAAGGTGAGGGAGGGAGAGAAGGGTGAGGGAGGGAGAGGATACAGCAAAATATTTTAATGCCATCATTAATTAATGTTAAATCAACAGACCATCTACACGTAGATGAAAGCAGGCACTACTTCAAAGCAATTTTTGGGTATTAATACATTAATTTTCTTACTGAGCCATCTAAAAAGGTTAAGCAACACATGGGTAGGTAGTATTTTTAACTTTACTCTATCGATATATACCATACTCTACATGTAGATGATATGCGTCTACGCATAGACATATACAATACTCTACATGTAGATGATATGCGTCTACGCATAGACAGCGATTTAACATTAATACAAGAACACTATGCCATTGGATTTACTTAAATCCTTCCATCTCTGGTCGACTGTCGCAGAATGGAGTGTACCCATAGGGAGCACCATGAAGTGGTATTTCAAGGAGCTCTTTCAAATCAGTACGCACCACCTGACCAGGGAATGTGATGGTGTGAACATGTGATGGTGTGCCAAGCATGATGTATGACTTATACACACCTGATCTGCGTCAACAAAGATGATCTTCCTCACATTAAGAGGAAAGAGGACATCCAGGAAAAGTATCTTATAGCTGCAAGATCATTGCCATGGCAACACATTTTTTGGCAAACGAAATGGGCTCACCCCCAAATGATGCGTTGCTTCTCAGTCTGCTGATGTAACCAACGAGGCCACTTGTATTCAACCAGCTGATACTGGAAACCGTAATGCTTAGCCATGTGTGGTATAAAGCTCTGTACGTGTGTGGTAAGGTGAGTGAGTACCAACTCAATTCAAACATGCTTAGCATACCTTGAAGGTTGGAGATAGAAAGTTCTTAAGGAACCAGAACTTGACAGGGTTATGTGTGTGCTTCAGCACACTTAACATCATGATCCTGTATGTAATGACATCACACAATGACACCATCAAGTTTGGGTAATAACAATCGCCAAAGCATTGCCTTCAGGAGATGTAAGGTTAAATTCAGTACCTTAAGAACCGCTCATACAGGTGTCCTGAAGCTAAGGAGAAGATATTAATGGTTTCATTTGCTGACATTTCAGCTTTCTTCTTCTCCTTCTTCCCTCCTTCTTCACCACTAAGGAAGCTAATTCAAAAGTGGACACACACATGTTTGCACCCTTTTATTTCTAGCACCCACTTTGAAACAGTGTTCCACAGTCCACCTTCCTCAACATCCTGTGTGCCCTCCTCATGGAAGCCTTCATCATCACTGAGAAGGCTGGCAGACTCCATGCCTGGCTTACGGGTCACTCTGACCACCATCATCACCCCCTTGAAGCTATTAACTGCAACCCGAATATCCCCCCCAAGCTTTGATTCCTCAGCTCCTTGGTAACTGTAAGGGAAGAGCAATGTACTAACAGAGCGATCTACCATAAGATAGAGATAGACACATATATACATCTCCCCTCCTCCTCTCATATGCCCCTCCCCACATACACCCTCCCCATCCTCTCATATGCCCCTCCCCACATACACCCTCCCCATTCTCTCATATGCCCCTCCCCACATACACTCTCCCCATTCTCTCATATGCCCCTCCCTCTCCCCTTCAAACCACAACTTACCTGACAATGTCATATATCTCCCTGGAGCTGCCTCCTCTCAACCTTAGGGTCCACACTCCAGGTGTGGCCTTCAGTTGGTAGTAGCCCAGGTTGGCCATCACAATGGTATCAAATACTTCAGGATTTTTGGCTGTACCCAATATCAGCTGCAGTCCTGGTACGGGGTTCTGTGAAGAGCTATCAGAACACTGGCCTGCAGTGAACATAGCAGTGAAGGCAACGTTGGGCAGTGATGGTGGTGATGATGAGGGTGCAGCAGTGATGGTGGTGATGAGGGTGTAGCAGTAATGGTGGTGATGAGGGTGTAGCAGTGATGGTGGTGATGAGGGTGTAGCAGTGATGGTGGTGATGAGGGTGTAGCAGTGATGGTGGTGATGAGGGTGTAGCAGTGATGGTGGAGTGATGAGGGTGTAGCAGTGATGGTGGTGATGAGGGTGTAGCAGTGATGGTGGTGATGAGGGTGTAGCAGTGATGGTGGTGATGAGGGTGTAGCAGTGATGGTGGTGATGAGGGCGTAGCAGTGATGGTGGTGATGAGGGTGTAGCAGTGATTGTGGTGATGAGGGTGTAGCAGTGATGGTGGTGATGAGGGTGTAGCAGTGATGGTGGTGATGAGGGTGTAGCAGTGATGGTGGTGATGAGGGCGTAGCAGTGATGGTGGTGATGAGGGTGTAGCAGTGATGGTGGTGATGAGGGTATAGCAGTGATGGTGGTGATGAGGGTGTAGCAGTGATGGTGGTGATGAGGGTGTAGCAGTGATGGTGGTGATGAGGGTATAGCAGTGATGGTGGTGATGAGGGTGTAGCAGTGATGGTGGTGATGAGGGTGTAGCAGTGATGGTGGTGATGAGGGCATAGCAGTGATGGTGGTGATGAGGGCATAGCAGTGATGGTGGTGATGAGGGTTTAGCAGTGATGGTGGGATGTGCCTCACCCACCTTCCACCAATATGTACTCCAGACTAAATACAGCGTATATCCCATGATCAGCTGAAGCTAAATGAATGTTATCTAGGTCATGAGGAGTGGTTTCCACGGTGACCATCCAGGAATGAGGGACGTCCATCTTAAGTGTCAAGAGGGATGAGTGTGGGAGAGATGAGAAGACTGCCATTGGACCATCTGTTGGGCTATGTAAAAAAAAAGATGCTTCAAAAGGTACAAACATTGGAGGAAGGGAAGGAGGGATGGAGGAAGGGAAGGAGGGATGGAGGAAGGGAAGGAGGGTGGAGGGCTCACCTTCCATCTTCATTGAAGGTGAGTTCAGGGTCAATCACATATCGATAGAAGCTTTAGAAATGATAATTAATTTAAAACAGCATGACTATCATGTGATCAATAGCCTACATGTGCATGACTGTCATGTGATCGATAGCCTACATGTGCATGACTGTCATGTGATCGATAGCCTACATGTGCATGACTGTCATGTGATCGATAGCCTACATGTGCATGACTGTCATGTGATCGATAGCCTACATGTGCATGACTGTCATGTGATCGATAGCCTACATGTGCATGACTGTTGTCATACCTCTTGATGGGGAGATCAGAGAGCTTGTGCTGGGGGTTGAGGTACAAGTGTATGTCCACAGCCATGATGGAGTGCAGAGCAATCAACAGCGGAACTATCTTTTGGACCTGGGAGGACAGGGGATCTAGGTAGGCCATCACCTCCAATGGCGGGCCTGGAATGATTGGCTTGATGTGGATATAACTGAAGTGGGAGAAAGTACACACTATCTTATGATCTGCAAGTGGGATGAGGGGTGAAGGATGAGGATGAGGGTGAGGTGAGGAATGAGGGTGAGGGTGAGGAATGAGGGTGAGGAATGAGGGTGAGGAATGAGGGTGAGGAATGAGGGTGAGGGTGAAGGTAAGGAATGAGGGGGAGGGTAAAGGATGAGGGTGAAGGTGAGGGTGAGGGAGGATGCATCAGATACCTATACTCCTGTTTGAGGGCAGGTAAGGATACCCTGTGTTTAGCTGGCTGGCTGTACAGCAAAGACACCAACTTCATCACAAGGTCGCTCCTGAACTCAGAGGTGTCTTCATCGGGGTCCAGACCCTCAATCACCATTCCATCCACGACCTTAAGAATGTCACTGACATGGGAAGTCTGCTCCATTTTAAACAACAGATCAAAGTCAGGAAGAAGGAATGACTCATTCTGTTCCAGTGGTCCAACCAACTGTAACCCATGACAGATAACATAGCTAAGCTGCAATGGTCATACCTCCTCCCCAGACTTACCCTTCCATTGCTCAACACAGCTGTTACACCAGGTGAAAGTCCAAGCATTCTGCACAGGTCACTATGACGACGAATGGTTTTCAAACAGGCTGGACTCTCCAATACTTGCTTGAGCTTGTCTGCATTGATTCCCTGTGAAAGATAAGCTATCTTATCATGCACACACGCACACACAAGCACACCACACACACACCTCCACTTCACTGGCAATGCCCAAGATATCTTCAATATTGGCAGCAGGTTGAGTGCGAAGCAGGAGTGCTTCAATTAGAGCAGCAACCTTTTGTGGGCGTTGACTAGTGATAACGGCCCACAGAGCCCTTGAAAGAAGTGTATCTGACTCTGCCCCCAGGGTGTTGTAAACCACACCCACTCTCAATGCAGGCTCACTGGACTGTATGAATAAAATTTTATACATTGCCAATATGTAAACATGTCTTTATTCCTACCAGGTAACGAATAGCATGTAGCAGTGTGTTCCTGCCCTGCTCAGAGCTAACATCTGCTATCACCCACATGGTCATCAGCTTTGTCGTGAATTCACCTGGAGAGTACACAACACCATTATCCTGTTCCCTCCATACTACTCCCACCACCATCACCTTGTCCCCTCCACACTCCTTACCATCACCTTGTCCTCACACCCAACACCATCACCTTGTCCCCTCCACATTCCTTACCATCACCTTGTCCCCTCCACATTCCTTACCATCACCTTGTCCCCTCCACACTCCTTACCATCACCTTGTCCCTCCACACTCCATACCATCACCTTGTCCCTCCACATTCCTTACCATCACCTTGTCCCTCCACACTCCTTACCATCACCTTGTCCCCTCCACACTCCTTACCATCACCTTGTCCCTCCACATTCCTTACCATCACCTTGTCCCCTCCACACTCCTTACCATCACCTTGTCCCCTCCACACTCCTTACCATCACCTTGTCCCCTCCACACTCCTTACCATCACCTTGTCCCTCCACACTCCTTACCATCACCTTGTCCCCTCCATACTCCTTACCATCCACATGATGAATGTACTTGATCTCTCCTGCCACTTGCCCCACCATCTCACGCAAGGTCAGCCCTCCAACATCACTAGACACTGGTGGTATTGCTAAGAGTAGATGTGCAGGTCACTACAGAGTGGCAACAGCTCACGTGGAGTAATCATGTCCAGCCTTTTGTTAGCAGTGCTCAGGACATGCCTATTGGTCCGCTTCAGTATGTTAGAGGCACCCATGAAGTAGTCGTAGACATTAGTTGAGTCATCTATCCTGTTCTGAAGAGAGGAGTAGGAAGGGATGAAGGGAAGGGATGAAGGGGAGGAATGAAGGGAAGGGATGAAGGGGAGGGATGAAGGGAAGGGATGAAGGGGAGGGATGAAGGGAAGGGATGAAGGGGAGGGATGAAGGGAAGGGATGAAGGGGAGGGATGAAGGGGAGGGATGAAGGGAAAGGATAAAGGGAAGGGATGAAGGGGAGGGATAAAGGGAAAGGATAAAGGAAAGGAATGAAGGGAAGGGATGAAGGGGAGGGACGAAGGGAAAGGATAAAGGGAAGGGATGAAGGGGAGGGATGAAGGGGAGGGATGAAGGGAAGGGATGAAGGGAAAGGATAAAGGGAAGAGATGAAGGGGAGGGATGAAGGGAAGGGATGAAGGGGAGGAATGAAGGGAAGGGATGAAGGGGAGGAATGAAGGGGAGGGATGAAGGGAAGGGATGAAGGGAAGATGAGATAATGGTGTGTTGTGTACAACAACTAGTACAGAGGCACACTACTTTACTTAGGGCAACATCAGCTGATAGGCTAGCTATCATACCTGATAGGCTAGCTGAGCTATCACCATTGACTGATGCTGCATCTTATTCACTAGTGCTGACTCCAGATCCTAGAGAGGGAGAGAGATAACTCTCACGCAATGAGGTTAGTGTATGGTATTTCCTACCTCCTCCATGTTCAGCTGGATACCATTGAAAAATGCTTGGGGTGTACTTGATAAACCTTTCTCCTTGAAAAAATCTGTTGCTTTCTGTAAAACCCACCAATTCAAACAAGTCACACCAGCACACAACACACATACACAAACGCCACATACACACAAATACAGTCACACATCACAATCACAGTACACTCAATCTCATATAATACACTCACAAATATATACACGCACCTTTCTGAAGTCTTCATAAGGAGATGCATCCCCAAAAACACTCTCCAAATCAGGGTCATCTTTCCTGCTGCCAAAAGTCTGCGCAAACTTCTCGACTATATATCCCTTGGTAAGTGTACTTAGGCCGGAGTTCTGGTGCTCTATAAGCCAACGCACTGCCTCCCTTGGGGAGCTCTTGTGAGCCAAATGGTAGAACCCCCGGGACAAGGCTACACTGAGCTCCTTGTCTCCGCTGTCACTAGTCACCAGCACTAAGCCCATCCTGCACACACACACACACACCACACACACACAATGCACACACACACACACACACACAACACACAACACACGCACACACACACACACACACACACACACACACACACAGCATAAAAACTTTGCCCTCAGAACCACCAGTGATTACTAACCTTAGCGGAACAGCATGATCCAAAAACAATCTAATGTACTCAACTATCTCCAATCCCTTGTTGGTTGCTGGGTCCACGAAGAACACCTACAGCCAGTCACACACACACACACATGCCTACAAGGTCTACAAAGAGTAGGTCTGCTTCACATACCACAGTGAATACATTCTTGGCCACTTGTCTTAGCATCCCAGGGTAGACTGGCCTGAGGAAGTCCCTGACAGAGGAGGGCCATCCACCATACACCTTATCCTTTTCCAGATCATTAACAAACTAGATTGAGGGACAACCTCATCAAAGCTGCTACATCAAGGCCCCAGACCTACAATAACACTTTCATTTCTGACGTCCAATCCAAATGCAACATTCTCAGAGTGAGCAGACAGACGTAGGAGATCCTGCCAATGTGAGGTTGGAACTCTAAGCCTTTGGAGGCCTGTGATTAGTGAGGACTCAGAACGAAGGACATCTTGAAGGCTGGGAGAGAGTGAAGGGAGGGAGGAGGGGAAGGAGAAAGGGAGGGAGGTGGAGAGGGATAGGAGATGAAGGAGAGGGATGGAGGACACCATATACACGGGCCAGCTTGTTGGCTGACATTTCACAGGTACTTGGACTCACTTGAACACATCCAAGTCCTCATCCCTCAGGACAATGCTGTCCAGCTGAAGTACCACATCTCCTGGGTTGACCCCAATCTCTGCCAGCGTCTACGAAAACATGCAAATGAATGTGTGCAAGTCCATCACAGCCATGACAGCTGCACCTGTTGGTTGAGCTGTATCTCAGCTCTCAGCTGAGGATCCACCTGACTTCGCCATAGTGACCTATCAAGTGTGTGCATGTGTGTGTGAGTACATGTGTGAGTGTGTGAGTACATGTGCGAGTGTGTGAGTACGTGTGTGTTTGTGTGTGAGTACATTGTGTGTGTGTTTGTGTGTGTGTGTGTGTGTGTGTGTGTGTGTGTGTGTGTGTGAAGTTTTATATGAAGTACAGAAGTAGCCTGCTAGTATAACCATCAATGGTAACCATGGTAACCATGCTCACTTGCAGCTGTCCGCCCAGCCAGATCCCACCATGCTATGACCACACCCACCTAGCTTGGACAGGAAGGTTCTGCGCCAGGTCCTTGAGCACACGGAGAGCTTGTTCTGGTCCAGAAGTGACCACTCTTTGTGCAGCCTGTATACCTAGGTCTGTAGCAGAATATGCTAAACACCATGTCCCTCCAGAACAACACCAAGGTTACATGTCCCTCCAGAACAACACCAAGGTTTACATGTCCCTCCGTGACCAGTTATAGGTCATGTGACCAGCTATAGGTCATGTGACCCGCTATAGGTCATGTGACCCGCTATAGGTTACCCCTCACCTTGCAGCTGCCATGCCTTCAGGTCAGGTAGCTCTCGAGAACTCCTTATAAGGTGTGTTCTGAAGTCATCCAACTTATCAGTCATATCAGGATACAGTGTTCTGAATTCAGCAAAGTCACCATGGAGACATGCCACACCCTTTTCCCACTCACTTCAGCTTAGAGAACAGAAATCCTTCCACCTCTTCTTCCTCCTTAGATTCACCAACAACAGGGACTGCCCCTATGTAAAAAAAACCCACATATCTCGCACTAAACAACTCCATTAATCCCCACTAATCAGTTCCACTAATCCTCCTACTAACTACTTCCACTAATCCTCCCACTAACTACTTCCACTAATCCTCCCACTAACCGGTTCCACTAACCCTTTCCCTCCCACTATCATCAGTAAACTCTCTGCATACCTTCCTGTACATGTCTGTCATCAACAGCTTTGTATTCTGTGCTCTTAATAGCCAGCTGTACACCATAGCCTGACAGCCTGGTATGTACATGCAATGCTGAGGGCTTTGGGTATGATGTGCATATGATGGCACATAAAGAGGGTGTTGTGTGTGTATGTGTATGTGCGTGTTTCGTATGTGTGTGTGTATAAGGGAAATGCAAGTGTCTTTGTCATTACTATTAGTAAAGTTTACAAGAAAAAGAAAAATAGCAATGCACTAGGAAGACATTAACAAGACATTATGTGTGTGTGCACAATGACACATCCACATGAATACTAAGCAACCATACACCCACCCCCACCCCATACACACAATGGCCACTCACACACCCAATTACCTTGATATAGTGCCTGAAAATGTATGTTATTCTTCCCTCAGCTGCCATGGATGTGAGTGCACCGTGCAGCACAGCAAACTCTGGAGTGCCCAACTGTCCATACAGGACCACCACCTGTGATGGCCCAGACCTTGCTCCAGCAGCAGGATAAATGTGATCAAAGTGGAACTGATCCGGAGATGACCCACTGATGACAGGGACAAGGGAGTGTTACCAAGTGTGAAATCACTACCACTACCACCTTTGGTTCAGAGACAACAGACTTCCCAGCTCTTCCAGACTGCACACCACTTGACCGTTGGCTTCAACCAGGGCAGGGCATTCAGCATATCTGGCCTCACTCCTGATATGCTCTGACGCCATCTTCATTGAGACATACACTCACTCGCACATGTGCATACTTTATTATGCATGTATATACAAACCTGGTTATACGATTCAACGGTAGGAGAGTAAGTGTGTAGGGAAAGAGAAAGCTTAAGAAGGTTCTGCACTAAGTGTGGGAGACATTGTGCGCCAATTTCAAGTACTCTGGTGTATACTTCTACGTTGAAATGAAATGAGAAACACTGATTATGGTGCACGTGAAGGGTTTTAATCTCACCTTTCTCAGTACGCACGACAGAATACAGGTTCTTTGTTTCTTCAACAAACTTCCAGAATAAGGCAGCATCTTCTGATGCAAAGAACTCGCTGAAAGCGTGTAATCCTCATAATAAATGTGACCACTATCAATACTTTCAATTACTTACCTTGCTTCCGACAACAACGGTGTTCGAGTCCATCCGGAATTCAGAGCTACTGTTACCGGCTTCGACCCTTCTTTTCCGAATGCTATTACCAAAAAATTCAGAAAAAGTAGTTGTAAAAGCTTCGAATCCATTCAGGCGCTCTATTCCAATGAAAGCGCACCGACTGACATTTCTAAATTAACGCCATAAACACAATCAACTCACTATAACGTAATGTGGCTAGGATGGATGAAACAGGAGTAGTTGCATCTCTAGCCCTTCACGTGGTTTTGGAACCAATTTTTGCTGAGGTAAGCGTCGTTGAGAAAATCGTAGAAGTTTGTGTGTGTTCGTATTGTTTTGTCACGAGTTTCATGCATACATTCGCGTACACGGCGTTTTTTAAAAATTTAAATGATGGAACACAACGTAGCTTGAATCCAGTGAAAAGTACTTAGCCGCGACACAAACGTTACGGTCTGCTTTCACAAAGGTTGGTAAACGGCTTTGTTTCGTATTGCCACGCCCTTTCACATTTGTCTCTTCCCCAGGCCGAGAGATGCCACTCTGGTTTGTGCCAGGACTTCATAGCCGGTGTTCTTGAAGCCGAAGGCGTTGCGTTGGACCTCCCAGAGGTTCTTTTAAGACTGTCATGTAAGGATGCAGAACATTATATAATAAACTCTGACGAAGTGGAGTTTGTTCAGCTCAATGAACGAGCGATAGGTAATGGAGTATGTTAGTAGTGGAGTAGCATTGACACTTAAATGGTACCCTTAGCTTTAAAACAAAAACTAAGCCATATACCTGATCAGATTCAAGATCGCTCAAAGTTCTTGCAGACAATTAAGTAAGTCTGTCATTACTGCATCTATTTACCCCAGTACTCACTGGTTACTTATCACAGGGACATAGCCAGTGCTATTAAAGATGTACTTGATGCTGTCAATGAGGTTTCCAAGAAGCGTCAGATTAGCCCACAGATGAAGGAGTACAAGAAGGTACATCTGGTTACTTTGGATGGTGTGCGTCAGTATTAATATCATTTGTCTAGACATTGGACAGCCACAAAAAGGTTTTTGTTAAAAGCTCAAGAAGTTTTAGCGACACACTAAAGAAGTACTTCAGGGATGGGAGGTGAGCATAGTTGACTAACAGGGAAAATGTTTGAGAACTGACTTTCTTATTAGAACAGAGAACGTCTTCCTTAGTGCTAACCGGCTCATCAACCACACCAATGCTCTGTTAGCCATGTACAAGACCACTGGACATTGAAACAGTCTTAGCAGTTTGTATTTATTTGTGCGGGTGTGTGCATGTAACGTATTATGTGTTTGTGTGTATTGAAGTCGTTCCTATAGCTTCTCGTTATCTGTTTCGTAATCAGTCGTATATATTTGGGGATGATAGCAAGGCAATGTGTGCATCGCATTGGTGGAACTTACACTCGCACAGCCAACTTGGCTGATATACATCGTTGCCATGGAGAATAAGTACGCGACACAATTGTCGGCTACTGCTACGTCAGACATTACAGGTTATGTCATGAATACGTTCTTTTGTAGGAGTGTCAAGACGGCTGTAAGTAAGAAACAGCTATGCTATCAACAAATTTGACACATGTTATGCTTTCGATTACACTAGCACGCTCCTTAAAAGGCGGCTATTGCAAATACTTTAATTAAGCGTTCGCTGTGTAGACTTGTTTGGTCGGAGCCGGGTGTTTGGTATTTTTAGCTGCAAGCGCACATGGCTACAATAGAAGACTCACTGCAAAGGGCGGAGTCCCTCGAGGGTCGTCTGGAGACCACCATACATTTTAGAATAGGTAAGCCTAGCCGTCTAGTTAAGTTTTCCCGCCGAAGAATAAAATTGTGCTCTTTCCTCGCGAAGCTGAAGCCAAGAGCTTGCCTCCCCCTGATCTGCGCAGTGCGAGAGATAGCTATGTGGTGGTAGCTCTTGACCAGGAAGAAATGTACCGAACCGCTGTAGTTGAAAAGAACAACAGGTACCAGGGCACACACATACACACGCACGCACACACACACACACACACACACACACACACACACACACACACACGCAAGTACACCCACACACACAAGTACACCCACACACACATGTCGACTATCGAATGCCTATCGTTCTACCCATCGTAGCCCTCTGTATGGAGAAGAGTACAACTTCCAACTACCCAGGGATTTTCGGAACCTTTCCTTCTATGTGTGCGATGCAGGGGGAATAAGGGACACACGTATCGGGAAAGTGGCCATAGGTAAAGACATGCTAATGAAGGAAGGGATTGCGGAGGATACCTGGATCCCTATCAAAGCCATAGACGCTGATACGGAGGTGCAGGTGAGCTAGGGCAAGTTGCTTCAGAACTGTGCTGGTATGGAGACAACTTACCCCTTCCCACCAACCCCGCCCCCCTGCACAGGGATCAGTTCATTTGGAGGTGAATGTTTATGAGCGACTTTCCAACTATTTTCTGACTATAAGGTACACGACATGTCCTCTACAAGGTGCAAACCATTTGTTCAGTGCCCCCCCCCCATAACTGATCAGAGTCCTGGAGTGCCATGGTCTGAGCACATTTGGCACCTCTGGGTTACCTGATCCTTACTGTCAGGTCTCTATTTTGATGAGTGGACGCAAAGAATGGTGAGTTGGAGAATGGGCAGGGAAGTACAAGAGATAAAGATGGCGGGATAGCTTGATTATGATGCCATAGAAATCAAAATCACCTCTCTTTAGGTCAGATCCAAAGAGGAGTCAAGTCAGAAGGAAGACAACAGAACCTTCTTTCACTGAAATATTTGAATACACAGTATGCACAACACTGTACTGATGTCTCCCCTCCCCTCCTCCCTCCCCTCCCCCTCCTCCCTCCCCTCCCCCTCCTCCCTCCCCTCCCCCTCCTCCCTCCCCTCCCCCCCTCCTCCCTCCCCTCCCCCCTCCTCCCTCCCCTCCCCCTCCTCCCTCCCCTCCCCCTCCTCCCTCCCCTCCCCCTTCTCCCTCCCCTCCCCCCCTCCTCCCTCCCCTCTCCCCCTCCTCCCTCCCCTCCCCCTCCTCCCTCCCCTCCCCCTCCTCCCTCCCCTCCCCCTCCTCCCTCCTCTCCCCCTCCTCCCTCCCCTCCCCTCCCCTCCCCCTCCTCCCTTGCCCCCTTTTGCTAACAGGGCCAATTCATGTGTTCTGTTGCTTCCCCTCTCCCTCCCCCCCCCCCCCCCTCACTGCTGTACCATATTTGCTTCTCTTTTACGCTAGTTCCGATCATTTGAAGAGTTGAAGGGTGTGTTTGCAAAGTGAGTCCCAAAGCCTCTCTTTGCATGACTTCACCCCTCTCATCCATGTCAGAGTGGCGTTCTATCATGGAGGGAGAGTTGGGGACAACCCTTTCCTTGGAGAGATTAACCTGTCAATGGCTGACATTACCATGTCACGCTCCCATAGTGCATGGTACCAGCTGTGCTCGAGGGGGGAGTCCCTCTCTCGCTCCGGTCATCCTCCAGATCTTGGTAGCCTTAGGGTTAAAGCTATGCTCTTGGAGGACTTCATCCATCCTCTGAAGAGCTATGAACTACTGAGCACTGCACTGCAAGAAAGCGTGGAAACTGATGTGAGTGTGGTGATGGAACCAAGTGTGGTGATGGAACCAAGTGTGGTGATGGAGCCAAGTGTGGTGATGGAGCCAAGTGTGGTAGTGATGATGTGTAATGCAGTGAGTAGTTGGATGGGTATTGTGAGATACGTGTATTGTAGGTGTGTGCAGACAGCATAACTCATGAGCAGTTCATTCTCTCCAGAACCTTGTTGACACAGCGCTGTTTATCCTCAGTGAGGCACACAAGAACAGAACAGAGATGGCGAAAGCTATTGTCAAGATATTTCTGAAGTTGGACAAAGTGAGTCTGGTACAACTTAACTTAACTTAACTTTTATCACTTCCTTAAAAGGTGGATAGCCTCATGAGGGTGATAGTCAAACATGAAGTTAAAGTTACTATGTGAGTATCACATCTCCATCCTCACACCCCTTCCCTTCTACCACACTACCACCATCACATACCACACCTCCTTCCACACCTCCATCCACACAAAGAGATCCACAATCTTACAGCAATGACTTGTCTTCAATTTGACAGAGACCCAAATACGTTATTTAGAGGCAACTCACTGGCCTCAAAGGTAATAGACGAGTTCATGAAGCTGGTTGGACAAGAATATCTTCAGAGGACGCTACAGTGCTGCATTGACGAGGTATTGGGTGGTATTGATTAGGGTCTGGGTGGTATTGATGAAGGTCTAGGTGGTATTGATGAGGGTCTGGGTGGTATTGATGAGGGTCTGGTGGTATTGATGAGGGTCTGGGTGGTATTGATGAGGGTCTGGGTGGTATTGATGAGGGTCTGGGTGGTATTGATGAGGGTCTGGGGGTATTGATGAGGGTCTGGGTGGTATTGGTGAGGGTCTAGGTGGTATTAATGAGGGTCTGGATGGTATTGATGAGGGTCTGGGTGGTATTGATGAGGGTCTGGGTGGTATTGATGAGGGTCTAGGTGGTATTAATGAGGGTCTGGGTGGTATTGATGAAGTATTAGGTGGCATCGTAGGTTAGGGTTAGGAGTTGTAGTACCAGTACTGACCAAATATGGTATTGTCTTAAACAGATTTTTGACTCTAAGAAGAATTGTGAAATTGATCCATCAAAACTGACAGACAGCGATCATTTGGATGTCAACATGGTAAGAATCTATGAACTACTCATTTTTCCCTTGATGTGGTCCTCCATCCATCTAGGCCAATCTTCTGTTCTTTGTTGAGAAAATTCTCAGTGCCATCACAGCATCATCCCTTTCCTGCCCCCGCTCCATGTGTGCAGTGTTTGCTCTACTTAAGGAAATAGCAGTTTCTCGCTTTCCAGGTAAATAATTCATAGGGAGAGAAAATGAGAAGAGAGGGAGGGGGAAAGAGGTTAAGACCTCTTTTCCCCATCTTCATTCCTCCCTCTCTTCTCACTCCCTCCTTTTCCCTCCCTCACTTCTCACTCCTTCCTCCCTCATTTCTCCCTCCTCTCCTCCTCCCTCCTCCCTCTCCCTCCCTCCCTCACTCCTGCATCTCTCCCTCCTCACTCCTCCCATCCTCTCTTTAGAGGACAGTGAGTCAGTTCAGTACACCGCTGTAAGCGCTTTTGTGTTTCTTCGCTTCTTTGCGCCTGCTATACTCAACCCTAAGCTATTAAACCTCAGAAGAGAATTTGCTGTGAGTTACAAAAATACTCTATTCTTTTGCTGATCAATTAATTCATTCTTCCTTATTCCCATGACTGCTTCCCCTCTCAGTGTCCTGTTGTTGCTCGGACACTCACTCTCATCTCAAAGACCATTCAAGCAATAGGGAACATTGGAGCTATTAAGCAGAAGGTCGGTTAGACATTTATGTCTATACTGTCCCCTGTGTTAACCTTCCCCCTCCACCATCCCTCCCCTGTGTCCCCCCTCCACCACCCCTGTGTTAACCTTCCCCCTCCACTACCCCTCCCGTGTCCCCCCTCCACCACCCCTGTGTTAACGTTCCCCCTTCCACCACCCCTCCCCTGTGTCCCCCCTCCACCACCCCTCCCCTGTGTCCCCCCTCCACCACCCCACCCCTTTGTCCCCCCTCCACCACCCTTGTGTTAACCTTCCTCCTCCACCACCCCTCCCCTGTCCCCCTCCACCACCCCTCCCCTGTGTCCCCCCTCCACCACCCCTCCCCTGTGTCCCCCCTCCACCACCCCTCCCCTGTGTCCCCCTCCACCACCCCTCCCCTGTGTCCCCCCTCCACCACCCCTCCCCTGTGTCCCCCTTCCACCACCCCTCCCTGTGTCCCCCCTCCACCACCCCTCCCCTGTGTCCCCCCTCCACCACCCCTCCCCTGTGTCCCCCCTCCACCACCCCTCCCCTGTGTCCCCCTCCACCACCCCTCCCCTGTGTCCCCCCTCCACCACCCCTCCCCTGTGTCCCCCCTCCACCACCCCTCCCCTGTCTCCCCCCTCCACCACCCCTGTGTTAACCTTCCCCCCTCCAACACTCTTCGTAGGGGGCATCTATGGTAAGAAAAGAGTTATTTATGGCAAATGTCTTCGAGCAGATTATGGATAACTCTCACATTAGGAATGTAAAGGAGGTGAGTAGGCCTATGTGTGGTGAGTGTGTGTGCATGTGTGTGTGTGTAGGCCTATGTGTGGTGAGTGTGTGTGCATGTGTGTGTGTGTAGGCCTATGTGTGGTGAGTGTGTGTGCATGTGTGTGTGTGTGCATGTGTGTGTGTAGGCCTATGTGTGGTGAGTGTGTGTGCATGTGTGGTGAGTAGGCCTATGTGTGGTGAGTGTGTGTGCATGTGTGTGTGTGTAGGCCTATGTGTGGTGAGTGTGTGTGCATGTGTGTGTGTAGGCCTATGTGTGGTGAGTGTGTGTGCATGTGTGTGTGTGTAGGCCTATGTGTGGTGAGTGTGTGTGCATGTGTGGTGAGTAGGCCTATGTGTGGTGAGTGTGTGTGCATGTGTGTGCATGTGTGTGTGTAGGCCTATGTGTGGTGAGTGTGTGTGCATGTGTGTGTGTATAGGATAGCCATTTGAACAAATCATCATTCTTCTGCTTAATTGACTAATAGACCTGGTCACTTAAATTGAGATGTTATTAGTAATTATAAAACTTTGTTGGCATCGTATAATTAATGTCAGAAACTCTTGTGATAATAATCCCTACATGTGAGCCAGGTATAAATAGTGGCCATAGCCCATGTGAGCCAGGTATAAATAGTGGTCATAGCCCATGTGAGCCAGGTATAAATAGTGGCCATAGCCCATGTGAGCCAGGTATAAATAGTGGCCATAGCCCATGTGAGCCAGGTATAAATAGTGGTCATAGCCCATGTGAGCCAGGTATAAATAGTGGCCATAGCCCATGTGAGCCAGGTATAAATAGTGGCCATAGCCCATGTGAGCCAGGTATAAATAGTGGCCATAGCCCATGTGAGCCAGGTATAAATAGTGGCCATAGCCCATGTGAGCCAGGTATAAATAGTGGCCATAGCCCATGTGAGCCAGGTATAAATAGTGGCCATAGCCCATGTGAGCCAGGTATAAATAGTGGCCATAGCCCATGTGAGCCAGGTATAAATAGTGGCCATAGCCCATGTGAGCCAGGTATAAATAGTGGCCATAGCCCATGTGAGCCAGGTATAAATAGTGGTCATAGCCCATGTGAGCCAGGTATATATAGTGGCCATAGCCCATGTGAGCCAGGTGTAAATAGTGGCCATAGCCCATGTGAGCCAGGTATAAATAGTGGCCATAGCCCATGTGAGCCAGGTATAAATAGTGGCCATAGCCCATGTGAGCCAGGTATAAATAGTGGCCATAGCCCATGTGAGCCAGGTATAAATAGTGGCCATAGCCCATGTGAGCCAGGTATAAATAGTGGCCATAGCCCATGTGAGCCAGGTATATTTGGTAGTCATAGCCCCTGTGAGCATATTGTTTATGTGTTTGTCTTCCTTCAGTACCTGACAGCTATCTCGGACCCAGAAGGTGGGAGAGAGTTCTCCCTGGATATTGCTGTTTACAGAGAAGGGTAAGATATGACCTTTCATGGTGTGCATGGGAGGGTGTGGATGTGTGTACCAATGGGAGGGTGTGGATGCGTGTACCAATGGGAGGGTGTGGATGTGTGTACCAATGGGAGGGTGTGGATGTGTGTACCAATGGGAGGGTGTGGATGTGTGTATGGATGGGAGGGTGTGGATGTGTGTACAGATGGGCCCATTGGTACACCCATCCACACCCTCCCATCGGTACACCCATCCACACCCTCCCATTGGTACACACATCCACACCCTCCCATCGGTACAAACGTCCACACCCTCTCATCGGTACACACATCCACACCTTAGGGTGTGGACGTGTGTACCGATGGGAGGGTGTGGATGTTTGTACCGATGGGAGGGTGTGGATGTGTACCGATGGGAGGGTGTGGATGTGTACCGATGGGAGGGTGTGGATGTGTACCAAGGGAGGGTGTGGATGTGTACCAAGGGAGGGTGTGGATGTGTACCAAGGGAGGGTGTGGATGTGTACCAAGGAGGGTGTGGATGAGTACCATCTTTATAGCTACTTAGTGAAGCGATCACAGGGTAGGAAGAAGGTGATTGGAGCTCCAAAGAACTTCAGGAAAAGGTAAGTGCCAATGAACCATTGCTTTGAGTTCATCTCTTTGTGTAATAGATACTTCTGTCTGACTGACAAACGTCTGTACTATGCCAAAGGGAAGCCAGATTCCCCTCTGTGCACCATACCTGCTGAGGACCTATTGGGGGTGGAGCAAGTGCACGATGACACCTTCAACATGAAGTTTGTATGTCTGTCCACACAGCATCTCACCTGTCCACACGGCATCTCACCTGTCCACACATCATCTCACCTGTCCACACATCTCACCTGTCCACACATCATCTCACCTGTCCACACATCATCTCACCTGTCCACACATCTCACCTGTCCACACATCATCTCACCTGTCCACACATCTCACCTGTCCACACATCATCTCACCTGTCCACACATCATCTCACCTGTCCACACATCATCTCACCTGTCCACACATCATCTCACCTGTCCACACATCATCTCACCTGTCCACACATCATCTCACCTGTCCACACATCATCTCACCTGTCCACACATCATCTCACCTGTCCACACATCTCACCTGTCCACACATCATCTCACCTGTCCACACATCATCTCACCTGTCCACACATCTCACCTGTCCACACATCATCTCACCTGTCCACACATCATCTCACCTGTCCACACATCTCACCTGTCCACACATCATCTCACCTGTCCACACATCATCTCACCTGTCCACACATCATCTCACCTGTCCACACATCATCTCACCTGTCCACACATCATCTCACCTGTCCACACATCATCTCACCTGTCCACACATCATCTCACCTGTCCACACATCATCTCACCTGTCCACACATCATCTCACCTGTCCACACATCATCTCACCTGTCCACACATCATCTCACCTGTCCACACATCATCTCACCTGTCCACACATCTCACCTGTCCACACATCATCTCACCTGTCCACACATCATCTCACCTGTCCACACATCATCTCACCTGTCCACACATCATCTCACCTGTCCACACATCATCTCACCTGTCCACACATCATCTCACCTGTCCACACATCATCTCACCTGTCCACACATCATCTCACCTGTCCACACATCATCTCACCTGTCCACACATCATCTCACCTGTCCACACATCATCTCACCTGTCTACACATCATCTCACCTGTCCACACATCTCACCTGTCCACACATCATCTCACCTGTCCACACATCATCTCACCTGTCCACACATCATCTCACCTGTCCACACATCATCTCACCTGTCCACACATCTCACCTGTCCACACATCATCTCACCTGTCCACACATCATCTCACCTGTCTACACATCATCTCACCTGTCCACACATCATCTCACCTGTCCACACATCATCTCACCTGTCCACACATCATCTCACCTGTCCACACATCATCTCACCTGTCCACACATCATCTCACCTGTCCACACATCTCACCTGTCCACACATCATCTCACCTGTCCACACATCATCTCACCTGTCTACACATCATCTCACCTGTCCACACATCATCTCACCTGTCCACACATCATCTCACCTGTCCACACATCATCTCACCTGTCCACACATCTCACCTGTCCACACATCATCTCACCTGTCCACACATCATCTCACCTGTCCACACATCATCTCACCTGTCTACACATCATCTCACCTGTCTACACATCATCTCACCTGTCCACACATCATCTCACCTGTCCACACATCATCTCACCTGTCTACACATCATCTCACCTGTCCACACATCATCTCACCTGTCCACACATCATCTCACCTGTCCACACATCATCTCACCTGTCCACACATCTCACCTGTCCACACATCATCTCACCTGTCCACACATCATCTCACCTGTCTACACATCATCTCACCTGTCCACACATCATCTCACCTGTCCACACATCATCTCACCTGTCCACACATCATCTCACCTGTCCACACATCTCACCTGTCCACACATCATCTCACCTGTCCACACATCATCTCACCTGTCTACACATCATCTCACCTGTCCACACATCATCTCACCTGTCCACACATCATCTCACCTGTCCACACATCTCACCTGTCCACACATCATCTCACCTGTCCACACATCATCTCACCTGTCCACACATCATCTCACCTGTCCACACATCATCTCACCTGTCCACACATCATCTCACCTGTCCACACATCATCTCACCTGTCCACACATCATCTCACCTGTCCACACATCATCTCACCTGTCCACACATCATCTCACCTGTCCACACATCATCTCACCTGTCCACACATCTCACCTGTCCACACATCATCTCACCTGTCTACACATCATCTCACCTGTCCACACATCTCACCTGTCCACACATCATCTCACCTGTCCACACATCATCTCACCTGTCCACACATCATCTCACCTGTCCACACATCATCTCACCTGTCCACACATCTCACCTGTCCACACATCATCTCACCTGTCCACACATCTCACCTGTCCACACATCATCTCACCTGTCCACACATCATCTCACCTGTCCACACATCATCTCACCTGTCCACACATCATCTCACCTGTCCACACATCATCTCACCTGTCCACACATCATCTCACCTGTCCACACATCATCTCACCTGTCCACACATCATCTCACCTGTCCACACATCATCTCACCTGTCCACACATCATCTCACCTGTCCACACATCATCTCACCTGTCCACACATCATCTCACCTGTCTACACATCATCTCACCTGTCCACACATCTCACCTGTCCACACATCATCTCACCTGTCCACACATCATCTCACCTGTCCACACATCATCTCACCTGTCCACACATCATCTCACCTGTCCACACATCATTTCACCTGTCCACACATCATCTCACCTGTCCACACATCATCTCACCTGTCCACACATCATCTCACCTGTCCACACATCATCTCACCTGTCTACACATCTCACCTGTCCACACATCATCTCACCTGTCCACACATCATCTCACCTGTCCACACATCATCTCACCTGTCTACACATCATCTCACCTGTCCACACATCTCACCTGTCCACACATCATCTCACCTGTCCACACATCATCTCACCTGTCCACACATCTCACCTGTCCACACATCATCTCACCTGTCCACACATCATCTCACCTGTCCACACATCATCTCACCTGTCTACACATCATCTCACCTGTCCACACATCATCTCACCTGTCTACACATCATCTCACCTGTCCACACATCATCTCACCTGTCCACACATCATCTCACCTGTCCACACATCATCTCACCTGTCCACACATCATCTCACCTGTCCACACATCATCTCACCTGTCCACACATCATCTCACCTGTCTACACATCATCTCACCTGTCTACACATCATCTCACCTGTCCACACATCATCTCACCTGTCCACACATCATCTCACCTGTCCACACATCTCACCTGTCCACACATCATCTCACCTGTCCACACATCATCTCACCTGTCCACACATCATCTCACCTGTCCACACATCATCTCACCTGTCCACACATTATCTCACCTGTGCACACAGCATCTCATGTTTAATTCAATTCCATTTCTCATGCTGTCCCATTCCCATTATAATCAAGTCTTGTTCCTGCTCCCGATTGTGACCAGTTTATATGGTACCATTATCTTGCACATGTATGTTGGCCTTCTAGATGTTTCAAGTGATTCAAAAAGACAGAATTCTTTATGTTCAAGCAAAGAATTCTGTGGACCTAATGGAATGGTCAGTTTGGGCATACTCCCTGCCTGGGAGATGCATTGTGACCTGCCCACCTCCCATATAGGCTCTCTGCTATCAGCAAGTCATGTTCCCTACCCGCACCAGACACGTACCATAGTGGTGCATATCTTAACAATGCATGGACTTGGTATGTTGGCCTGTGTGGGCGTTATGTGGCTCTATGTTCCTCACCACACTCCTGGTACAAATAACACTTTTACTGGATAAGATTCTTGTGTTATCAATGGATGTGGCTATCTATTGGTGTGGTTAAGGATAGCATTAAGGGTGGTAGGTGAGACGTATTAATAACTTATGTTTCCCGTATTAATTCTATTAATTGATAAGACAATAGTTGTTATTTATGACAGAATATATTATAAGCCAACTTAGCACACAGAGCAGTTGAGTGAGAGTTTTATGTTATAGTAATGAAAATTGTGAGCTATAATTATGAGTTATAATAGTTGGCCCACACACTGATGCCATGCTAGATGTAGGAAAGCAGGGGGTTATTGTTGTCTGCATTGATGTTGTGGATGTATTATTCCAGCTGTAGCTCTGCTGATGAGAGAGCTCAAGGCTGCAAACCTGTTAGTCTGTAAGTTTTGCGTCAAATTATGTACAGTAATCTTCTTGCATACTGCTCCTCCTAGTACTTGCATACTCATAGTAATCTCCCATGTCTGCCTACAGGCACATTTATTTTGTTGTCTTGCTTGTTTGGCTTTGTATTTAGGCCTTTGGTTATGTGTTGTGTATAGGCTTGTGAAGTTGCTGGGAAAGAAGGAGGTAATTGACCTTCCAGTTGAACTACACAAAGTGTACAGAATGCTACTTCAGTGCCAAGCAAAATTGATGGATTTCAAAAGTAAATTATCTTCATAACCCGCTCCTTGGACTCCCCTGTCTTTTGTTTATTAGCACTGCTATCACATCATCTCTCTCCCCTCCCCCCCCCCCCACCCACCCCTTCAATTATGTTAGGGGATGCCAGTGAAATGGCACGTAGCAGCCATTTTGTTGCAGAGACCTCTACAGAGGAGTCAGGGGAAGGCTGCAGTGTTCAGGCCTCACCCATTGAAGACCTCTCCACAGATGGCCAGCTATCTCCTGCTGAAGGTCCCGCTACAGGTGTGCGCTCTAAGTCCCTATGTCCTGCTGAAGGCCGGAGCTCAGGTGCACGTCCCAAGTCCATGTATCCATGTACCGAAAGCCATAGCCCAGGTTTACGTCCCAAGTCCATGTTTGCCACAGCAGAGCATTCAGTAAATGTGGATGGAACAAAATCTGATCTCCCTGCACGGTTAAAAGCCATTTGTGACCTTCTCGTCTTTGTTAAGAACATGGAAGTGTCCAGCGATGTCAACATTGGACGGAAGACACAGAAACCAGGAAGTACCAGGTACAGTGTGCAGAGCATGTGACCTTACACATACCACCCTCTTCCTCTCCAAACACCTACTTTGTCCCTCTCCCTTTCAGTGAGGCACCGTTCAGATGTCAGCAGGGAGAAGCTTACTTAGTCCAGTGACCAAACTTATTTTTCTTGTCATATGGTAATATCTGTTCTGTTCAGTTGTCATGTTATCTATGGTCTTAAACAGCTGTACATGTGCTGGGTAGTTCCTTCTGCAATATGAGTGTCCTAACCTCTCCATGGGATCCACTAAACATCACAGGTGATATGAGTACTAATGTGGTGCCTCATGTGATGGTGTGAGTACCTCCTGTGATGGTATATGAGCACCTCATGTGATGGTGTGATTACCTCATGTGGTACCTCATGTGATGGTGTGAGATGTGAGTAAGTTATTCTGCTGCCCAAGCCATAGATATACAATATTTATGACAGCAAGCTATACAGGCACAACTATCTCCACAATCTACATGTGTTATCCTTGCTTCCTGTGATAATGGTGTCACCTTCATAGTTGAATGCACAACTAAATATTTCATCTGTGTGGCCCTCCAGTGTCTGTGTGTGTGTGTGTGTGTGTGTGTGTGTGTGTGTGTGTGTGTGTAGAGGGAAGAGGAGCAGGTGAGAGCACTAATGTCTACTACACCCACATCCTGTACCTGATGTAAGATGCCTGTCTTTGCATCCCACAACTTGGCTGTCTTGTCACCACTAGCAGTAAGGATTAATGAGCCCTGGGGATTGAAGGTCACCTGTTGTGTCCATGTGGATGCATTTCATACAACATTATAGGCATCATTGGAGGTCTGTCAGCCATTACCCACTTTGGATATTTCTCCTGTGTGCCCTTTCAGTTCAGCAATACAGTTCTGGGTTGTGGCATCATACAATCGCCCAGTACCTGCACTCAAAAGTTTGGAATTGATGAACCAGGTGAGGTGTGTTCCCCAAAGGACCAGGTGTGCTCCCCAAAGGACCAGGTGTGTTCCCCAAAGGACCAGGTGTGCTCCCCAAAGGACTAAGTGTGTTTCCCAAAGGACCAGGTGTGTTCCCCAAAGGACCAGGTGTGTTCCCCAAAGGACTAAGTGTGTTTCCCAAAGGACCAGGTGTGTTCCCCAAAGGACCAGGTGTGTTCCCCAATGGACCAGGTGTGCTCCCCAAAGGACTAGGTGTGTTCCCCAAAGGACCAGGTGTGTTCCCCAAAGGACCAGGTGTGTTCCCCAAAGGACCGCGTGTGTTCCCCAAAGGACCAGGTGTGTTTCCCAAAGGACTAGGTGTGTTCCCCAAAGGACTAGGTGTGTTGCCAAAGGACCAAGTGTGCTCCCCAAAGGACTAAGTGTGTTTCCCAAAGGACCAGGTGTGTTCCCCAAAGGACCAGGTGTGTTCCCCAAAGGACCAGGTGTGTTCCCCAATGGACCAGGTGTGTTCCCCAAAGGACCAGGTGTGTTCCCCAAAGGACCAGGTGTGTTCCCCAAAGGACCAGGTGTGTTCCCCAAAGACACACAATTAGCACAGATATTCACTCACCATCAGCAGAGACAGAGACAAGATGCTGGCCAACAGCATCGAAGGCTATGTCCAGTACCTCATCCTCATGACCTCTGTGAACCAAATGGGTCTGCATCTTAGAGAGTCCTGCTTATGGACCACTAGCCCCACCCCTTGTCCCTCGGGGGTATATGTACCTCAGAGTGGATACACACTTCCCACTGGCTGGATCCCACAGCTTGCACGTCTTGTCCATTGAACCAGTTGCTATCAATGAACAGTTGTAGTTGAAAAGGGCATTTGAGATCTCCCCCCTGTGTCCGACAAGCTTATGAAGTAATCTGATAAGGAGATAGGAAAGGGGAGGAGGAGAGGATACGGAGATAGGAGAGGGGAGGAGGGGGAAAGGATAAGGAGATAGGAGAGGGGAAGAGGAAGGAAATAATGAGAGGAGGATAAAGAATGGCAATCCCTGCAATAAAAGTGCCCCTCCCCCAAGCATGGTGAACTCCTCAATACACTCACTTTCCAGTAGCAACATCCCAGAGTATGGCGGTATGGTCAAATGACCCTGTCAGTACCTGGTCACCAGATGTGCTGAAACCAACACATATCACTTCTGAGGTATGGCCCTTGTGGGGAGAATATGTGGGAATAAGTGCAAAGCCCAGCAGATGCCACACACTTCCCTCCTCCCCAGCTTGTACCGTTAAGGTGTGGGCCTCCTGACCACTTTGGATATCCCATAACTTAGCCGTGGTGTCCATACTGCCCGTTGCTACAAGGGAGCTCATGGGGTTAAAACTTAGGCAGACAATCTCAGCAGTGTGTCCTCGGAATGTGTGGAAACACCGTCCTGTCTCACTGCTCCATAGCTAAAGGAGGAGGCGGGCCATAAATAGAGGTGACAAACATGGCAGTCTGCAAAGAATTGCATTATAAAAGACCTTGGTAAAACCTGCCACATTAAACCTGTCTGAACACATCAAATAACCAAGGAACCAAATAATCTGTACTAAGTAAGTAAGCAGTTCCATTTTAATACAGTCTCCTTAGTCATACAAGCTACATACCTTGGTTACCTGCTGTACACAGCAGGCATGACCAGTACATTAACTTTACCTTACAAGTTTTGTCGAAGGAACCTGTTGCAATCTTATCCCTGCAAATCACGGATGTCAGTATCATGGTCCCTCTTCCCCAGCCCATCTCACCCATATGGGTTGTTGAAGGCAATAGCATATACTACGTTCTTGTGACCTTCAAGTGTGTGTAGGTCTTCACCAGAGGCAGTGTCCCAAACTTTGCATGTACGATCATAGCTCCCAGTGATAAAACTGTAGGGGGGGGGAGGGGAGGGAGGTGAAGGGGAAGGAGGTGAAGGGGAGGGAGGTGAAGGGAAGGAGGTAAAGGGAAGGAGGTGAAGGGAGGTGAAGGGAAGGAGGTGAAGGGAGGTGAAGGGAAGGAGGTGAAGGGAGGTGAAGGGAGGGAGGTAAGGGGAGGGAGGTGAAGGAAGGGAGGTAAGGGGGAGGTGAAGGAAGGGAGGGAGGGTGAAGGGGGAGGTGAAGGGGAGGTAGGATGGAAGGGGGAGTTGAGGGAATGGGTGAGGTGAAAGGGTCCTCACCTCGATCCAGACTTGTTGAAAGCGACGTTCGTTAGAGGAAGTATGTGCGCACGAAGAACTTTGAAGAGGTAATACTGGTTCTTATCTGTTTGGCCAATCTTCTGTTGAAGCTCTGAACCGTGCTGTATAAAGCATTGTTACATCAACGCCTTTGTGTACTCACTGATAATGAGCGCCGTAAGCTGTTCTGACTTTCTTGGCGTTACCAAAGGCTCACGGGCCATGATCTCCTCCACCAGGGCCGTAACATCGGAGCTAAATTCCCGTGTTCGCATAATTTAAAAGACAGCTTGTTGCGACCGCCACTTACTCGGGTCTAAGGTCAAGAAGGTCTATCGATTTGGACTTAGTAACCCCCGACTGTTCATACTCCAGAATTATTCCTGTATGACAAATTTTAACGTAAGCTGTTGAAAAGGTTCTTTCTCTCACCTGGAGGGTAATAGCGAAGCAGAAACCGCTTTAACTTCATATTGCCCGCGCTAGTATTAACATTACGTCTTAATTTAATAACTCGTGGGTGTGGCACGTCATTAAGGTCGTTACTAGTATTGAATTATAGTGTGTTTTTGTAGGGTGCACAGTCAGTTTTGTCTGAACAAGAGCAAAACAAGTCAGTTGAGGGTGCCGAAGTGCCGGGTGCTCTTCTGTCTGCCTTGCAGCTGCAATATACTGCTGGATCATAGCTCCGGGATGGTATGTCACGTGGGTATCGTACAAAACTGCCTACCGGCGTTCAAATTTGCCCGCCTCGACTTACAGGCAAGGACAGGTCAGGTCGACCCCGATCTGTTGTACACAAAACAGGAGCGTGTTGGCAAGGGAAACTTTGGTGAAGTGTTCAAAGCGTAAGCCCGAGCACGTTATTGAGAGCTGGGTAATTATGTTTATGTTTCGACTGTAAAGTGTCGAAAACAGGACCAATCGCGTGGTGGCCATTAAATTGATAGATCTGGAGGAGGCGGACGATGAGATAGAGGATATTCAGCAGGAGATTACTGTGTTATCCCAGTGTGATAGTCCCAATGTAACTAAGTATTACGGATCATACCTCAAGGTATCTGGAAACGCGTAAATGTTATATATATATTTTTTCATTACGTGTCTGATTATAAGGGAACAAAGCTGTGGATTGTGATGGAATACTTAGGGGGAGGCTCAGCACTTGATATGGTGAGCCTTTCCCCTCAGTCACTCCAATCCTCTCTATCTCTTTCCTCATACCTGTCCTTTGCTTTAACCCCTTACACTCTCACTCCACTTCATTCCTCCCTCAAACCCCTTCTGCCCCTCCCATACCACACCCCCTCATACCTTTGTCAAACAGCTCAAGCCAGGTCAGTTGGAGGAACATCACATCGCAACAATACTGCGTGAGGTACTCAAAGGTTTGGATTACCTCCATACAGAGAAGAAACTTCACAGAGATGTCAAAGGTATGTATGTGTTTGAGCATGTATATGTATGTGTGTGGGTGTATGTGCTTGCTTTCCTTTCATTAAAGTTCTCACTGCAGCTGCCAATGTTCTGCTATCAGAGCGTGGTGATGTTAAGTTGGCAGACTTTGGGGTAGCTGGCCAACTAACAGACACCATGAACAGACGCAACACCTTCGTGGGAACGCCATTCTGGATGGCTCCAGAGGTCATCAAGCAGTCAACCTATGACACCAAGGTAGGGGAGAGCTCTACATTAACCCCTTCATGCCTAATATGCAGTGTGTGCTACATTAACCCCTTCATGCCTAATATGCAGTGTGTGCTTAAGTATTGTATCCTCTGGTTAGGCTGATATCTGGTCACTGGGCATCACAGCCATAGAACTGGCCAATGGAGAGCCTCCATATGCAGATGTCCATCCAATGAGGGTCCTCTTCCTCATCCCCAAACACAAGGCACCTGAACTGGAGGGAGAGTTTTCTAAGCTTTTCAAAGAATTTGTGTCCCTTTGTCTCAACAAGAACCCAGACCATGTATGTTATGTGGGGGTGTGTGGAATGTTATGTGGGGAGTGTGCATGTGTAATGTGTGGAGTGTGCATGTGGAATGTGTGCATGTGGTTGTGGGATGTTATGTGTGAGTACTTAAGATTAATCAGTGTATTTTAATTATGCCTGTCACCATGGCCACACCCCTCACCTTATAGAGGCCCACTGCCAGAGAGCTATTGAAGCATCGCTTCATAAAGCACGCCAGAAAGTCATCCTACCTTGCTGAGCTGGTTGAACGGTACAAGAGATGGAGAGCTGAGACTGGGGATGAGGAATCGATTGCAGACCAGGGGGAGACAGAGTAAGCTGATAGGAGTTAGCCCATCCCACTGAGGGCGGGGTTAACCACTCCCTCTGAGGGCGGGGTTAGCCCCTCCCTATATGTTGTAATGTTAGCCTCTCCCTCTGTCATGGTTACTCAGTGCTGAGGGGAAGAGTCTTATTAATTGGGACTTCAGTCAAGACAGTACTTTACAGCGCAAGCAGCCACACCCACAGCAGTCCGTAGACAGCAAGCAGAGGAATGGGGAGGAGGATGAGGCAGAAAGAGAAGGGGATGGGGAAAAGGAAGCAGCAACTGGTGATGAATGGCTGGATGATCGAAGAACCTCAGTCCTTCTTAGGACTGATGAGCCAACTGCCTTATCCAAAGTAAGTAGAGGGTTAAATAAGGAGCAGTATAGGGTTAAATAAGGAGAGCAGTAGAGGGTTAAAGAGTTTGATTTAGTTGTAACACTATCTTAACTTTAGAAGGTTGCAACAGCAGTTAAGCTTCAACCAGACAGTTTGAATTCTGTCATCATCCCAGTGCTGGAAAATGTAAGTGGATATGTGTGTGGATGCACATGTGTATTGTAATTGACTCCATATTTACATCACTTTGTTTTGTGAGGTGGAAAACATACTGTTTAATAACCCTCTCCCTTTCTCCACTCCTCCCCTTCCCTCTCCCTTTCTCCACTCCTCCCCTTCCCTCTCCCTTTCTCCACTCCTCCCCTTCCCTCTCCCTTTCTCCACTCCTCCCCTTCCCTCTCCCTTTCTCCACTCCTCCCCTTCCCTCTCCCTTTCTCCACTCCTCCCCTTCCCTCTCCCTTTCTCCACTCCTCCCCTTCCCTCTCCCTTTCTCCACTTCTCCCCTTCCCTCTCCCTTTCTCCACTCCTCCCCTTCCCTCTCCCTTTCTCCACTCCTCCCCTTCCCTCTCCCTTTCTCACTCCTCCCCTTCCCTCTCCCTTTCTCCACTTCTCCCCTTCCCTCTCCCTTTCTCCACTCCTCCCCTTCCCTCTCCCTTTCTCCACTTCTCCCCTTCCCTCTCCCTTTCTCCACTCCTCCCCTTCCCTCTCCCTTTCTCACTCCTCCCCTTCCCTCTCCCTTTCTCACTCCTTCCCTCTCCCTTTCTCCACTCCTCCCCTTCCCTCTCCCTTTCTCACTCCTCCCCTTCCCTCTCCCTTTCTCCACTTCTCCCCTTCCCTCTCCCTTTCTCACTCCTTCCCTCTCCCTTTCTCCACTCCTCCCCTTCCCTCTCCCTTTCTCACTTCTCCCCTTCCCTCTCCCTTTCTCCACTCCTCCCCTTCCCTCTCCCTTTCTCCACTCCTCCCCTTCCCTCTCCCTTTCTCCACTCCTCCCCTTCCCTCTCCCTTTCTCCACTCCTCCCCTTCCCTCTCCCTTTCTCCACTTCTCCCCTTCCCTCTCCCTTTCTCCACTCCTCCCCTTCCCTCTCCCTTTCTCCTCCTCCCTCTCACCTCAGATACCTCTGGACATGAACAATACAGAGACTGGTGTCCAAGAGTTGATTAAAACATTTAAGGACATAGAGTGTTCTAACCCAGGCATCTGTGACCTCATTATTGGCAATCTCATTGCCAATATACAGAGATAGTTTTCCTTGATTCATACCTGCAAATTGTGTCTACTGAAGTTGCTATAGCCTTTCACTTCTGCTTATCACTTCTCTTACTCTCTTTTTCTAACACTGCATATTAGCATACTTTTTCTATTTCAGTTTCTGTTGTTTTTTTTTACCATGCTCACGGGGTACTTCTGGGTACATATTGTTGCTGCAAAACTGTTCAATTCTGTTTCCATCAACCCTGTCTAAGCAACCTTCACCCATTGAAGCAATTGGGTTATTACATAACTACCTGTCACTGTGCAACCACATAATACTGGGGGGAGGGGGGGAACAAGACTTTTTTATTCGCCAAGGGGATGATGCCACTGGTACATAGACATACATACCATTCCATAAACCAACGCTAACACTTGACGGTTATGTCACATGTCTTCTTGTGTACTTATACAAACAAATGTGTGGTAGTATGTGTGGTAGTATGCATGTGTTTGGGGACAGAAGAAAACATCAACACTGCTATTCCCAGACAAGCGTCTTCTAGTTTGAAAAATGGAATTAAATGAGCAATCCCCCCCCCCCGTCCTAGCCATGTTCTGACCACCTCTGGTACCAATAGAGCTAGGGTACAGGAGATAGTGTGGCCCCTGCAAGCTAGGGTACAGGAGATAGTGGCACACTGCAAAACATTGCTAAAACGTTTTTCAGAGAGATGGGTGAGTTTTGGGGGCAGATTTGAGAAGCCCATGAAAGGTTGCCACGCTAAGACCGTACCCCTATAAATCTACTCCTATCTCGTGCGTTGTTCGACCTTACTTTTAGGGTTGTACGCATGCAGCTGAACACACTCTAATTAGAATCTGCAGCTGAATAGAACAAGTGTGGTTTGTTTTCAGAAATGGATTTGTACACTGGGATGCTGAATTGATGACACAATGTCTACAAATGGGCAAGGTATACACACACACACACACACACACACACACACACACACAAGACTACCAAAATGCATGCTGAACTGCTATGGGGACCACTGACCCGTGTGACTCACTGCCTCACTTGGCAGTGGCCAGTGCCTCTCTCTCCTTAAGGCGTCGTTCCCTCTCTGCTCGTCTAATGGCTGCTCTCTCTTCATACGTTGGAGCTTCCGGAAGTTTATCTGTCAGAGGGTCTTTTTGGTCATTTTTCTGGGAGATCTTTTCAGAGGTCTCTCGCTGCCTTTCCCTATGTTCTGGGACCACCTGTCCATTTTCTTGAGCAGTTGTGTGTACAGCTTTGCGGTGAGCTGCTCGGTCCTCGTAGGTGGAGCTATCGATTGTGTCACCGGCCAGAGGACGCTCCCGCCATGTTTTGGGTGCCTGGGGGGGCGACACTTCCTCTTCCCTCAGGTGACGATCTCGCCAGCTGTCATTAGAAGATGAACCTTTCTTCTCCTGTTCCCCCTCCTCATGTACGTCTATCCCAGCATCAACTGCATCAGCTGACTCTTCTGTAACTTTCACTCCTAGCTTTACAAACAGTGCCCTCATGTCCTGGAAGACAGTTGCTGGTTCTTCATCCATTCCAGGCATATTGACCACCCTCGCCTGATGAGTGTACTATGGATGACAGACATGAGCACTGCCATGCAATACCCTCACCCGAATGAGATCCACCAGGAGGTTGCGGATCGTCTCAGGGTCTTTACAAAGGATCTTGTCGCCGGTCGTGTCAAAGATATGACAGCCTATGGCCCTAGCAGACTCAGTGACTAAAGTCATGTTCTCTTGTTCCGCCTCGTCTCGAGCACGTTTGGTAGCTGTGGAGCTGATCTGTGTAAGTGCCCTCATGTCAACCGTGTTTGGGACAGACTTGTTAATCAGCTTACTGGAATGGAAGTGTGTATGTGTGCGTATGTATGTTGTATGTGTGCGTATGTATGCATGTGTGTATGTGTAATGTGTGTATGTGTGTATGTGTAATGTGTGTATGTGTGTGTATGTGTCACATGTGCATGTGTGTGTATGTGTGTGATAATTCAAGAATAAATGAAAGAGGTGTTCTGTTAGGGGATACCACATAACGTTCTGTGTCCCTCAATTTAATCCATGGGAAGTTAGATGTAGGAAGGGTAGGGGCCATAGTTAGATGTAGGAAGGGGAGGGGCCATAGTTAGATGTAGGAAGGGGAGGGGCCATAGTTAGATGTAGGAAGGGTAGGGGCCTTAGATGTAGGAAGGGGAGGGGTCATAGTTAGGTGTAGGAAGGGGAGGGGCCATAGTTAGATGTAGGAAGGGGAGGGGCCATAGTTAGGTGTAGGAAGGGGAGGGGCCTTAGTTAGATGTAGGAAGGGGAGGGGCCTTAGTTAGAGTAGGAAGGGGAGGGGCCATAGTTAGATGTAGGAAGGGGAGGGGCCTTAGTTAGATGTAGGAAGGGGAGGGGCCTTAGTTAGATGTAGGAAGGGGAGGGGCCTTAGTTAGATGTAGGAAGGGGAGGGGCCTTAGTTAGATGTAGGAAGGGGAGGGGCCTTAGTTAGATGTAGGAAGGGGAGGGGCCTTAGTTAGATGTAGGAAGGGGAGGGGCCATAGTTAGATGTAGGAAGGGGAGGGGCCATAGTTAGATGTAGGAAGGGGAGGGGCCTTAGTTAGATGTAGGAAGGGGAGGGGCCATAGTTAGATGTAGGAAGGGGAGGGGCCATAGTTAGATGTAGGAAGGGGAGGGGCCTTAGTTAGATGTAGGAAGGGGAGGGGCCATAGTTAGATGTAGGAAGGGGAGGGGCCTTAGTTAGATGTAGGAAGGGGAGGGGCCTTAGTTAGATGTAGGAAGGGGAGGGGCCTTACCACAAGTTTGCTGAGTTGCTACACACGTCATAAAGTGACGTCCCGCTTGCAGGGAGAGAAAGCTCTTTACAAACATAGGCATTGAGGTAGGCATACAGCAGGGTGTTGTCAAGAGGCGCACTTGGTTCTGTCATGTAATGAAAGTTAAGAAAGTTATTAAAATAGTAGGTCAGGTATAAAAGTGATCCTAATGGTGTAGCAACCCACCATCATGTTCATCACCTCATCACCACCCTAATAGTGTACCAACCCACCATCCTGTTCATCACCTCATCACCACCCTAATAGTGTACCAACCTGCTATCATGTTCATCACCTCATCACCACCCTAATAGTGTACCAACCCACCATCATGTTCATCACCTCATCACCACCCTAATAGTGTACCAACCCACCATCATGTTCATCACCTCATCACCACCCTAATAGTGTACCAACCCGCCATCATGTTCATCACCTCATCACCACCCTAATAGTGTACCAACCCACCATCCTGTTCATCACCTCATCACCACCCTAATAGTGTACCAACCCACCATCCTGTTCATCACCTCATCACCACCCTAATAGTGTACCAACCCACCATCCTGTTCATCACCTCATCACCACCCTAATAGTGTACTAACTCATCATCATGTTCATTACCTCATCACCCACACCATCACCCACCATCACTCACTGTCTTCCTGACTTTTCTTTGATTTAGCCTTTGCAGCCAACTCCTGGAAGTCCCTCAGTGTACGAGGACCGCCTCCCCCTCCTGTGGATGTGGGCTTGTCCTTCTGGCGGACGGCAACAGTCTGTGCCCGTTGCCGTGGTGCTGTATCTCCACCCAGTCCCCCCACCTCACCCCCTTTAGCATCCCTCCTATTAGGAATGCTCTCAGTGGTGACAGCCATTGTGGTGGTCTTCTTTTCAGTTGGTGACTTTGGTCTCTGCTGCAAGAAGTGATGACACCAGTGATACATGGTACTGCTGATCCCAAGGGAACTACTTCAATACAGGTCACTACTGAGCAGGTTGGCTCTGAGAGGATGCTATATACCAAGGGGAGAGCAAGGAGGGACCACTGGGGATAGACAACACACCTGTGCACACCCCCACCTAAGGCTAGGACACACAAAGATCAATGAGACACTGGCAAGGTTACAAAACAATTCCTAAAAGGGTCAAAATAAAGCGTCTTGTGAGAATTGGCAAACATTTGACAACAAAGATAAATGGGTTAGTTGTGGAAATTATGGCCACAATGATTCATGGTATGTTATGGAAGCCTTGCTACTACACATCACACAGCTGCTGCAAGCTGACCTTTAATTTAACACCAAAGTCAAACTTGGTAGTGTCCTTTCGTTCATCTCTGGAATTCTTTGGATCATTAGGTATCTTATGCTTTAACCCCTGGGGACCAGAAGTCTGCTGTGGGAGAGGGGTCTCCTGTGGGGGAGGGGTCACCTTCTGTGGGAGAGGGTGTTGTATTCTAACAGGTGCTACAGAAAAAGGAAAGAATAAAAACATGGAAATTACACAGGTCTGTCCCTCCATGAACCATACCAATATCTGGTTCATCCAGTTGTCTCTCTGTTTTCGACTCTGCTAGGTTTTCATTCCTGGAATGTTCTACCTCCTCCTCCTCCTCCTCCTCCCTCTCCTCTTCCTCCTCTTTTACCACCTCTTCCTTGACCAGTGGTTTCTCTTCTTCCTCTTCTAGTTCCTTTGCTGCCTCCACTAACCCTTCCTCTTCTCCTTTATAATCTGTCTTTACAATACAGTCCCCGATCAAGGCCTCGTCTTTCTTTTCAATGTTCACTTCTTCATCCTCACAGGCCCCGTTCCTCGATGGCGTGCATTCGTTCTCTGGTACCTTGTTGCACAACATCTTGCCGCTATCACGAGGAGCGTTGCCTGGAGACAGCGGAGGTGGCGGGGAAAGGGTTCGCACGACCGGCACAACAGCTCTCCCGCCATCCCTCTGTCGGGCTATGGGCGGCGAGCAAGGGTCAGACGGACGCGAAGCTGCGCTATCCTTTTCCGTCAGAGGCGCAGTGGATGGCTCCAAATCTAGTGTAAAGGGAGATGGCGAAGAGCTAGCACGCACCCCTGGCGCGTCTTTCTTCTTTGCAGCTACATGTGTGGGCGATATTGGCTGCGGAAGAGAAGAGACGTTAAGCGGACTCCCAATGCGCTTTAATACCAGCGACATACAGACGTTACAGCTACGGCAGCCGAATGCTCTGTGGAACTATCTGAATGAACGTAGCTCTTGGACGACGGCTTTCCTACAGGCTTGGTTGCGACAAACCTATTGTAGCCCGGCTGCCCCTTCCGCGCGCTTCCTACTTGCTCTCCCCTTTCCTTTTTCATCTGCCGAAGAGCTTGCCTAATAGCAGATCGCTCGTCGTACGAGGTAGCGGCATCCAGCTGAGGGCAATGGAACGTGAAGAGAACCAGAGATACACTGGAGAACTAACCTTCTGCTGCAATGTGGCCTCATCCATACCCTCATATTCCGCCATTCCAAGAAGCAATTGTGTTTAATATCGTCCCTTCGTTTCAGGATCGGAACTATTAATAATTGCATTCCCGCCCACGACCACAAAACGCGTAAACGTTGCGCTATTGCATTCTAGCGGCACGTGACGCAAAGAGGCGTAGCTTTAAATAGAATGTCGACATCAAGCTGGCGAGGCAAGTATCGTCCGTCATCCTCCGCGCAGCAAGAGGAGGCCATGAACGAAATGGAATATGAAGGCACCTATGAGGAGGTTAGTATCTGAAGGATAAAGACGTTTCTGTTTCATCATCTGCAGGGCGGCACATCTATTCTGGCTGACCTCACCCAAAACGAGAGGGCTGTTCATCTGGACTTCTTCAACAGTAAGCTGCATAATTTCAGGCGAACGTGTATAGTTAAAACTATTTTACAGATTTTGATGACATTTTTAACGACCAAAACCTCGATTGATTTAACTGAAGTTCATATCGAGGTTCGAACTGTTTTCAGCCAGGGGATTCTGAGTGGTGTCTCATATTTGTGTGGTGTGTAAATGACGTGCCGAAATCACTGTTTATGGAAGTATATGTCCAATGTACATTGCTTCTTTGGACTGTTGCTCTCTATGGGACTTCCCCTTTTCTATTTGAAAAGCAGGGAAATGTAAACATGCTGTTGCTTAGTAACGGTTCCCTTACCTTGCTTCCATGTGTCAGTAGCTGGTATATCTACATGGAGTGGGTTATTGCATGCAAGGAGGCCACACCCCTAGTACCCACCTTCTTCACTGAAGTGCAAACAGCACTTCCCAGAAGCTGTGTTGTGTCAACCCATTTATGGTCAGTGGTTATGCAAGACATCTCTTGAATGTTGAGACTGTACACCTCATACTTGTGGTTGAGGTGAGTAAACTGGTGTGTGACCTATTGAATTAGCAAGATAAAGGAACACACACACACACACACACACACACACAAACTGACTGCTCCAAGGTACTTCCAGCTTTGCCCCTTGGGTAGTGATAACCAGGAGTCCAGTATAGTCATTAAATCACCAGATGAAATAGTGCTCTTAATTTCTATACAAGGAAACTCCCACATCCCTGCTAAAAGACCTGAACAAAGTCAATAATGAGAGAGCCTAGTAAGACAGTGGATAGTTGGGGGGGGGGGGAGTGACCCTGACAGATAAAAGTTATCAGTGGGTTAATGACTCTAGTATGGTAGCTGTTAGCAGCTATGTGGAGGATCAAATTGGAATGAGATCACTACCTAACCTGTGGGTGGTCTTTTTACGATGAGGAATTTGTCTTCACACATGACCACACCCACAACAAACTGAGCAGTGGTAAGGAGGGAAGGAATGAACATATGCCAACCACAACACTAGCCTGCAACAGCCATTCCTTTTCCCATAACACTAACACATTCATTCCTTGGCTCCTTCTTTTTGGCTTTCATTGGGAAGTTCAATATGGTTTCCTCAACTCCACAGGGAAGGCAAAGTGCACAACTCCTATCACCTTGGTTCCTGCTCCGAACACCACCACCCTGTTCCTAGTGTGTATTGTGAGTGGTGATGGTGGTGGTAGTAGCCATTAGCTGACGTTGGCCCAGCATTACTGTACCATCTTCAGGGCCACACAGTGCTCACTAATTGGACACACTGAACAAGTCGGGCTCTTGGGGGTGCACACAATGGCCCCCAGCTCCATCAAGGCTTGGTTGAAGGTGCCTGGCTGTTCTCTGTCTACAAGCTGCTCAGCAAGGTGCCTGAAACATGAGGTTGGTTCAAATGGCTGGTTCAGTCCCGACATACCAGAAGTGGTCAGAAGCAGTCTTTCCATTGGAGTGGGCTCCAATGGCTCTCAGCCTTGAGAATACTCTGATCACATTACCATCAACTGCACCACACACCTGCAGCCAGAAGTAGAGTACCTACCACCACCACCTAATCACCACCCTTACCTACCACCACCACCTAATCACCAGCCTTACCTCCCACCATAACCTAACCACCACCCTTACCTCCTACCATCACTTAATCACCACTCTTACCTCCCACCATCACCTAATCAGCACCCTTACCTCCCACCATCACCTAATCACCACCCTTACCTCCCACCATCACCTAACCACCACCCTTACCTCCCACCACCACCCTTACCTCCCACCATCACCTAATCACCACCCTTACCTCCCACCATCACCTAACCACCACCCTTACCTCCCACCATCACCTAATCACCACCCTTACCTCTCAACATCACTTAACCACCACCCTTACCTCCCACCATCACCTAATCACCACCCTTACCTCCCAACATCACCTAACCACCACCCTTACCTCCCACCACCACCTAATCACCACCCTTACCTCCCACCATCACCTAATCACCACCCTTACCTCCCACCATCACCTAATCACCACCCTTACCTCCCACCATCACCTAATCACCACCCTTACCTCCCACCATCACCTAACCACCAACCTTACCTCCCACCATCACCTAATCACCACCCTTACCTCCCACCACCACCTAATCACCACCCTTACCTCCCACCATCACCTAATCACCACCCTTACCTCCCACCATCACCTAACCACCACCCTTACCTCCCACCATCACCTAACCACCACCCTTACCTCCCACCATCACCTAACCACCACCCTTACCTCCCACCATCACCTAACCACCACCCTTACCTCCCACCATAACCTAATCACCCCCCTTATCTCCCACCATCATCTAATCACCACCCTTACCTCCCACCATCACCTAATCACCACCCTTACCTCCCACCATCACTTAATCACCTCATCCAATGCAATAGAAGCTACAGCACCTGCAGTATATGGACCTACTCCTGGTAGTGTCAATAACTCTTTGGCTGATTTAGGGAACTCCTTTAACTGCTCCACTACCTATTAATGAGAAGGAGATGAGATGACACCAGTGTCACCCCAGCACCACTGGTGTGATCTCACCACTAGTGGTGCTAGGGTCACACCAGTGGTGCTTTTGAGGTACCTTTTTTGCTCCTTCCCATAACCGCTGGCCCCTGCTGTAATACCCAAGCCCCGCCCACATTTCTCTCACTTCCTGCAACAGAGCAAGGCGATAGTGTGTGCAAGTGAGTCAACTGTCATAACAGCTTTCAATCCTGCAAAACAAAATATACCACAACTTTGGCACAGTTTATTAACAAGACGATGTTACTCTGGATAGTTTATTAATGACACATTTTTTGTACATCATAAATTCTATATTTCCCATGAATTTAAACACAATTCTACCTCTAGATTCGCGGAGGCCAGGTCGTTAGTGGTTGGCCACCTCTGGAAGGGAAGGGTAAACTATGCAAATCACACTGGCAAACCTGCCGAACGTTATGAACGGTTCCTATGCTATTTTCTTACGTACTTCCATCCATCGCTCATAGTATGGAACTACGGTCGCAACCTGCGTCTAATACTATTGTCACAGTATGGCCACGTGACTCAGTAACGCACCTGCTGCAACATAACTTCCGACACCCAAACGGCGTAAGCTTTCGTAGAGACGTCTGCAGCTTCCAGAGCCTGTCCGTTGCATTAAATGTTAGCACGTGCGCACCATGTACAGCGGAGAGTTCTAACCTTCCTTCTCCAAGGCAAGTCCCTTTTGTTCTCTGCGTACCATTTCAGAAGGCTTGCCCTAAGCGTGTGTACCTCTTCTATGTCGTGAAAACTATGGTGCGAACAACACTCCACTGTGGGATTAGTCATGCTGACTCCTCATGCAAAATCATTTTAAAAATTTAACCTATTAATCCCGCGAAATCCGCGGAATCATCAGATCGATCTAATACCCTAATATAAATAGGGCAAGCAGCGCATGCGCGATATGTAGCTTTCATTTGTTTTCTAAAAGTGTCTGCATACGAAGATGTCGGAGTCACTTGTGGCAAAGGCGCTGGGATTTGCAGGACTACAGGCTCTCGCTGCCCTCGTTGTCGCATTTCTGTTGGTGGGGAAGAGACGCAACCTTTCTTCTGTGGACAAACTAGTGGTCTTGTGGCTTGTCTATGTAACTATAGTCCACTCTACTCTGGTAAAGTTATGCTGCAGCTGAACGCAACCTTTCTTGTGACTATCGATGTTACAGGAAGCTATGTTCGTGTATCTTTCTTTGACGGGGACGGTCAATGGATCATCTGGACTGTTCGCCGAGATATG
The DNA here is from genome assembly GCA_963681505.1 of Eunapius fragilis. Lineage (NCBI taxonomy): Eukaryota > Metazoa > Porifera > Demospongiae > Spongillida > Spongillidae > Eunapius > Eunapius fragilis. Next base: position 358,254 of record OY811985.1, read on the forward strand.
TATGGCGCAGCGAGAGCTTAATGTTGCAGCATTCGACACGCCGTCCGCTTTGCACACACACACACACACACACACACACACACACACACACACACACACACTCACTAGGGCAAGAATATGCTAGAGCTGATTTCAGGTGGGGTGTTTCAGACCCAACTGTTGTAAGCTTAGAGATGTGGACCGTACTACTGAACGGACCAATGTGTGTAATTGTAATCTATGCCATTTTGAGGGACAAACCGTACAGGTATGAGAGAACCTTTGGTTTCCATCATGTTGTCATCCCCCCCCCCCCCCCACACACACACACACACTACAGGCACTTCGTTCAAGTACTTCTCAATACTTGTGAATTGTATGGAGGTAATATGGCTGCTGATCCCCTCCCCTCCCCCCCCCCCCTAACATCCATTTACACATTTAGGGTGGATAACGTTTGGCCCTGAATGGATCACTGGAAGCAAGAACCTTGACACAAGCAGTCTCCTCTATACCTGGGTGTACTTATTCTTCTTCAACTTCCTATGGGTCATCTTCCCTGTCCTCCTCTTGGTCCAGTCCTTCCAAGCCACGTGGTCCAGGCCTACCAAGCCACATAAGAACTAGCAAATGGTCACTATGACGATAATAGTAGTATAAGTATTACAGAGCCGTAATAACTAACCACACACACACACACACACACACACACACACAGTATGTGATAACTAACCACACACATGCTATGTGATAAGGTTGTGCAGGCATCAAGTACTGTTAACAGTTTGTATCATTTGCTGGATGACACAGCCATTAAAGTGCATTGTAGCTGCCTCTCTGCATGAAGAGCCTCTCGTAGTGGGTGGGGCAGTAGAACGTATCACTGATGGTAGCGTATGCCGATGGACTGAGCACCTTAGAACATTGGCTGCAGCTGTGGGTGGGACCATAAATAGACACACCCACTGATCCCACAAGTGGACACACCCTGATCCCATGTGGACACACCCACTGATCCCACAAGTGGACACACCCTGATCCCATGTGGACACACCCACTGATCCCATGAGTGGACACACCACTGATCCCACGAGGGGACACACCCACTGATCCCACAAGTGGACACGCCCCTGATCCCATGTGGACACACCCACTGATCCCATGTGGACACGCCCACTGATCCCATGTGGACACCCCCACTGATCCTACCGAAAGCATGATTTGTGGAAGGTGTACTCATTGGCAGCTACAAACTCCACTGGATAAATCACTTTGCCACATATGAAGCACTGAGGGAGTGTGTGTGTGTGTGGGTGTGTGTGTGGATTAAATGACATGAAAGACTGCATTGCCCCCCCCCCTTCCCCCCTTAAACCAACTTTGCTATTTGTTCCCATCTGTGTAGCACTGCCGAAGCCAGATGTCTTCCTTCTTGGTACCCCCACAAGATCTGTCCTCTTCATCCCCTTAGGGTTAGATGTGGTGTACTTCTCAACAGAAGACTCGTCAACCTCCTCCTTCAATAGGACTATCTCTGTGTCCTTATCCTTCCCTTGGTACAGGAGCTCTCCTGGGTAACTTACTACCTAAGAAGGGATGGTCAGGTATGTGGGAAGGTCACAATGGGAGGGGCAGGTCACAAAGGGGAGGGGCAGGTCACAAAGGGGAGGGGCAGGTCACAAAGGAGTCTATGCTACTCAGCCTAGGAGATTTGAAGAGGGACTGGGGATGAGGAGTGGGGGGGGATGGGGAGTGGGGAGGAGGGGGAGTGGGGAGTGGGGGGGGCCTCAAGTGGCTACCTTGTGTTTCTTAGCAGTCTTCAGAACTCCTGAAAGAGCCTCAAATTTGTCTGCAGTGTGCTCAAACAGTACTCCAAATTTGACACTAAATAGACCATCTTCATTTCGTGTTCCAAGGGTTTTGATCTCACTAACCAGCTGGGAATATGGCAAATTAAGATTTTGTATTTCCTCTCATCCTCACAGATGTATTCTTACATGCCACACACCTACTCACATACACCCCACACACAGAGACATACCTACACACCCCACACACCCCCACACACAGACATACCTACACACCCCACATACACACACACACACACACAAGTGCATACCTTCTTTAGTTCCTTATCGACCCACTGCACAGCTGCCATTACTCTGTTTGTATTCACATCAGCCTCCTCTGCTAGTTCGCTCAGGGCCATAGGGAAAGACTTATCCCTTGGCATGTGTAAGTGGCTAGATAGGCTTGGTTCTGACAGCCTCTTATGCTTCCAACTAAGGGAGGGGCCAATCCCTGCTGGGGAGGAGGGGCCAATCCCTGCTGGGGAGGAGGGGCCAATCCCTGCTGGGGAGGAGGGCCCAATCCCTGCTGGGGAGGAGGGGCCAATCCCTGCTGGGGAGGAGGGGCCAATCCCTGCTGGGGAGGAGGGGCCAATCCTTGCTGGGGAGGAGGGGCCAATCCCTGCTGGGGAGGAGGGGCCAATCCCTGCTGGGGAAGAGGGGCCAATCCTTGATGGGGAGGAGGGGCCAATTCTTGCTGGGGAGGAGGGGCCAATCCTTGCTGGGGAGGAGGGGCCAATCCCTGCTGGGGAGGAGAGGGCCATATCTTTTTCATTGCTGTTGGAAGAAGGGAGGGGGATTCGATCAAACAATGGAGGAGGGGCTTGGCGTTTGTTTGCTGTGGAGTTGGCTGCAGTGGAGGTGCCAGTGGTGATGGAGGTGGAGATGGAAGAGATGGTGGAGGTGGAGGTGGAAGTGATGGTGGAGATGGAGGTGCCAGTGGTGATGAAGGTGGAGGTGGAAGTGATGGTGGAGGTGGAGGTGGTCAGTGCTACATCTTGGACTTCAGTTTTGAGGAGAATAATGTCAGTGTTGTTATGTGTTCCTTGGAACAGCACCTCACCCTGGTACTTCACCACCTGGATGATGAAGATATTGTAAAGACCTCAAGCAGCCTCAAATGATGACTGTACCTTAAGCTTCTTGGCTGATCTTAGTACAGCAGTAATGTTTGTGGTCCTTCCCAAAGTATGCCTTAGAAGTTCTCCAAATGGGACAGTGACCACACCTCCAGCATCCTTGTGGCCTATTGCAAGTATGTCATTCACCAGCTTGGTGATGGAGAGGGTGGTGGGGGTGGTGGTGAGGGAGGGGGAGTTGGTGAAGAAGGGGGAGGAGGGTTGGTGAGGAAGGGGGAGGGGTTTGGCTTAATTTCCATATTTGAACTTTACACAGAGGTGAAACAAACAGGTACAAATACGTCACACACTCACATAACACACATCAACACTCACATAACACAACACACACATCACACACTCACAACACTCGCATAACACACTCACATAACAAACATAACACACACATCACACACTCACATAACACACACATCACATATACCTCTTTTAATTCCTCACTGAATGAAGATGAAGGCACCTCTACTTTGTTTGTGTACCCTTCAATTTGACTCAAATATGAGGACTGGGAGGAGGGTGTCTGGGGGTTATGAAGGCTATTTTTAGAAGCAGTTAATGACAGCTTTGTAGGGCTGATAACAGCAGTGGGCTTTGATCCTTCTTCGACCTGTTGAGATAGCTCTGTTGGCCTAACATGGTTTGCTTCAGAAGTATCCACCACACTTATCTTTTGTGATTTTGGGGACACCATACGCTGAGGTGTGCCTGGCTTGTCGTTTGGATTTGGCGTGTTTGAAAATTGCCTGATACGTTGCTGAATGGCTGACACTACAGCTGTGGGGGATGAGGGTGGTTCTACCGGTATAGCTGTGGGGGGTGAGGGTGGTGCTACCGGTGTAGCTGTGGGGGGTGAGGGTGGTGCTACCGGTGTAGCTGTGGGGGGTGAGGGTGGTGCTATGGGTGTAGCTGTGGGGGGTGCTATGGGTGTAGCTGTGGGGGGTGAGGGTGGTGCTACGGGTGTAGCTGTGGGGGGTGAGGGTGGTGCTACTGGTGTAGCTGTGGGGGGTGAGGGTGGTGCTATGGGTGTAGCTGTGGGGGGTGCTATGGGTGTAGCTGTGGGGGGTGAGGGCGGTGCTACCGGTGTAGCTGTGGGTGGTGCTATGGGTGTAGCTGTGGGGGGTGAGGGTGGTGCTACAGAATTCTGATGCTCATTCAATGCAGGGGGTGTGGCAGCTTCCTCAGCAACCATCTCATTAAAGGCTGCATGAACAGACTCATCCACGTGGTGAAGAAGGACTGGGGAGGAGGCTGCATCCATTGGCTCATTTACATTTACCCCGCTACCAGTCGTTGCGGGCATCTCAGGGATTTCCTTATCGCTACCGCACGTTCTCATCTGATCCCTCTCGTTGCTCTCGCTGTCGCTATCCAGTAGGGCGGGGCCAGCAGCAATAACGTATCCGCTTGCGTCGCTCAGTACAACCGCTTCAGGAGATGTGTGTGTCTGGTCTGAGGGATCCAACTGCTTGCCGCTGCTGGTAATCTCTTCCTGTGTCGACTGAAGAACGCCTCGATCTTCCGCGCCACCAGCGCCTTGAACTGTCTCCTCTACCACTAACTCCGCTGAACTACGTTCCATGTCGGTAAGCCCTACCTTCACGGCGTTGTCCCGAATACTCGCAGTGACGGCTTTCCCTTCTTCAGCTGTGTCTTGCATCACCTCTAGCTCAGCTGAGCCGCGCTCTTTGCTATGCGATGCGACATATGGATGTGCAGTGCCTCTTGTATCGTAGGCCTCCATCTCCGTATCATCCACCACCTCCTCTACGGCAGGTCTCGCCTTTCCATTAGCCCCGCCCACAGCAATACCTTGTGCTTCAACGGGCTTCACCTCTAGCTCCGTTTGCTCGTTAATATGCAGCCTGCGCATAGCTTCCCGCAAACTTTCCTCCCATAGCTCGAATTCCCTCCGCGATTCGCAAACGAAGTGGTAGGAACGGTCGTTATTGACGATAGAGAAGCAGAGTGACTTTGGTATGTTGCTTGGCCAGGAGGTGCAGTCATCTTCTCCCACCTCTTCGCCAAAGCGTATCCCTATGCATTTCCTTACAATTGGGATAGTCCTGTTCGTTACATTAGATCGCAAGTTCTTGAAGCTATGGAGGTTTCCGTCCGAATACAAGACATAGTAGCGCCTGTGCCACGTTGAAAATAAACGTTTGTTACGGGCTAACTTGAACAAGTAGCCTGAAGCAATGGGAGTGACTGCTGGCTCGCTCATTTTGCTGTGTTCATGGGTGGGGCTGAATTGCATAACTTTCTGTAAATTTCCGTTCGTGTACATGGTTATTATGAATGTATTTAGGTTAGCTTTGACGTCCCCGGCACACAAATGATATTTTCTTCACAATGCGTCCTCATTATACAGCAAAAAAAACGCGTCGAATCGGTTGATTTGTCACTTACATTCTGGTACATATTGTTAACAGTTTGTACCAGGTATGTAAACATTTTGTACAAGAGTGTAAGTGACAAATCAATTGAAAATCAAGAATTGATTCGACGCGTTTTTTTGCTGTGTATATGTTTAGAAGCAGCGAGTGTGATAGCGACGTAAAGTTTGGAGTGTCTTCATTCCAATTCATATGAAAACATGCCGGTAATATTAGCCATCATCGGATTATAAACCATGAACTCAAGTTACAGGAAAAATAAAAACTCGTCGATTGATTTATGATAAAATCACACACGCTCTTAATGCGCCTATCACTGTCACATGAGACACCCCCCCCCCCCCCCCCCCCCCCCCCCTCCTGGGGCGAAGTCGGGATTAGGTGGGGATTTGACGCGTGAATACCATTACCGCACACGCCATTTGACCTCTACCACGTGCGCGTGTTAATTAATAAGGTCAAATCCCCCGGGGGCCGGTTCACGTAACAATGATAGGCGCATAATTAGTCAGGGTTAAAAAAAAAAAAACCACTGTGGATTTTAAAAGAAACGCAGCCAAGCCAAGCACATATAAACCCTTACACATACATGATTAGAAATGTTCAACTAAAGCACGCAAATAAATACATCCACTTCCTACATACTCCGAGCTCTCTAATTCCAATTTGGTCGTGGGAATGAATTTGTGGTACCCAAACCCAACATTCCTCACATCCCTGGGCCTGCTGAAGTAATGAAGGCGAGGGTCAGGCACGATCTCCCTGACAATGTGCCCTCCAGCTGCTCCACTAGTAGCCACAGCGGCTCCTGGATTGCAACTAAGAAGAGTTAGCTTAACCCTCTGTTGGAAAGGCCAAGGTAGAATATCATCAAACGGACCTTTCATTATGACAAAGTAAAAGGACATGTGGTCAGGTGTCTTGTCACCCGTTGGGTGTATGCAGAGTTGAAGGAGATAGCCACCTTCATGAGAGAGGAACTCTGGACTGTAGATGGCAGTGCAGGTCGGGTCACCTTCCCTGGATGCTTTAACCTTCTGCCGTATGCTGGACACACACCAAGTGAATTGGCCACTACAAGGATGCACTGAAGTGCGCAAGAGTTGTATCTCGTGGGCCTGGGCAGACAGTTCCTTGTTCAGCCGCACAATCTCCTCCTCCTGTAGGATCACCTTCTTCGCGAGTGCTCCCGCTCTCTCACTGGCGCACGTGATCAGATGTTCGTGCATGGTTCTCCGTTCAACCCTCTCACAACAGCCCATAATGGTAAGCTCGCATATCACCTTTTGCAGAGGGCAGTCTTTGTCCAAATGGGCTTTCAAATCGCACCTAGGAATGCTCCGCTCGCTACATTGATTCGGACACTGCTCGGGATAGTGAGTGCACGCGGCCCCGTGACCCTCGATTTGGTCGTTGGGACAGCTAACGTTACAGTAAGTGCAACTAACAAGGCGTTTAGGGCACTGGGGGGCGTGAGCGAGGAGAGCGGACCTCTTGAACATGGTGCCGCACTGCGAGCAGTTGACTGAGGCAAAACTGCATTTCTCCACGTGAGCCGCTGCGTCTGATAGCTCGCCGACCCAGTCGCACGAATATGGACACTTCACCCTCAAACAGTTAATCTGAAGCTTTACCGCATTGTCTGGATACACAGTAGAGCTGTCGATCGGTCGACGGTCCACGGGACAACACCTGAGCGTTGGCGAGTTGACAACTTGCATAATGCAGCCCTTACAGAACCTGTGCCCACAGGGAGTCTGGTGTGGGTCCTGTAGGACGTGAAGGCATATGTTACACAGAAGAAAATCTGGTGGCTCCGTCAAAAACAGGGGTTCATCTGCCATCTTCGGTTAGTTATCATTAGATTTATTATTGAAATTATACGACATGCAAAAATGGCGCGAGAGGCTTGCGAAGAGCGATTGAGAGCACTTGCGGCAGACTATGACCAAGAAGTGAGGCTAGCACAGCAGCGGGGTGAAGAGAACGCAAGAGGTGAGGAACGTTATTCAAGTGGTCACATCGCCAATTTGATCTGTTTTAGCTAGCGAGGTTTTGTGTAACGAACTGAAGAGGCAACTACAACAAGCGTTAGACTTTGCCGAGCAACTCCAGCAAAAGCTAGTTACGACGGAGAACGAGCTGCAGGAGGCGCGTGAACAAATAAAACGTTTCGAAGAACAGAGGAGTCAGTTTGAAACGGTACCTCTCGTGCCCAGTGAGTGCCAGGCCAACCTCTCATACTGCCTGCCTCAGAATGAACCTGTTGTGCACCACGTCCCAGCAAATCTCGAGGCTTTTTTGAGTGCCATGACATGCCTTAGTGTCAGTGTGGATCAGACTACCTCGAAAGGTGTTATTTATCTCTGTCGTATGGACGATGGGCAGTTACGAGGCCAGTGGACACGCCCCTACACACACACATGCACACAGAGATTACTGTTCTGTTCTTTCCCAACAGGACACTCCTTCACGTTAGCACTTAACACGTCAACATGGGAGTACACCTACAACCCTGTGGAACCAAGCAGTTGCTTAATGAGTGACAGCTTTCTGATGTCACGTCTGTGCTTCCCTGACTCTATGCTCAGTCGGTTTCTCCTAAACCTTCTTAAGGTGACTTATAACAGCTGAAAGCACACACCATCACACCCAAACCTATGAAATCTATGTATTCACTATATATTCTGGACTATATGTTGTTGTATGTGGTCTTTGATCTTTCCAGAGTTGCCCAATAGGGTTGGCTGTCTTTTCCTTGATCACTTTCTGAACAGTTCCATAAACCTCAGTGTGGATGTCCTCAATGCTCCTTGATGCGTCCATTACTTTCCACGTGTCATCTTTTAGCGCCTCAAAGCACTGAGCTACCCTAGCCTGGAAGGTTGACTTCTCGTATCGCTCACTGCCATAGTTGTCCCGCACCTGTGCCATGCACGCAGGCAGGCTGAGGTAGAACACCACGTCAGGGGAAGGGAGGCCTATGTCTGGTGATTTGCACCATTCCAGTGGTGTGTTGGAGAGCTTTTGACAATTCATCAGTGATTTGATCAATGAGGATACAAAAAAGGTTGTGTAAAATAGTTAGGGTGTGGTAAGCTGGAATGTTACATCAGTTGATTTTGACACACATTGAACTGATCAGTAAAAATTTATCAAGCTACGAGTGCAATAATTAATGATGTTTTTTATTTGTTTGAAGCACAACTAAACACTGGCAAATAAGAACCATGTTAACAATATGTATGTTAAGCTGTCTGAGTGCCTTGGGTTAGACCAATTGGCCCACTACAATGTAGTTCAAGGTCCAACATGATGTTTTAAAAACTACATCTGGCACATTATCTATTTTTAATGAATGACCTACGGACAATGGTGTCATCTTAACACTATTACATATACTTACCAGTTCACTATTTATATTGCAGGAGTATCTGTCATCTCTCTAGTACTCACCATCTTAGCTGCAGTAAAGGCCACACCTGAGAATGCATAACGGTCAACAACCAGTGATGTTCCAGACTGTAGTAGCTGTTTCATTTCAAGACTAAGTTAGTTGGGGGGGAAAATATGACACATTAGATCAATCTCAACTGAAAGAGTCGTGCCTTGTTTCCCATCTATTTGCTGAAAACAGAAGATGAATAGCGTGGTCTTCTAATTCAACCTTGTTGTTCAAATATTCATCAATAGCCTTCCCGATGGTCGTGGTGCGATCTTGAAAAAAGGATTAACATGTTCATACACGCTGAGCTCCTGTACGCACTCTCTTTACCCTGGAATATGCTACAGTATTTGTCAGCAAGAACTAGGTGCTAGCACCATTTGCGCATGCGTGGGATTCAAATTGTAGTGGGCGAAATGTACGTTACCAGAGGACACCTACCTTGCACCCGATTTATAATATACGCATGCACTCATCTCCCCTACATTCTTTCCCTCGTATCGAGATTAATACAGCAATACGCGAAACGAAACGTTTTCAAACCTGGAAATTTAAGCAGCTTGACGCTGATACCATCCTTAAGCATGGCTGCTACGAGTTTTTGACACTGCGTGGATTTTCCCACTTTGTCACAACCCTCGAAGAGGATGAAGGCACCCCTGCTCATTTTAACAACTGCAATATAACGACTCCGTAACCCAGAGGCCAAACTGATTAATCGTCTTTGCTATTACTGTAAAAATTTTCGCATGGTAGCATATTGCAGAAGTACCTACCGTATACAATTTTTGCGTAATGGCTGTAATAAGCTTGTACGATCAATTAAGGTTCGGTTTGAATTAACGATGTGTCGCTGAACTTATCATGTGCGGTAGTGCGAGCTAGCTATAGACGCTGGAGAGTCGATAGAATGAAGGACCGGACCAGGGTAATCAAATAATAATAATAAACCGCGCGCATGCAACGTAATGCATGCGCGTGTATTATAAACAGCGAACATGTAGTCCGTTTATAGCAATTTCAACGTCATTAACTGATGAAACTAGACATGGATGAGGAACTAAATGCAAAGTTAGGTAAACCAGCATCCATAATGAGACCTTGCACCTTATAGAACAGAGCACACCTTGCACACCAATAAATAGCTGTTACAGCCTACAGCTGCAATGGTAGAGGAAGCAAGCACACAACTGTTCGGAAGTGCCACAAGTACCTGCAAAAGCACCATGCCATTCTATAATGTAAAGGTCACATACATTACTTAGACTTGATACCCAACCTTCCGCCAAAAGGTCACATGAAGGTGGTCACATGAAGGTCGGGTTATGCCCAACTAAGCTGACATCACCACATTGGATAGGTCATCCAACAAACACTGATATTATTATTGCACCATCAAAGGAATTGTACCCCACCTGATATGGAGCTTGAACAATTCAGCTATCCTGGATCACTGCAATGCCAGATCTGTCTGGAGCTCCTGTGCCAGCCATTGGAGCTCCCATGTAGGGCACTAGTGTGCATCACATGTATGGTCAGGTGGTCTGAAGCCTTCAGTTGTATCAATATGAAGCGTCCTTGCTGTTTCATGGATGTACCTTTATTGCCTGATGTCAGTACTCAAACCTGCATACTTCATGCAAGGAGGACGGGTGCAGGCTTTGGTCTCCTAGGTGAACAGGAGGTAAAGTCTATCCATGCCCGATTTAACACCCTTCAGAGAACATATCAGACTATCCACAACAAGGTCGAGAGGACAGCATATCAATTGCACCATTGTGGAAGCAATTCCACCGCCAAACAAACGAACTAAATCGTAGATACTCCCTCATTTTACTCCTCATTTTACTCCTCATTTTACTCCTCATTTTACTCCTCATTTTACTCCTATTTTCATACTAACATGTCAATACGTACATGTACTAGTTAACACGGCTCAAACCACTCTATACTTCACACGCGTATACCATCGCGAAGAAAAAGTGTGGCTACAGTTCCATGCAATACGTTGTAAGTAGCTTCTGTCTCCTTTTGTTGTGCGCTTCCATCTGTGGAGTAGAATTTGTCTGCGTGGTCTAGAAAGTACGTTGAAGTCGATGCATTCGTCGAAAAATGGCCGCTGGTAGAAAGCAGAACATAGATATTAAAGTATTAGAGTCTACTTTAATATCAATGGGCTATGTGACTTTGGCTACAAATAGAACAAAGGTACTTCATTCATTGTATGGCTTTTAAATGGCGACAAGTTTAACATGTAGTACAAGGTTTCTAAGGTTGTCGGTTGTCAAGGGTGGTTGCTAAGGCATACGCCACTTTTTCAATATTTCGAAAGTATGCAAAATACAGTATTGCCGCATATAGGGCGTGCAATTAAAATGTACGCGTAATTACAAATTCAGGCCACTGTAACTCCATGATGGACAGACTAATTTCCAGTGCGTAAGAAAGAAGTTGTAGAGGACATAGGTGTCTCCATAGATATTAAAGTAGAAGGATTGGAAACGGAGCATGTGAGCCATTGAGCCCTGTACATATCTATAGTGTCTCTTAGGAAATGAAATAATTTGAAAAACTTGAAAAAAATATGCGCTAGGTTCCTTTTCGTTGCCGCGATCCCATATATTTGGGTTCTACGTAAACAACTTATAGCTATAGCCCAACCAGTCGATCCTATTACTTCCACTGTGTAGCCCCCAGTAAACGTGTGTCTCATCCATGTTGATCCCCAGCTCAGCCCGGTATTGAGCTAGCTAAAATTAGGTCTGCCGTCACTGCCTTCTGGAACTCCACCCGAATTCAAAAGTCCTCTGGAACTTTTTTAACTGCCTTGGTCCCATTTCGTGAATCCCGTATACTTATGGATATCCTATTTTCGAATGCTGATATTTTCCGGCGCAATTTGAAATGCAAATATCCGAAAATAGTTGCCATCCGAAAATTTTTGTCCATCCGATTTTTTTTGGCCCTACAGTACGTCGTGGTCTGGGTACTATAAAACACATTCCTTTTTGTTCGCTATCAACACACTACCAAGTACCACCATTTCAAAAACGTCACCAAAACAGTGATACGTTACGAGCACGAGAAATAGAGCATGGCTTCTTTATTCTGTTACAGTCTCTACTACAAGAAGGGGTGTGGCCTTGGTGTACTGCAAAGAGGGTGTGTTTTTGGCGTACACATGTGTGCGAGGGTGTGGCATTTGTATCAAGGCAATAAATCTAGCAGTCAGATCATCATTATGTGATAATGGGGGAGGGGCAGATCATCATTATGTGATGATGGGGGAGGGGCAGATCATCATTATGTGATGATGGGGGAGGGGCAGATCATCATTATATGTGATGATGGGGGAGGGGCAGATCATCATTATGTGATGATGGGGGAGGGGCAGATCATCATTATATGTGATGATGGGGGAGGGGCAGATCATCATTATATGTGATGATGGGGGAGGGGCCAGGTCTCTTGCACATACACACATGAGCAAAGCCATTTAAATAAAAACTGTGAAAGAGAAAATGACACACTGACACAAAGACAAGGGTGCGAACATGAAGAGCTTTCAGTCATCCATGTTGACCACTTCAATACCTAGCAGTGTTCTCAACTCACTACTGACAGGCACAAACTCAACTGAGTCAGAGTTAACAGAGCAGTGAAGAAGTTCCCATTGGTGTGATACCTGTTGATTGTAGGAAGGATTCTTCAGCTGCGTGATGACATCCCTAACTGCCATGGAGTGTGTCTTCAAGTGTGGGTATAGTTCACGGAACTGTGCAGCGTCTTCAAGTCCCACTGAAGGTAAGACGTCTTGCAACATGTGAAAGTTGTGGCGTCTTTGGAGCATAAAGCAGTTAATGTATACTAACATGTACCACAAGGTGTGTCTTTATACATTACCTTGCAGTGCGTCCTGATACCACTTCAAGGTTATACACAGGCAGCAGTGGTTGATCACACATCTCCACAATGGGTGATACGTAGAAGAGAGGATAGTCAAGTTCTGGTCCCAAGTTGATCCCCACTGAGGGAATAAAGCATATGTAGCAGACCAATATGATTGAGAACCAGTGCTCACATGATGAGTACCAGTGCTCACATGATGAGTACCAGTGCTCACATGATGAGTACCAGTGCTCACATGATGAGTACCAGTGCTCACATGATGAGTACCAGTGCTCACATGATGAGTACCAGTGCTCACATGATGAGTACCAGTGCTCACATGATGAGCACCAGTGCTCACATGATGAGTACCAGTGCTCACATGATGAGTACCAGTACTCACACGATGAGTACCAGTGCTCACACGATGAGTACCAGTGCTCACATGATGAGTACCAGTGCTCACATGATGAGTACCAGTGCTCACATGATGAGTACCAGTGCTCACATGATGAGTACCAGTGCTCACATGATGAGCACCAGTGCTCACATGATGAGTACCAGTGCCCACATGAGTACCAGTGCTCACATGATCAGTACCAGTGCTCACATGATCAGTACCAGTGCTTACATGCTGTGTATCCATCAATGGGTAGATCCCCGTGACATTGCTCATCTTCACTCGTCTCTGCCTCCTAACAAAACTTGCATCATACAATCCCTCCAATGGCTGCCATGTTACAAACCTTCCTAAGCTTTCTGATTGCTTTCCTGCCAAAGGATGACTGCACTGGTGCCTTTCCCCTGCTGCGCTTACTTACTATGTCTGCGGCAACCACAGGGTGTCAATACCATCAACTAATCATTATCTTTATAGCCCCTCACAACATACCAACCAGCTCAAAACAGAATATATCACAGTTCCAACAATCAAACTTCCTCCTTCCCTTACATCACAGCTCCAACCCCTCCCCTTCCTTACATCACAGCTCCAACCCCTTCCTTCCCTTACATCACAGCTCCAACCCCTCCCCTTCCTTACATCACAGCTCCAACCCCTCCCCTTCCCTTACATCACAGCTCCAACCCCTCCCCTTCCCTTACATCACAGCTCCAACCCCTCCCCTTCCCTTACATCACAGCTCCAACCCCTCCCCTTCCCTTACATCACAGCTCCAACCCCTCCCTTCCCTTACATCACAGCTCCAACCCCTTCCTTCCCTTACATCACAGCTCCAACCCCTCCCCTTCCCTTACATCACAGCTCCAACCCCTCCCTTCCCTTACATCACAGCTCCAACCCCTTCCTTCCCTTACATCACAGCTCCAACCCCTTCCTTCCCTTACATCACAGCTCCAACCCCTCCCCTTCCCTTACATCACAGCTCCAACCCTCCCCTTCCCATCACCTGTCCCACTTACTCTCTAGATAGTCAGTTATGTCTGCCCTCTCAAAGTTAATGGCATGTTCCAGAGGTGTCTTCTCCCCAAACTCTGCAGTTGGGTCTGCGCCATATTGTATCAGCAACTTCACCAGCTCCAGTGAACCTATCTCAATGGCATCATTGAGAGGCCTGGGGAGGAGGGAGGTGGGTGAGGTGTGCGTGGGGAGGAGGGGTGTGTGGTATGCATGGGGAGGTGGGTGGTGTGCATGGGGAGGAGGGAGAGGTGGGGTGGTGTGCATGGGGAGGAGGGAGGTGGGTGGTGTGCATGGGGAGGAGTTGAGACATGTAGATAAGTGGATAATGATTAGACCAATAGGGAGGGGGAAGAGGGAGAGGTAAGGGAGGGGGAAAAGGGCAAATGGAGGTAAGGGAGGGGGAAGAGGGGCAAATGGAGGTAAGGGAGGGGGAAGAGGGCAAATGGAGGTAAGGGAGGGGGAAGAGGGCAGATGGAGGTAAGGGAGGGGGAAGAGGGCAAATGGAGGTAAGGGAGGGGGAAGAGGGCAAATGGGGGTAAGGGAGGGGGAAGAGGGCAGATGGAGGTAAGGGAGGGGGAAGAGGGCAAATGGAGGTAAGGGAGGGACACGAGGGTAGATGGAGGTAAAGGAGGGGGGGTGTCATACCTTGTGCCATCAGTAGCACTGACATTGGGGTCTGCTCCATTCTCTAGCAGGAGCTGTGCTATGCGCATATGCCCAGCACTTACAGCTTCATGCAGTGGCGTCCATCCAGCGTGGTCCTGGGCATTGGTGTCTATACCCTCCAGCATGATCAAACACCTTGCCATATCCTGCAACAGGGGGCGCTATGAAGGGCGTGGCTGTCCTAACGAGGCTCCACCCACTCACATATTTGCCATTCCTGCACACTTTATGCAGGGCAGTGTCCCCTGAGCTACGTGCTGGCATTACCTTCCTGCACTGAGCTATGAGCTCTAGGAAACACACAGGAGAGGGTTAATGGCACCAAAGTTGGCACAGAGAGGCTGACCTGGTGGGAATTCATCCTTGCTTGATTCAACACTACATGTTGGCTTTGACCCGGTGTCCTTGGATGATGACATTACACTACTACTTGGAGTGGTTTCAGAAACAGAGAGTATACAGTCATCCATATCTTCCTCCTCCTCCTGGTGAAGGAGGGGGTCACAGAGATGTGGGGGACATAGAGAAATGGGGAGGGGATGAGGGAACAAAGTGAGGGTAGGATGATAAGAGGTTGCAACGAGGAGAGTGAAAAGCAGGTGGTAAGTTGGAGAGGAACAAGGGGAAAAAAGGAGGGGCAAGGGTAGGGGTAAGAGGGGCAAGGGGAGGAGTAAGAGGAGGGGCAAGGGTAGGGGTAAGAGAAGGAGAGGTGTACCTGTTCTGCAGAAGTGTCAAGATTTGATTGAGCTGACAGGGAACGTTCTAACTCATGCTGTTCCATCTCCACCTGCATCTCCTTCCTTCGTCGTACTGACCAGGGAGGAAGGTAGGGAGAGGGGAGGAGGGAAAGTGGTGGAGGGAAGATAACTTGGACTGCTCAAAGATTAGACCTTCCATCTATCTCACATGTAGCTGTTTCAGCTCTACTCCTGGTCTGAAGAATCTCTGGTTCAAAATCCTGCAGGTATAGATGGAACACATAGGATGTAAGGAGAAGTGGCACAGAGGTAGTAACAACCTTGAATGGTTTCTTTTGGGCCTTAAATTTCATTTGCTTTGCTGTTGTGAAAATCAATAATTACAACTTAAACACCCCCACTGCAGGCCACACCTACCTGAGCCCGCTGGAGTTTTTCCCTTCTTGTTTACATGCACCTGTACACAGAGGAAAGAAACAATTACCCAACAAGCACACAGACACATGAGGTGAAAGTACGCACAGAAAGACCGTGCATCTTCAATCCTCTCCTGGTGTTACGTCTCAGCTGGTGGTCATTCTGCACAGAGCGTTCCCCTCTACCTGGCTGACGTATCAAATCTCTTGCCTCTGTCTTCTCCCGCAGCCCCCTGCCCCTTGCTTTTAAGGACTGCTCCAAGTCATCTGACATACTTTCACATGACGAAATAGGTGATTCGAAGAGCAGTTCTGAAGGACAAGACATGGCTTCTTTGCCCCTGCTTCCCTTCGGTGGGCTAGTGTGACTGACAACAGATGGTAGTATCCGACCATTCCGTAGCTGGATGTGATTAGCTGCAACGCTGCGCAATTTTCCGATCTGTTCAGTGCACCTTGTAGAGACAGTTGAGAATGAGGAGGTACTGCATGCAATACTGCTTGTGGGAGGGACCAAGGTCTGGGGACTAGCAGTGGCTACTTCATCATCTGATGTGTCTGGTTCAGTATCAAGGTCCAAAGAAAAGTTACCTGACAGTAAGCCCAGCCCATTGGGAGGTGTGTATGGGAGTGGCATTGTGGGTGAAGGGACAATGATGCTACTGCCATCAAGTAATGGTTTGCAGGGTCCTTCCACCAGAGATGGTTTGCAGGGTCCTTCCAACAGAGATGGTTTGCAGGATCCTTCCACCAGAGATGGTTTGCAGGGTCCTTCCACCAGAGATGGTTTGCAGCGTCCTTCCACCAGAGATGGTTTGCAGGGTCCTTCCACCAGCAATGGCTTGCATACTTCCTCTAGTGATGATTTGCAGGGTCCTTCCACCAGAGATGGTTTGCAGGGTTCTTCCACCAGAGATGGTTTGCAGGATCCTTCCAACAGAGATGGTTTGCAGGATCCTTCTACCAGCAATGGCTTGCATACTTCCTCTAGCGATGGTTTGCAGGGTCCTTCCACCAGAGATGGTTTGCAGGATCCTTCCACCAGAGATGGTTTGCAGGGTCCTTCCACCAGAGATGGTTTGCAGGGTCCTTCCACCAGAGATGGTTTGCAGGATCCTTCCAACAGAGATGGTTTGCAGGGTCCTTCTACCAGCAATGGCTTGCATACTTCCTCTAGTGATGGTTTGCAGGGTCCTTCCACCAGAGATGGTTTGCAGGATCCTTCCACCAGAGATGGTTTGCAGGGTCCTTCCACCAGCAATGGCTTGCATACTTCCTCTAGCGATGGTTTGGAGTGTCCTTCTGTCTCAGGGTTCAGTGGTGGGTGTACCGTCTCACAGTGTGATGTTGGAGGCAATATGTCCCTAACAAGTCCATCCTGCAGGTCAGTATGAGGAAGATAACCATGTTCACATAACACTCTAGACACTGGTTGTGAGTATGAGTGTTCAAAAATAATTCTGTCAATTTGTCTCTGTGAGATAGCGACCTGGGCCTGGGTACAGCCATAAGAACACACTGGAGTTACCAGGTCACCACCTCCGTGACACACCACACTGGAACCAACCCCACTATTGGTGGGTGTGACATCATGTGAGCACCTGTCATCACCTACAGGGACTTCCTTACCATCTACAAGGGGGCAATGGGAATGTAGTGGGAGGGACAGAACCATACCACATAAGACTGTTCAGTTTACATACACAAATGTGTTTCAGCCCCACCCCCTCAGACATCTAAAACTAGCCACACCTCCCACCTTCCACTAGCCACACCTCCCACCTTCCACTAGCCACACTTCCAACCTTCCCTTAGTCCTACCATAATCAGATGGTTTCTTGTTTCCATTACGTTCCCGCTTTCTTCTGGACCTTCTGCTGTGAGAGGAGTGTGGTGTGAGAGGAGTGTGGTGTGAGGAGTGTGGTGTGAGAGGAGTGTGGTGTGAGAGGAGTGTGGTGTGAGAGGAGTGTGGTGAGAGAGGAGTGTGGTGTGTGAGAGGAGTGTGGTGAGAGAGGAGTGTGGTGTGAGAGGAGTGTGGTGAGAGAGGAGTGTGGTGTGAGAGAGGAGTGTGGTGTGAGAGAGGAGTGTGGTGTGAGAGAGGAGTGTGGTGTGAGAGAGGAGTGTGGTGTGTGAGAGGAGTGTGGTGTGAGAGAGATCTCCAGTGGCCCACTAATCCCTAGAAAACTAAAACCATTACCTGCCATTGTCCTGTCTCTGGTCACCATCTTTCACTGCTGGTCTGTGAGTATGTTGAGAGGCTGGCACTGTAATGTTCCAGCTATCTGGACACTTAGGAATGCTATAATGCTCCATGTATGAGAGATGTGTGCTTGGAACTGGCTGGTCCGCAGCAATTGAAGTACTGTTGCAACCGGAGAGGTACCAACTTAAAGAACCCAATGTATACACACACACACACACACACACACACACACACACACACACACACACACACACACACACACACACACACACACACACACACACACACACACACACACCAGCTGTTGTGTTAAATAGCTGCAATCCCTGTACATACACATTTATAAATGACCACTGCACCAAATGATTGGTCCATTGTAGCCATGTGGGAACGCACCTTATAGTTCCAATACTTTGATCTGCCTCCGTGTGGATAATGGGAGTAGTGTGTGACGCGTTTAGACCAGCAGTATTGGACCTGTGTGTACCAGTGAACACAAAGAGAAGACTCATATTCTCGACAAATATAGCTTTCAAATGTTAGAAATACATAAGAATGCGGTTTCGCGTAGAACCATCACTTTAGCAGCGCAATAAGTATTAATGGACCATTTTTAATAACTACCTCAGTTTTCTTAGACTATTGCTGCGAGAGTGGCCGTCTTGCTGTTCCCCACAGTAAGTTCCGCCAGATTGGGACCAGGTGAGCGTTGGTTTGGTGCAGCTGCTAGCATCAGCACTTGGATACGATTCACTCTGATGGTATGCGTGGCCATTTTCTGCCCATTGCGGAGAGCAATAAGTATTCATGTTACAGCATTTCTCCGTGCACGGCGTCCAGCTTGTGATTCCAGATCTAATGCCGCAGCAAACTGGACAACAGCAACAAAACAAACACGAAACGAATGCAGTAAAGCTAGTTTTGAACTATTCGTCCTGCCTGCTGGATGGTGTGCGAAATTTTTTTTTTAATATTAAAAAACCTGCATTTCCGTGTATTTAAACGTTCCATCAGGTGACCATTTATCAATACCGTAAAGATGTTGTCCAAGTCGGTGCTGCCATTGCTGGTTGTTGGTAAGTGCAGTCGAAGCTAGCCTCTTCCTTTACCTTAACTCGCACCCTCCAGGAATCGTTGGGTGTTTGAATGCCCACAAGTTGACCGTAGAATTTGTCGGAACAGTAAGGAAAACGCGTGTTCGTTCGATATGGTACTTCCGTTTCTTCGTTCAGCCATCGACCAGTTCAAGGTTTTACGTTCTCCATGACTGGCGCGATACATACAGCAACGAGGGTGGAGCATATCCAGCCGTGCAGATGTCCGACCTTCTGCTCAAGGCCATGGGCATTTTGAAGGTAGCAGTTTCATATAAACCTCTCATCTGTTGAACGCACGCGCCTTCCACTATCCCGAATAGGATGGAGCCGGATGGGCCGGTGTGACGTTGGGTAACCTCTTCAGTCGTCCTCACGCTACAGTCCTGTTTGTCGTTGATGGCGTGACAAGTACTTCCTTAGCATTCAGCGTTGCCTCTAGCAGTGGATGAACGCTTTCTCCTCCTTCAGGTTTTGATCTGGTAGCTGAGAAATCTTTCACCGTTGACCAGTCTGGTCTCACCGGTTCGATAGCAGCTGACATGGCCGCCATGTTTAACCAGGGAGACAATGTAGCCCAACACATCAGCGAGCTATTCGGAGCTTCCTACTTCGCAAGTGTGTCCGCCAACGAGGAGGTATGCCATTCCCTTGTCTCTTATCTGTGGCTTAAAGATATCTAATTACGTCAGGCTGCGGAAGTGGCTTCTAATGGCCGTACGTACTCCAGTAATGCTGATGTGGCCAAAGTGGTGAGCTTCAAGCTGGGGGTTTTGTGCATCTGTACTTTTTAAATTTTATTTGTGGGGGAGGGAGCATGTGTGCGTGAGAGAGAGAGTGATAGTATGAGGTGTATTTGGAAGGTTGCTTCAATTAATGGATAAAACAGTGTCCTGTGTGGCTAGCTTGTTCATGGTATTGATGCAAATGTTTGCTGCCATATGTACCTATTCAGGTGAAATCTCTGCGAAGTGACCTACATACATATGGACTGGACACCTCTGTGAAGGGACTTGACATACAAGAGAAGGTGCATTAATTACCCTCCTCTCATTGGTACCACGATGACTTATGACCACTTTGTAGTGCATAAATACCTTCCTGGCTGAGATTGTGATGGTGAAGAATGCAGTGAAGGCGGTAGGTAGCACCAACCTTTCTTCACCCATTGGTCCATTACATTACCCTTCATCAGGTCAAGAGATATGCCAAGGATGGAGCACCTGACGTGCTTATCTTCACGTTTGCAGCACTCAAGGTAAATCAAAGTGTGTGTGTGTGTGTGTGTGTGTGTGTGTGTGTGTGTGTGTGTGTGTGTGTGTGTGTGTGTGTGTGTGTGTGTGTGTGTGTGTGTGTGTGTGTGTGTGTGTGTGTAGAATAGTTGTGTGTAGAATAGTTGTGTTAGTCTGGTAGCAGCTGGTCAGTAGTTGTCTCTGGTACCTGGTACCACTAATGTCTCTGGTACCACCAATGTCTCTGGTCTCCAGTGGCTTTAATCTTAATGGCTCCAATCCTTTGTCTTCAGGATATTGAACAGCTGTATGGTGCTGACTCGTCTGAACTTAAAGTGGCAACACAGCTTGTTCGACAGACAATCAATGAGGTAGGTATAACTGCTAATGTGGTCAGATAGGGTTAATCTAATGTGGTCATGTCAGAGAGGGTTAATCTAATCTAGTGTTTGTCATATTGCTTAATAACTTGCAGGCAAGAGATGACTTAGTAACATACTATGATGGAAAGGTGTTGGTGCAATCACTTGTTCTCCTTTGGGAAGGGTAAGTTTTTAGCATAGTGATGACAGTAAGCCTTGTTGTACTCTTCTGTGGTCTCCTTTACCATTTGATGATGAGCACTTCTCATTTCTATAGGACCCTGCCACAGCATTCTGCAGAAATGAAGGGTGCCTATCAGGCACTTAAACCTTATCTATCTCCTGAGGTAGGGAGTTTAACTAAAGGACATGGTATCTACATTTGATGTGATGTCATGCTATTTTGTGTCAGGTGACTGAAGGGGATTTCAAGAGAAAACTGCCAAATCTTCACCTTGCCTCAGTGAGTTGGTTAATCTTGACCTTTGAACTTCCTATACTCACTGCTCTGCGTATCTACAGGAGGGACATAGCACACTTGCTTGTGAGGCTCTCAAAACAGGTCTAGGTAGCACATTCAAGGTGATGTAATATACAAACATGCACTTCAATTAATTATCCCTTTTTACAACAGGTTCATTGTTCTGGTGAGGCATCCAACAGCAGGTCCCTTCGCCAGGCATCATCTCTCGGCATATCTTCAACGGTAGGTATTTGGTGTGTATTGGTATACCAACATGTCTGACCACCACATCCAAACCAGGCCCAACCTGACAATGTGGCAGAGGAGCGCTCTGAACTGTATACGCCAATCTTCATAATGTGGGTGTTGGTCCTCCTCTCTGTGGGGCTGCCTGTGTATGCAGTGAGCTGGTGGATGTGGACCATGGATCCAGGCCGTGACACCGTCATATTCAGGAATGTGGCTGATGTAACCACGGCAGCAAAATCGCGTTAAACTTGTGTCGTGTAGGTGTTTTTCAGAACATAGTCAGTAGTAATCTATGACTTGTTAGATGTGAAATACACACCACCAGTGCTACTAAAAGGACCTAGTATTTAAAATAATTTTGAAAACGAAGAAAAACATGGGGTACCAGTGCGTTTAATCCGCACGTGACACTCCTGCAATTCCCGCCACGCGCAGATAAGTGGCCTGGGCACTTTCTCAACGTGAGGCGTAACCTCCACTGTAGAAATGGACAGAAAAATGGACTTGTCTCTTGGTAAGTGATTAATTATCCATCTGCGGAATCAACTGTCCAGGCTAATTACCTTCAGACGAGATAATCGCGCTCAACAAACGGCAGAAATCTTCCCGAGGCGGTGGAGGTAGAGGCAGGGGGGGACGGAGAGGAAGCGGTCGGGGACCCAGAGACAGCCGGAAACCCGCAGTATGGTTGTGCTAACGCAACAGTTAGGCGCTATTCCTCACACTTGGTCTCGCACAATAGGAAACCACCAATGTCCAGGCAGTACGAAAAGTCGCCCAACAAAACGCTCGCCAAGTCAGCAAAAGGGCGCGCGCTAACTTGCTAAATCGGAGAAGGAACATAACAGAGGTAAGCGAGCTCCCTTTATAAACCGAAGTGTACAAACCTCGTCCCCAGGCCAGCACAGATACTCCTGCTGCAGCGGGCTCAGAAAGCGGCATTGGGCGTGGTCATAGACCTCAGCGAGGGAGGGGAAGAGGGAAGCAGCCAACGACGGGGTGAGATAAGTTCTCCATGACATATATGTAACGCTTCAAGTCCAAACTGGATGACAGCATTAGGACAGCTACACCTGCTGGGAAAGGCAGAGGTGTGTTCACTGGGAGAGGAAGAGGTGTGGCCATTGGACGAGGCAGAGGTGTGGCTATTGGAAGAGGTATAGGAATTGGCAGTCGGATCAGGCGCACTGCAACAGAGGGATTTGTTACCATTGGGAAGGTTGCCCAACAGCAAGCGCAGAAAAGTACAGAAGTGTGGGTGATATATCTCAGATACTTCTACCGTGTTTAAGCTGTTGGAGTTATCTACAGACCGGCTGCTCAAAGCTCAAATCGGGGGAGGAAGAGGGTCCGACGACCATCATCTCAACCAAAACCAACCCCAGTGGTGGAGGAGCCTCAATCCATTCAGATATCCGTTGTGCAAGATATCGAGGTGAGGGTTAGGCAGGGCTGGTCACATGGTTCTGTGCTAGAGTGTTCAGCCATCATCTCTTTGCAGAATGAGCCCATAGGTGTGGAGTTGCCTTCAGGCTTTGCTGTGGCCCATCATGTAAGGCTTCCCACATATAACTGTCAAACTGTTCTCTGCGTTATCCCTTGTTTTTCAGACAACTAAACTTCTCAATGAACGCTTCATGCCTGCTGAAAGTGCGCAGAAAGGGCCAAAACGCCTCGTTTTGCCCAATGGCAGAGCTGTCTCTTATCATAACTGAACTTCTTTGTACATCACATAACCATGAACACAAGCCACATGCCACAAAAACATGAACCTTTCCATACACACCTCAAAAACATCTTTTTTTTTTTAACTGAGAAATCACAACATCTTAATCATTCTGGGTTCCATGTTTATATCCTTATGTCGTGAGGGAGGGGGGTGGCGTCAGGACATGTTGGATTACAGGGGTATGCACAGTCGATGTATTTGAGGGGTTTTCCCTCATACCATGCTTCAAATGCCTCTCTCATGGAACTTCCATCTACCACTATATCATTCCATGTATTGTCTGTCAGCGTCTGACAGTGCTGGAGGCAGGAGTCGATAAACATTCCAACGCTCTCACTTTCCATCACAGGACCAAGTGCTGACAAGAATTGCTGTGTACCCACCACACACATGCAAGGTATTAAAATAGTTGGCAGTGATGAAAATGGAAACTTACAGTCCGAAATTCATTGAAGTACTTCATCTGATCAACACTACAGTTGGGAGGGAGGCAGGGTAAGCCGACTATCCCAGCCAGCTGGGCTGTATCGTAGTCAGAGTTGAGTATGAAGGTGGGGGTCTTGATGTACTGGATTGTGTACTGGTTTTGGAGAGGGAAGTCTGGTAATAGAGGGACAGGCATGGGGTAGGGTAGTGTTTACTGGTGCAAAAAGACACTTCCATTGATCTTCACTGGAGTGGTCCTCCACACACTCCTTGTTTAGTGCTGTACAGTTCTGCAGCACAAGTACTGATGACAAAGGTCACAACAGCAGAGAGCCTTGCTTGTTAATATACTTACATGCTTTAACCCCCTCTTGAAAAGACATGTTTCCATATATGGTAGGGACATCTAAGAAATACCTGAAAAGTGGCACTATTAATCCTAACCCCTGGCATTGCCACCCTTACCCTGCGTCTGACAGAGCCCGGTATTTGGCCTGTAGAGGAACAAACCCTGCCACATAGTCTGCATGCAGATACGTAGCCAGTCCTCCGGCTAAACAAACCAGAATAGTGTTAGAATGGAGGGGATGGAAGATAAGACTAACCAGAGCATCCTGTGAGTATTACTTCAGAGGCATTATTCATCCCAGCACCCAACAGAGACTCCAGAGCTGAATTTAATATTTTCCATCCTCTGTGGGTGTGTGTGTGTGTGTGTGTGTGTGTGTGTGTGTGTGTGTGTGTGTTTTGTGTATGTGTGAAGGAGGGTATGCAAAACTATGGCGTACCTGAAGTAGATTGTAGTCGTGTTCCACACTACTGGAGCATCCCTGTAAGTAAAGTTCCCGCTGTCATGTCTTCACGCAATTCAAAAGAGTACGCAACATACACGTTCCCGGAGAAAGAAGCTCCGTCGCAATACATAATGTAGACTATATTCCAGTCGTAGAAGTCAGGATTGGTCTTAGAATTGTCGGACAAAAATCCATCGAACTCGTAACTAGGAGGCCATGATTTGGACGACCCAAGGCTTGTGGCACTACGCTCGACACACGCCTCCAGGGTCCCGCACCAACCACCGCCCTCCAGGTGAAGTATCCATTTGTTGCTGCCCTCTCCAGCGCCTCTTCTCACGTAGTACCCAGGGGCACTACCGTCCAAGCACACAGCTCCCTGGAGGTATGAAATAGTCAGTGGGCGTTGATTTTATCATATCGGACGCGCCCTTACCTTTGTTGCCGCGTCTTTCAGGAGGACTAGGGTAGCGTTTTTGGCGTTGCAGAGGGTAAATGAACACAGAGCAACGAACGTTAACAACGTGTACATGCTGACCGACATTAATAAGAGCATTCACTGTCCTGAGTTTCCTCCCCCGTCCCATATGACATAGATAACACGCTGTCACCTACGATATTCATACAGTTTCGTACATGCATATTAACAGTCAGCTCGCAATGATATTATTATCGCCAGGCGCCGTCTTGTAGTAGGCCTAATGAAATGGACACATGTATGCGCGCGCTGTAATAAATACAGCAGCACGCCCGGCCCCTCGCGATCTCCCTGGTCCCCAGATTAATAAGAATTAATATTTCGATATTAACCCTTTGCCGCTAACAAGACAACGATGAGTGCCCTCAGTAACTACAAGGACCACAAATTAGGGGTAGGAGAAGCACGCGCAAGTAGCTAAGCTCGGATGACCCATGCCGCTGTCCATATAGTGCAGTGTCGATGACTACGAACAGAAGCTCCTCGCATCTTCCACCTTGTACGTCGGCAACCTCTCCTTTTATACCACAGAGGACCAGGTGTACGAGCTGTTCTCCATGTGTGGTGACGTCAAGAGGGTCATCATGGGGCTTGATAGGATAAAGAAGACGCCATGTGGGTTCTGCTTTGTTGAGTATCCTCAGTTATGGCACCCTGTCTCTTTGCCATTCTTAAATAGCTATTCCTCGTTTACCAATGCCTTCACTGCTATGTCTTGACATTAATAGCAGTGCTCAAAATATGCACAATAGTTCACTGCATTATGAAGGTGCTGTCATGTGGGAAGTGTGTTATGTGACATGGGAGGAGGTTATGGAGGGAAGAAAGTTCTCTTCCTGTAATACACTTATTTCTCCTCTCTTCCTCCTGCATAATATGTCCTTTCCTCCCTCACTAACTGAACACCTTATTGTATTTTCCTTCATAGTACACACCTCTCCTTCATAGTACACTTCACAGTACACACCCTCTCCTTCACAGTACACACCTCTCCTTCACAGTACACACCTCCTTCACAGTACACACCTCCTTCACAGTACACACCCTCTCCTTCACAGTACACACCTCCTTCACAGTACACCTCTCCTTCACAGTACACACCTCCTTCACAGTACACACCTCCTTCACAGTACACCTCTCCTTCATAGTACACACCTCCTTCACAGTACACACCTCTCCTTCACAGTACACACCCTATATATATGGGAAGTAACAAAGTGTAATATTATGTGCAAAGGTGAGGGTGTGTACTGTGAAGGAGAGGGGTGTGTCATCACATTTCCTCTGCATGAGGATAATGTAATGTGTGAACACACATCCTTTCCTTTGAATGGGTTGTCACATATGTGAGGCTTCATAACTAACAATACCTTCTGTAGATGTTTACTTGGGAAGGAGTGGGAGAGTGGGAAGTGAGAGGGATGGTGTTGTGTGTGTGTGTTGCCCAGCCAGCCATAAGAAGGAACCTCAACTCAGCACAGATTCTGCTCTCATGAAGAAGCTGACAATGCTGTCAGGTACATCAGTGGTACCAAACTTGATGACAGGATCATTCGAACAGACTGGGACCCTGGGTTCATTGAAGGACGCCAGTATGGGCGTGGCAAGAATGGGGGTCAAGTGCGTGATGAGTACCGCACAGACTATGATGAGGGAAGGGGAGGCCCCGGCGTGGGGACCAGGATGTTCCGGTACAGTGGAGGTCAGTTCAGAAGGAAGGATGGACCCGAACCGATAGAGGATGTAGCATAAGAACCAAACATTCACATCAAAACATCAAGGAACTGACCACTGCATATGTGTGTAACCATGTATTAATATTGTGTTGTTTGAAGTGTGTGCAAGAAGTTTCACTTTCACTAGGACTTTTCTTCGTCACTGTCACTTGTGTTTGGTGATAACCGACCATTGGGTGAGGGTGTGCCACTTCCACTGGCTCCATCCACTGGGGAGCCAAATGCCCTTTTTAGTTTTTCCTTCTGGTCTTGTATGAATTCACTCTGTGTTGGGGAAAGACAAAGTGTATAAAGTGTGGTCACAACTTTCAGTACTCACAATTTTCCCTTCCTTGCCAAACAGTCCTATGAAGCCAGCCACCAGATCTTTGGACTTCTCCTCACACCTCTCCTTTATGTCATGCATCTTGCTGCGCACCTGTAGCTCCTTCTCCTGTGCAAACAATGAATGCTGACTCAATAATTATGCAATGCAGACATGTTCGGTAGGACCATCACAATCCATACGCTACCTTCATAAATCCAACATTTAACTCCTTGGCTGTATAACCCCGAGCCAGATTCCTTTGTATGTAGACATCATAGTCTTTCACAATGCGCGCGATGAGGTCAGATGTTGAGATGCCTTCTGTACGTTCAGTGGCCACAAACTTTCCTTGTTCCTTTACCCACCCATAGACATCCTCACTGTCTGAAGACTGATAAGGCAATGCATCATGGGCTACAAAGTCAATCTAATGGAGGGGGAGGAGGGGGAGGAAGGTGGTAAGCAACGAACACCAGGGGGCAAGTGGTGAGCAACGAACACCAGGGGGCAAGTGGTGAGCAATGAACACCAGGGGGCAAGTGGTGAGCAATGAACACCAGGGGGCAAGTGGTGAACAATGAACACCAGGGGGCAAGTGGTGAGCAATGAACACCAGGGGGCAAGTGGTGAGCAATGAACACCAGGGGGCAAGTGGTGAGCAATGAACACCAGGGGGCAAGTGGTGAGCAATGAACACCAGGGGGCAAGTGGTGAACAATGAACACCAGGGGGCAAGTGGTGAGCAACGAACACCAGGGGGCAAGTGGTGAGCAATGAACACCAGGGGGCAAGTGGTGAGCAATGAACACCAGGGGGCAAGTGGTGAGCAATGAACACCAGGGGGCAAGTGGTGAGCAATGAACACCAGGGGGCAAGTGGTGAACAATGAACACCAGGGGGCAAGTGGTGAACAATGAACACCAGGGGGCAAGTGGTGAACAATGAACACCAGGGGGCAAGTGGTGAGCAATGAACACCAGGGGGCAAGTGGTGAACAATGAACACCAGGGGGCAAGTGGTGAGCAATGAACACCAGGGGGCAAGTGGTGAGCAATGAACACCAGGGGGCAAGTGGTGAACAATGAACAAGAGAGACCAAAAGATACACTGTACCTGGTGTTTCTCCAAGAATTCTGGAGTTACCACCCACGGGGCGTTTTCCACCACCTCATCCACATAGCGGCAATGCCTAACTGCATCGTATCTTTCGCCCTCAGAGTTTACAGTAAGGCCTTTCATTTTTCGTGTAAGTTCGTCGCTACAAACTAACACACACACACACAAACACATAGTTGTACAATGGTTTACGCACAGCACATAGGTGTCGGATCTACCTCCAACCAGCAAGTAGGTGTTAGGGAAGGCGTTTTTAGCCTGCATCAACTGCCTG
Organism: Eunapius fragilis; assembly: GCA_963681505.1. NCBI lineage: Eukaryota > Metazoa > Porifera > Demospongiae > Spongillida > Spongillidae > Eunapius > Eunapius fragilis. Next base: position 386,605 of record OY811985.1, read on the forward strand.
GCGTGGCCATTATGAAACAGATCGAATATACCATCAGCGTACACGCGAACCGGTTCTGCAGTTATAAACAATAATTCATCGAACATGGGACTATAAAAATAAGTTAGACCTAGCCTATACCTGTTGTACCGCAGTGCGCTTCTTCAAGGGTAATAGGGTGACCACGAGGACGCAGAGGTGGTAGCTCACGGCTGTACGGAGCGGGCTCCTTCACTGTGCTCGACACGGGATGTATGCAGCCCTGGGAACCAGGTGGAAACGTCTTAGGAATTGATAGACGAGTGGTCATGGCGCCTTACCTTCTTAGGTGACGGTACGCTCGCGTCGTCCTCGCCGCAGTCACTGTGATGCAGACGCTTCCGAGTCGTCATTGGGGGCGCTGTGCTTCAGCAGAGATGGGTGTGGCAACGACCTTGACCTTGTCACCTCGGCTGTAAGTTATTAAAAATTATTAAAACCATAAACATAACAGGAAAAGTATCTCCACCATAGATAAGCTCTTGTATCGTGGGATGGCGCACTGGTAACAGCTTTACAGACAGTGTTCGTGAAACCTTCCACAGTTTATGAATATGACCTTACCTTCAAGAGGTAGGTACCCTAAGTTTGACTCAATGCTTACACCTGTCATATTTATACAGTGTTAATTCTTCCTGCATACATCACATCATAGATTGAATACCTTACGTAAGGTCTTCAATCTATGATCACATGCACACCAGCATGGCAGCGGGGCAGGTACCTCATAGAAAACAGTGCTTCGATGTACCCAGACACATCCCAAGGACATCTGAGTACCGGCAGTAGATGGCAGTTACCGTATTTAGCTACACATCAATATCTTTGTTGGTGTGTAATAATATCACACTGGAGCATGATTTCATCGTTTCTCGAGTCATCACAGCTTTCCTTACAAACTTGTATCTTTACCGTGTTTGCCAACAATTTGCCTATCAAGAAAGATATTGATGTTTCTCGAGGTTATCCTGAAGGTGGGCGGTTGAAGCTGTTATTATATTGCCGGCTGAGCTGCATGCATATCATATAGTTTGCCGCGTATTAAATTTATTGTAGATTATTGACGTCACAATGATTGTCCCGAGCTGGTGGGCGGAGGGTAATAGTTGGGAGGGTGCAAATGTGGGGGCCAACTTAAAATGGGGAAAGGCAGGCAGGGGGGTACAACGTGTGCGCATGCTCCATGCGCGGGGAAAAGGTTCAACGTTGGGTAAACTGGTACTAGCGACTTGTTTGCTTGTGACATCATCTGCATCATTATCTGTCGCTGCTGCTGCTGCTTGCGGGGCTTATCCTTTTTGCGGTACCTAGCCCGTCTGTTCTGAAACCAAACCTGCATTTAAAATTTCAGGGGGGGGGGGGGGGATACATATTCATTGTCACTGCGCATGCCACATTACCTGCACCTTGGCTTCTGCAATACCCGTAACCCGTGAGATATGTTCTCTTGCTGAGCTGTCGGGATACGGTGCGGCTAGGAAGGCCTGCTCGAGTGCAGTCTGCTGGGCTGGCGTAAACGTTGTGCGGGACCTCTTCGAAGGCGCGATTTGTGCAGCAGCGACCTTGTTTTCACCCTCCGCCTCCACGCTTTCGGCTTCTGTCAGCAGTTTGATTTCTTCGCTAGCAGCTTGTTTGTCAGCTTTTACATCTTTCTGTTGAGTCATTGCTGGACGCTAGCCAGGTCTGCATTGCATAGTACGCTATATATATGCTCGGAGCCACTCTTTTATGTTGAAGTGGGTGAGAATACCACGTGGGTCTACCAAAGGCCTTCACCGACACGGTGCTAGTATCACTTCAGCTTCTGACCACCATTTCAAAGTAGTGGTGTTAGTTCGGTCTCTTAGCGGTCCATTTTGCACTAAAGTCGTTTATCTGTCTCAGTCGCTTCAAATCCGTGTATTCAGTTGGCTTGTTACTCACCTAATCACAACTAACTAACTGCACGGTCCTTGAAGAAGAGTACTAGCTGCAGAAATAAGACGAGCATTAATTATGCATTTGACCCACTGCATGCTGACAGAGGTAGCTATGCAGCAGGTACAACACAACGATATGGTTATTGCACTGAGAATCTCTCTCCCTCTCTCTCTTTCTGAGACTAATTGACAAGATATTTAGTAAAATAAATAAATTCATATACAAGTACAGACACACACACACACACACACACTACCTCTTCCTAATAACAATATGTTTACCCTTTCCACTACCTACAGTACAGTGTTCAAGACCTAGCTGCTCAGCAGCCTCATGGACTTTTAGTCGGTCATATGAGCTCAATGTGGGTGGTAGGTGGAGCTCTTTGGAAGCCACACCCTTTGCAAACTGGGCCACCTGCTCCTCGAGGTCATCCACAGCCCCAGCGCCTTGTGAGGCTGTGCCAAAATTTAGTTCAACGGAGGCACTCTGGTTCTTCCTATAGTCTGCCAGCTCATTCCACAAGGGCCTGAGCACCTTTTGAAGGGTGTCCTTTGTTTGCTTGCTGTTTGGCACTGCAAAGCAGAACTTCCTGTCGTTCATAGTGCGGCCATCTGGGAGTACGTCCAGGCCACACTTGAGCAGCTGTCTCACATACGTTGGGAGGCGGGACTCAATCAAGGTGTGCAGTTTCCACAGCTGGGCGTCATCATGACCTGACAGGCTGAGGTCAACGGTGGTATAGCCCTCAGGTGGGAACTGGGAACGATCCATCATCTCCTCAAAGATGGCGACAGAGGGACAGTCCTGCTTGGATACAATTTGGCTGGCTTTTGAGAAAACCTTAGCTACACACGGAATGAACTCCACAGGTACAAACTCTCCAAATAGCTTGGCCCACTTCTCATGAGGAAGAAGGGCAGCATGGGTGACAAACTCCTTATAAAGGTGGTCTAAGGACTTTGCTTCAAGTGTGGTCTTCTGAGCTTTCACAAAGTCAGCCAGTAACTGCACCACATGGAATGTTCTGATGCAGTGGTAGGCGTTGCCCTTCTGGCCTTGTGCAGAGAGCAGGAGCACCACAGCCTCCACGAGGAGGCCAAACTGGTGCCTTGTGAGAACACCAGATATGATGTGGTCCACGTGCTGCAAGAACACAGGGCCATTGAGGGCTGCCTTGGAGACCGAGTCCCCAGGCCTTATGCAGGCCAAGAGCTCGTTTGCTGGCGGCTGGGTTGGAGGGGGTGTGGTGAAAAATGCCTCCTTGTCAACCACAGCAAACACGATGTCGTAGTTAATGGCATGGGTAGTGGGGACCCAGAGCATGACCTTCAGCCTTGGACAACGAGAGCTGTGCCCTACATGGACATGAGTTATCCCACAAGAGTGCAAGGCATCAGCCAACTTCTCCATGGCGATGTCAACTGTCATGGATGGTGGCACAAGGAGGCACATGTCCAGGTCACTGTCTCTACCGAGGAGGTGGGACCCAAACTCATAGACCAACAGCAAAGGGTCTCCATGGAAACCGATGATGGATGCATGGCGCTCAGCCAGGAACCTGACCCCGCATGCGGCAGCTACAGAATGGACTGGGGATGGGATGTAACCATAGGAGGTGATGTAATCCTCTAAGGCAGAACTGGTATGGGGTGTGGCAGCGATATTAGAGGCCTTCCCTCGGAGTGCAGATGGTGGAGGTGACTTGGTGACGTCTATGATGTCAAATTGGATGCCTCTGGTACACGTCTTTGCAACCTGATGGAAGGCTGCAAGGTTGTCTTCATCATCATCCCAGATCTTAACTTGTGTGAGGTCTGGGAACTCCTCCAAGAACCTCACGATTACACTTGACTTGTACGCACACGTTGATTTAAAGCTGATGTCTGGTTTAAACACAAACCTCTGTGGTACAAGGTGGGCATTATCCAGAACTCGCTTTACAGCCCTAGCTGTTCGCTGTGCCCTACCTGTCATAAGCACAGTGAGGGATCCGGCTCTGTTCAAATGCCTTCGAAACTCTGCAACGGCTGGTAGCGGTTTCACTTTCAATGGTGGGAGGAGGGACTCGGACCAACCAAGCCATCCGCGATGAGGCCAAGGTTTTCCTGTGAGCTGCTCATACAAGATCCTTCCCTCCCGGGGATCCGGGGTGTCGAAAAGGGTGCCATCAAAATCAAAGACAAACAGCCTTGTGATGGGAGGTACCCCCGTGCATATCTCACAGACACCCATGCTTGCGGCAAGGGCGTCTTTCACAGGCGACTCATCTTTCTGTTTCAGTTGTGGTAGGACAAACCATGTGAGATCAGCTTCCGATGTCACCATGGCAGATTGAGGTACCCCTCCTTCATTGGGCGTTGCCTTACCCTCGCTCCCGCCCACTGCTCCACCCCCACTCCTCACCATCACACCTATCACCCCTCCCAGTGCAACACAGGAAGAGCAAGGCTGGGCCAGCTGTCCCTCCAGCAGGGTATTGGCCTCCTTGGGGGGAACCCCCTCAACAGTAGAGATGGTGATGTGAGGTGTCTTGTTACCACAGGACACCCCCTTGGGCAGCTCCACCACCACCGCCTGAACCTTCCCATTGTCAGCTTTCCCTGTCACCTTCACTGTCACTTGTCGTCCCACACTACACTCAAGCAGGTCCACGAGGCTCGGATCAAAGTGGAGGGTGACGTGGTCTGCATATACCTGGGGGTGGGAGGGAGGTATGGAGGACAGGAGGCTCCACTGTGCTTCCACAGACAGGAAGATAGCTGTATAGATGGGTACAACTGGGTCTGTGGAGGGCAGCTTGCTAACAGAGGAAATGGAGTCGTGCTCACACAGAGACAGGATGGAAAATGGCTCACGCTGGTCTGGAGATGAGGCAGCGAAGACCAAAGATGGAGGTACGTACGAGGCATTCTTGTCCTTGTCCCAATGCTGTACCAGCCTGTTGACAATGGCAGGGTTGACATTGTGAATGTTTCGTGAGCAGAACATGGCTGTGATTGCAGGGTACTCAGAAGGTATCTCCAGCACATGGCACTTCAGACCCAGGATTTCACAGATGTAGGTATAGATCCTGTATTCCCATAGCTTGGAATTGGTGTTGTTCACCACCACAAGCCTCTTCCCTTGGACCAAGGCATGCACAAACTTGCCCAGGCAGTAGTCATGTGCCTTGGGCAGCAGGTGTGCTGCAAACTTGTAGCTGCCTCCCTCTGTGAAGTAGTCGTCAGCGCTGCACACAGCCACAGAAGAAGGTTCAGAGGTCATCTCATAACAGGTGTTAACAAGGTGGGACTTCCCGCTGCCGGGAACGCCTCTCAGGATGATGACAGTGGTGTGCTGCCCTCCCCTCACTGCATACAGGCCCTTTGCTGACTCCTGACAGCTGAGCTGTCTGATGTCTTCGACTGCCACATCAAAATGGATGCCGCCTTGAAGCACCTTGACCTCCAGCTTGTCCCTCTCAACGTTTGCGATGATTCCTTGAGAGGCTAACATGTTGAGATGGTTTATCAGAACTGTGCCTAGCGTTGGAAGGCAGCACAGCGAGTTACTGACTGTAGCCACACGGAGGTAGAACCCATCGCTCTGCTTGCTGGCTGTCATGGAGCACAGGTGAAGGGCGTCCACAGCTTGCTTCCCAAACTGGGTGTCTTTGTACGCAATATAGGAAGCAGGACTAATGGCGTGAGTGTGAAGCTTGCGTGCCATTGGTCGCGACAGCTTCACGATGGTCATGTGAGGAGTGAACTGCTCATGGTTTCCAGGCGTGCTCAGGCCTGCCTGTTTGAACTGTTCCAGTAGATAGGATACGAAACGCTCAAGGGCAGGTTCTGGTTCCACCTTGATGTACACCAGCCGCCCACGAAAGTTGTCAACTCCCTGAAAGGTAAGCTGCAAGCATGGTGGGAGGATGTGTATGAATTGGGTCTGGGCACTCTGCAGAACAGCTTGGGCAGTCGCTCTGTCTTGTTCTGAGTTCAACTGGAGCATACACAGGGTGACATGGAGAGCATCGCTGGGCAGACAGCCTTCCGTCAGCTGTGGGGTGTGGCCACATATGTAGCTCTGTACCTCCTCCACCATACCCTTCAGCTCCACACCTGTGACGTGGAGGCACACAAAGTGATTGGGACGGTCCTTGTTGTCCACAGCGTGGGACGTGCCAGCTTGAATGACATCATCGTCTTCATCGTCAAGGAAGGTAGGATCTTCTGCAGTCCGATCTGGTGCCCCACCCCCTGGTTCTGGTGCCACAACTTGTTCAGCCTGCTTTGCATTCAGGGTATTCTTGTCAACAATGTCACAGATAACCTTACCTCCTCGTGACCCAAAGAAGTCATCCAGCTGGCAGCGTTTGTCCCATACGATTTTGTCCTTGTACTTGAAGTACTGAATCCTGTGCTTGGGTACTGCCAGGATGTTCTGACCCACTGATGCTATATCCTCCCAGCTGAAGTCTGTGAAAGGCTTTTCTATGATGCCAAGGAAACGGTCCAGATAGCCAATAGTGAAATCTTTTGCGGGGAGGTCTGGGTCCCATAGGATCCTTGATATGACGTCTATGGCTTGCCGCATTGGTGCCTTCTTCGTAGAGTCATCATCTTCTGGCGGGCTGGTGCTTTGGCCTTTCTTTGGCTTCCTGTGCTTTTCATCTGCTGCCTCATCCTTGTGGGAGGCGCCCTTCTTGTCACTTCCGCCCTCTAGTTGGACGGTACTATTTTGTGGTTTGTGTTTCCCCGTGTGCAACAGCGCACACTTGTCGCCAAACTTGCACTTTCCCTGGAGATAGTACTTGCACACGGCGAGGCGGTCCTTGGTAGTTGAAGCATCCTTGCGCGGGATCCCTAGCGACGCTGGGAGATCCCCATCCACATCGTGCGTCTCACAAGCAGCATGGATCACGTGCTCCTTGACCATGGACAGTATTCCGTACAACATGGGTGACCCAGTCTGCTCCTGTGCGTACCGTTCTAGGCGCCTTTTCATATCAGCAGCGTCTGGACATTCGTTTACAGTGATATCCGGTGGTGTGTTTGGATAGCTCTCTTCAGTTAAGAAGGGAGAGGAAAAAAAAAAAAGTCATTTTACCCCTAGTGCTAGACCTTATGACTCACTGGTTACACGTAACGTGAGAATATTATGTCCGTCAGAAGCAAAGCAGACCACGGCCTCGTCTTCTATCCAGTTCCACGTGATCTCTCCAGGAAAGGTAAACTGCAGAGCGTCTATTTCATCGGAAAACTCCATTGTCCACGTTCAGGGCGGCGGGGATGCAACAATGAAGTGTAGACCAGTTTTATATTAGGCGTAACACGTTGCGTTGCTCTTTCTAGCTGTGGTGCAATGTCTGCTGCCACGCCTCCTGTAGGGAGTCTAATTTAGCGAACTTTACGGCACAGGTCTCGTACCCCGACCAAGTGCGGTGTCGATGTTTTCTATCATTAATTAAGTCAAAACCTTGAAGCAATGAATATTTAATTTCTTACTGCCGGTGATGCGAGTAGCGTAAGTTTTAAAATAATTTTGAGCATGCGCGAACGACATTCAGTGCAGTGTGAAAGCGGGAAATTATATGGATGGAGCAACGGAAGGTTCTTCTGGATATACACCAGCCGCCCAGGAACGTTGTTACATGTACTCTCCCCACATGCGGTCATGGGAGAGGCCAGAGGGGGGAAGCACTTAATGGCAAGAAGGTGAAATTTTTAAACATCAAGCTGACAGCATATAATAGGTAAGAGGTGTGGCCTGAACTACATCAATTAGAACACAAGCACACTTGCACACAGTCGCTTGTCGTGCACAATAATCCTTCATAACGCATCTGCAAATGCAAACATGTACACACAACCACACAATTCATTGTCATTCTTGTCTGCTTGGGCTTCAGATGGTGCTTTGCATGCTGCTGTTAAACCAGCTAGTGCGTGGTGTTGAGGGAATGACAGAGATGTAAAATTACATCTCCATGCATAGCTGCCGTCCGTGTGTGCCTTAACCTACAGAACACAAAATGAAAGCTGCTGGCACTGAGCAATAGCGAAGCATTGTAACGCTACCTAGTTAAACTACATAGTTCATTATATACATTCTATGTTTCTACAGGAATAGTATAGCACGAAGGCAGAATATCACATCACAATAGAACTTAGCTCTATCGTTATGCCCGGTCAATAAAACCAGGTACTTTTCAACCCAGTGTATCGCTACCAAAAAAGAAGGCCTAGTTGCTCGATAGTACTCCTGTCTCCCTCACCTTCATATTCACCTTATGGCCGCTGTTTGTAAAAAAAACTCATTTTTTTGCCGACCAGGGTCAAAAATGGATGTGTCTTCGAAGAGCTGCTGTTTCACCGGGAAACATTTTAGAGACACGTGATCAGACACAAAAAATGGTGAGACTTTTATGTTATTCTGTTGCCCCTTTGTAAAAAGGTGGCGTTTTCATGTACGTCCCATGGCCATGGTTGTTAAGCTGCGTTGCTAACGAACCAAAATATTGTAGGCCTAACTTTCTGTTACATTCGTATATCTAGAATACAGTAAGGTGACACGCGGCCAACAAAAAATAATAATAATTCTAATAGTCCATGGTTTCGGCGGGAAACAAAGCAAATGGACAACTATCAAAGAGGAGATGCGACAGCTGTGTCGCCTTCAGCCTTGGCCGAATTTGCAGAGATCTTCTCCTTTCTTAATAACTTTGGCCCGCTCTTAAGTTTACCGGCAGTTAGCTTCACCGACCTCGAGTCTTTTTTCAACGGAGGTAACCACATTGCCTGCAACCTGTACACAGTATTTTAAATTATAAATAAATAAAATCACACCATTACTTCTTAATAATGCTCACCATGTCGTTTCGCAAAGTTCACGTGTTAGAATGCAGATTTGGCGATTGTAAAACCATTAAACTTTGAATGAAGTCTTTTTTCCATGCACACCACACAAGGCCACAATGAGTTACAAAGCCCAGTTGTCTACTGTCATTGGAGCCTGCTTACCCATGTGACCAAGAAGGATAGTCAAGTGGAATGGCAGACCATGGCTGTGAAGGTATTCAGTTGCTTGGATGAGGATTGTCATGAATTGTGTGTGGTAGACAAGGTGGAATAGGGTGGAGGCTGCTTAGAGAAGGGTGTACATGCGGGAAGGGTACTATGTACTGTAACAGGTGGACTGGTGTACCTTATTATATTCAAAAACAGGAAGTGTGCACTTGTGATAACAATTGATATGCTTATCAATTGGAATAAATAAGCAAACATCTCACTGGAGGTTACAGCAGCAAATATGATATTTGCAGATACAAGTACTGAGACTGACTCTCAAGAGACAGGGGTTGCATGGGAGGGAAGGCATACCAGATATTAAAAGTGCAAAAGAGAAACAATTTTTGAATGCAGTCTCACTCTGAGGGACAGTTCCTCTTACTTTGATATCTCAGTCGTACATTGTGCAAGAAACAATATTGATATCAAAATAAGTGAAACTGTACTTGTGAATGCATTCAAGTTGGCACCATAGTGTGTGACTGCATTCAAGTTGGCACCATAGTGTGTGACTGCATTCAAGCTTTATTATACTAATTGAATCCCTAAATAAAAGCATGTTACTAGTACATGTTCCTGCTTGTGGCTTTTACAAAAGTTTGCTATGTCTGTCTTTCATATGATCCATGTGCTATGCTATACTCCAGTTTGGAGAAGAACAACCAGTTTAGTTCATTTAGATCAAGTGGTGATAGCAGTGAATACACGTAAGGGGCAATTTTCTCACAAACTGTCCCATATATATGGGACAGTGTCCAGCAAAATAAGGCTTTTGGGTTTGTAATTTTATCACTATAAAAATTCCCACACCATTTTTCTCTATGCACACCAATTTTGGTGCTGTAGATATTTTTGCTGCCATTGAGTACAAAGTTCACTAACTCATCTGGTTAGAATCCAACGTATCTCCAGGTACGAGTGTCTTAAGCTCGTCAAATTTGGTATGTTTTAATTGCTCATGTCGTTGACTTGTATTTTATATGAGGATATAGCTGTGTAAAGTAAGTGAACATTTTCCCGCTCAATTCATGCCAATGATCTAGGACACATACCTCAGTACATTGGCCAATGATCTAGGACATGTACCTCAGTACATTGGCCAATGATCTAGGACACATACCTCAGTCCATTGGCCAATGATCTAGGACATGTACCTCAGTACATTGGCCAATGATCTAGGACACATACCTCAGTCCATTGGCCAATGATCTAGGACACATACCTCAGTACATTGGCCAATGATCTAGGACACATACCTCAGTCCATTGGCCAATGATCTAGGACACATACCTCAGTACATTGGCCAATGATCTAGGACATGTACCTCAGTACATTGGCCAATGATCTAGGACACGTACCTCAGTACATTGGCCAATGATCTAGGACATGTGCCTCAGTACATTGGCCAATGATCTAGGACACGTACCTCAGTACATTGGCCCATGATCAAGGACACGTACCTCAGTACATTGGCCAATGATCTAGGACACGTGCCTCAGTACATTGGCCAATGATCTAGGACACGTACCTCAGTACATTGGCCAATGATCTAGGACATGTGCCTCAGTACATTGGCCAATGATCTAGGACACGTACCTCAGTACATTGGCCAATGATCTAGGACACGTGCCTCAGTACATTGGCCAATGATCTAGGACATGTACCTCAGTACATTGGCCAATGATCTAGGACACGTACCTCAGTACATTGGCCAATGATCTAGGACATGTACCTCAGTACATTGGCCAATGATCTAGGACACGTACCTCAGTACATTGGCCAATGATCTAGGACATATACCTCAGTACATTGGCCAATGATCTAGGACATATACCTCAGTACATTGGCCAATGATCTAGGACATGTACCTCAGTACATAGAAGGGATGTGGTTTGTTTAAATCATTGGCACAAATCGAGCTGGAAAGCATGCACTCAATTTGCACAGCAATATCTATGTAACGGATAGCATTCTCAAGTCAACGATCTGAACTACTAAATAACTACAGGACTCCTCTATAAATGTACCGAATTTGACGCGCTTACAACACTCTTACCTGCAGATACATGTGTTCCCACACCATTAAACTGATTTGGCGCTCTAGCGATTTTTATCCGGTGAGTACAAAGTTTGCCAAGTTGCTGGTTGAGATTTGAAAGGAAAGCGTTGTACAGTTGCAAAGTTAATGTAACAGAATTTTTATAGTGATAAAATCATAACCCAGAACCTGATTGTTCACGACAAAATTTGTGACCCAAATGTTATACAAATCCTTTGCGTTTGAATAGTTGTATTGTCCGAATGGTAAAGGCTAACAACATTCTATTTTCAAGACTTCATACTACACCATTTCTCTATATTAAAATACATTTTGGGGTCTTTTACTTGCTCCGCGCCAGTAATACAATGCCTGATACTCACCATAACTTCCGGCAGGAGTAATCAAATCACTTCTAATTTGGTTGGTAGGTAGAGAGGTCCTGTACCCATTAATTTGTTCTGTTCATTAATTTTTACTCCATCCATTTCGAAGATATAGTTGTACTAAGTGTGTGCATGGTTTCCCGCTCTATTTGCGCCAGTGATTTAAGCAATTCAACGTATGGGAGGCGGGTGCCTAAATCAAAATAGGACTGTGACAGCCTTTACCATTCCGACCATATAACGATTCAAACACAATGGATTTTTATTTTTATAATATTTGGGTCACGATATTTTGTCGTGAATTGTCCCATCATATTGAAATCTTCCTCCTCCTCCCCCCATTTCAACACTTGAAAAATGTGGTTGCAGTATTTTATAGTTGGCCATGACCTCTTAAAAGACAGTGCGTAAACTACAGTTTATATAAGAATTAGTTATTTTTAGGCAGTCTTTGAAACTGAGCAGCTGTAAAAATAAATAAATAAGTAAACATTTGTTGCTCTGAAGGATGCAAGAACTTCATGATGCTTAAGATCTAGGCCAGAGCTCCAGCCTGGAGTTATCAAAGAGGTCCAGCCTGGAGTTATCAAAGAGGTCCAGCCTGGAGTTATCAAAGAGGTCCAGCCTGGAGTTATCAAAGATGCCAGAGATCCAGCATGGAGGTACCAAAGATACTAAGCCAAGCAAGCACCTCTAAGTTGGGGTGGCAGCAGGGGAGTGCTTCACATAGCACCTCTAAGCACCTCAAGGCACCAGGGGAGTACTTCACATAACACCTCTAAGCACCTCAAGGCACCAGGGGAGTGCTTCACATAACACCTCTAAGCACCTCAAGGCACCAGGGGAGTGCTTCACATAACACCTCTAAGCACCTCAAGGCACCAGGGGAGGGCTTCACATAACACCTCTAAGCACCTCAAGACGTCAGGGGAGTACTTTACATTAGCTAAGTGTGTGAAGTGATGACTGTCTGGAGCAAGCGTGACCTCTAAATTCAAGTCCAGACATTTGCATTTGGTGATGGTGGAACTAAAATCAAGCCATCTAAATTCAAACTAGTTTATTTGCGATTTTGATGGGCTGAATGTGCAGGAATACAGTATTATGTGTTATTAACACCGGATCCACGAGAAGATCATATTTTTCCGAAGTCACTTTTACAAAGATTACTTGGAAAGTTTCTGAATCATGTCCAGTGTAGTAATTTAATTCCCTATTTGATGATTTTCAGCTTCATATCTACCCCACAGGCTAGCCAGCATTTGTGCAAAGTGGAAGGGGTAAGAGCCATCACCGTTAATGATGTACTTTTCTGGGTTGTTCCACATGCTAAAAATCATTTCATTAGTTGCTTTCAAAGTGGAATAAGGTCATTTCATTCTAAGTTTGGCTCTACTTTCGTGTATTAGAACAAAAATAGTGTTTCAAGATAAGGTCCAGTGTAACAGTTGGTCTGGGGATGAGGCATCGTAATTGCAAGACATTGCTATTTTGCAGCTCAACAGTTACAAGAGATTGCCATATTATTCTTTTGAATTTGTACAGCAGCGATTGCAATGATAGATAATTTCTGAAAAACTCTATATCTGTGTATAGGAATGACCAGCATGCATTATGACAGAATAAGTTAATTACTCAAACATGTGTTCTTCAATGCGCTTAATTAGTTCTGGTTTGTTGCTGTTATGTTATAGTGGCTCATATAAGCCTGTAGTTCAGGCCTTTTCCATGATAAAAGGTTCAAGTTCCTCAAAGGACACTCTTGCCTTCTTCGTGATCTTAGCTGACCCTTCAGATTGAGGCCTCCATGTTTATGTTTACTAGTAGCATGATAGTGGGAACTCATAATTTGATGATCTTTTGTATCTTCATCTCTTCAAGCCTGGCAAATGCACCATCAGCAAATATTTTCACATTGCCTAGATCTTTGTTCTCACCAACTTTCCACTCATTGATGCTAGTTTTCACTTTAGTTGTGAGCTCTTGGGTGCATATTCTTTCTGGTGTATGCCCATCTGAATAGAAATTGGGTTCAAAAGTTGTAAATGGCATCTCTCATCACTTGTGCCAGTGAGATGCTCTGTCATTAGCCCGGGAACAGTGAGGTTCATTTGTGTATCAGCATATCTCATTGCAATAGTGAGGGCGTCAAGACATTACAGGGCTCCATCACGCATGGCCCTATCTGTGACTTATAGTGATGGAGGGTATAAAACTCTTACCTGCCTCAATGCCTCCTCATGTTCACGTTGCTTTGCTATTGTTCACAACTCCTGCTTGCTAGTACACTTGGTTCTCTTAGCGTTCTCCATCCTCACCTATGGCCATGCATCTTTATTATCACTATTGAGTAACACTGTTACTTCCTGTGAAATTGATACCATTCTCACCCATTGTGGTAGTGAGTGAGGATGCTCGGCCATGAAGGCAAATGGACACAGACAGTTGGTATTGCACACAGACAGTTGGTATTGCCTGCCCATTATAGAACATAATGCTCTGCTGGTTAGAAGCATTTGTGATGTACGGGGTTCTGAGATTCCATTTATGGAAGGGCATACTGCAGATCGATATGTAGCTTTGAAGTTAGGCTTTATCAGCATCACAGTAGTGTTAATGGTTGCCTTCTCCATCAGTGTCACTGCAAGCTATTTTGGTGTGGATATATATCTTATGTCCTCCCTCTTCCTGTGCTTTTCATTGTGGTAGTAAGCCACAACTTTGAAACCAGCAGCTGAGCAAACATGAGGCAAAAGTAGTTTGGATTGCTTTCCAGCAAGACTGTTAGCATTATCACTTTGGTGATCATCTACATGAGATCTTAATGCCGAATGTACCAGGCGTCCTCCCATTGGTACATTTGTGGATTGGAAACCCACCCACGCAACACCAAGGGTGTTGAAGCCACATGTATAAGCACAGAACCCCAAAATCCCCAACTGAGCTTGAACACCTCTTGATAGGGGCTCTCCAAACTTTCACTAAAGCCATGTAGATCTAGGAGATCTACCTGTAGAAGCAAAAAATCATATTTGGTAAGTCAATGTAGGTGTATAAAGAATACAGTTGGCTCAAATGTCCATTACCATCGATGCACTTTTGCAGAGTGCATGGTGCCCACACAATAATAGCCAGAATATACCCACACCACATTATCAACATAGCACTATCACATAATCTACCTTAAATGATTGTCTATCCAGCCAACATGGGGATAAAGGTACACAAAGTAGGGGACCCAAGAGGTCAAACATGAGCCTGTTTGCTTAACAGGAGCTCTCCAAACCACCACTATGCCACATAGAAGCACAAGATCTACCTGAAGAAGCAACAATGAACAACAGGTCTCTTATAGGAATTATAACCGATAGAGGTCCACAAAGACCACATGTCAGGATGGGGTACCCAAAGACATGCAATATCAAAAACTAGACGAGGTTCACAACAAATATAGCGTAGAACAGTATTCCTTCATGTCTTTGCTATCTTACTATTCAACTTTGCTGGGATATCGTTGTACAAAATCCTACTGATTTTGGCAAAATATGCAACTCTGATCCCCCTCCTTTTCAGCGATTACACACATTTAAAGGTTTGATTCTCACTACATAGCCCTTTCCACGCGGTGTATAGGTATATTGTGCATTCCAATGATCCAAAGGTTGCTCTGAGCTTTGCGTTGAAATAAAGGCAGATGTGTCCTTGGTGTGTAGATGTGCCCTTGGTGTGTAGATGTGTCCTTGGTGTGTAGATGTGCCCTTGGTGTGTAGATGTGTCCTTGGTGTGTAGATGTGCCCTTGGTGTGTAGATGTGCCCTTGGTGTGTAGATGTGCCCTTGGTGTGTAGATGTGTCCTTGGTGTGTAGATATGTCCTTGGTGTGTAGATGTGTCCTTGGTGTGTAGATGTGCCCTTGGTGTGTAGATGTGTCCTTGGTGTGTAGATGTGCCCTTGGTGTGTAGATGTGTCCTTGGTGTGTAGATGTGCCCTTGGTGTGTAGATGTGTCCTTGGTGTGTAGATGTGCCCTTGGTGTGTAGATGTGTCCTTGGTGTGTAGATGTGCCCTTGGTGTGTAGATGTGTCCTTGGTGTGTAGATGTGCCCTTGGTGTGTAGATGTGTCCTTGGTGTGTAGATGTGCCCTTGGTGTGTAGATGTGTCCTTGGTGTGTAGATGTGCCCTTGATGTGTAGATGTGCCCTTGGTGTGTAGATGTGTCCTTGGTGTGTAGATGTGTCCTTGGTGTGTAGATGTGTCCTTGGTGTGTAGATGTGTTGTCCGTGGTTCTGTGGGTGTTTCCCTTGTTCTGTGGGTGTATCTGTGGCAGTTTATACCTGGTAAGTCGCTTGCATGGGTGAAAATAAATTTATTCACATTCTGTCAGTTTAACATCCCTTTTTATTTGACGGTGCATGCTTGTTGTACAAGTCTTTCATCCTCCACCTCATGCTCACTTCCCTCATCCTCCGCCTCATGCTCACTTCCCTCATCCTCCACCTCATGCTCACTTCCCTCATCCTCCACCTCATGCTCACTTCCCTCATCCTCCACCTCATGCTCAGTAGTCAATCAAGGTTAGGATGTTGGTCAAGGTAGGTTAGGTACATTAGTATTAAAAAGTAGTCAAGGCTAAGATATCTTGATGTATGTCAGGACATCTTTTGTTGAGAAGTTTGTGGTTGTCTAAGTAACATAATACATGACATGATAGAAAGTTAATCCAGGCAGCATAGTCAACGTCAGCTCTGAGGATGACTGTAATGACAGGGTACTCCTGACAGCTTGAGGCTTTCCTAAGTTGCCATAGTGATATGTTGCCGTAGAGATGTAATGATAAGCAGTACAATTTTCTCTTACGACAGA
Organism: Eunapius fragilis; assembly: GCA_963681505.1. NCBI lineage: Eukaryota > Metazoa > Porifera > Demospongiae > Spongillida > Spongillidae > Eunapius > Eunapius fragilis. The sequence goes on from OY811985.1 coordinate 402,877, forward strand.
ACACCTGGAGTAACTGTATATCCTTTGATAATTATCCTTCGTTACTCTGTTGACAGTCAGGAGAGTGACCTGGTCAGTTGTACTAAAAGTTGCTCATAGGTTCTCTCTCCCTTTTTTATTTATGTATGTAACCTTATGTAACATGCTGCTTTTCGTGCAAACTATCATCACCTGTACAATTTGAAGAGGCTATATTAATGATTTTGCTGGGCATTATATCTGTGTGGATCTTTTGGTCTTGAGGAATGGAATGACCTTTTCCCATCTTCAGTTCATTTTGTGACATCTTTATTTACCGTACCATTCTTCATTTGAAATGAACCAAGAGAGCACGTTGTTTGGGTACTTGGGGTCTGCGTAAAGTCTGATTTAGGGTGAGCATGACCTGTGCAGCAGGTAGGGAAAAGGGAGATCCTAATCACCACACGTTTATTTACTCTGATATTGCATGGGACCAGACAGTCTTGGCAGCTAACTAACTTGCAGTCCGTTCAGCCATAAAAAATATATATATATAGTAGACACTCAGCCAATGTACAATCAGACCATTACCAGCCATGTTGGCCAGTGGCGTTGGCTGTTGTAGTGTTGGACTAGGCCACTATAGTAGTACTGACTATTGGACATAGAGGTATACTTGTAGTACTGACTATTGGACATAGAGGTATACTTGTAGTACTGACTATTGGACATAGAGGTATACTTGTAGTACTGACTATTGGACATAGAGGTATATAATAATTAAACCTGTGTGATAGTGCCGCATTACCCTTTGTTGTGATCAGTTGTCAAATTCCATACGGAGGACAAATCCCTTGTTTACGCACCAAGGACAAATGACATGCATGCTTGTTTTTCACTCTCAAGAAGAGGTCCCTAAGAATCGGCAAGTTAATAAATTCACCAAAACATTTCTTGCCAAGTATACTTCTATGTCCAATAGTCAGTACTACAAGTATACCTCTATGTCCAATAGTCAGTACTACAAGTATACCTCTATGTCCAATAGTCAGTACTACAAGTATACCTCTATGTCCAATAGTCAGTACTACAAGTATACCTCTATGTCCAATAGTCAGTACTACAAGTATACCTCTATGTCCAATAGTCAGTACTACAAGTATACCTCTATGTCCAATAGTCAGTACTACAAGTATACCTCTATGTCCAATAGTCAGTACTACAAGTATACCTCTATGTCCAATAGTCAGTACTACAAGTATACCTCTATGTCCAATAGTCAGTACTACAAGTATACCTCTATGTCCAATAGTCAGTACTACAAGTATACCTCTATGTCCAATAGTCAGTACTACAAGTATACCTCTATGTCCAATAGTCAGTACTACAAGTATACCTCTATGTCCAATAGTCAGTACTACAAGTATACCTCTATGTCCAATAGTCAGTACTACAAGTATACCTCTATGTCCAATAGTCAGTACTACAAGTATACCTCTATGTCCAATAGTCAGTACTACAAGTATACCTCTATGTCCAATAGTCAGTACTACAAGTATACCTCTATGTCCAATAGTCAGTACTACAAGTATACCTCTATGTCCAATAGTCAGTACTACAAGTATACCTCTATGTCCAATAGTCAGTACTACAAGTATACCTCTATGTCCAATAGTCAGTACTACAAGTATACCTCTATGTCCAATAGTCAGTACTACAAGTATACCTCTATGTCCAATAGTCAGTACTACAAGTATACCTCTATGTCCAATAGTCAGTACTACAAGTATACCTCTATGTCCAATAGTCAGTACTACAAGTATACCTCTATGTCCAATAGTCAGTACTACAAGTATACCTCTATGTCCAATAGTCAGTACTACAAGTATACCTCTATGTCCAATAGTCAGTACTACAAGTATACCTCTATGTCCAATAGTCAGTACTACAAGTATACCTCTATGTCCAATAGTCAGTACTACAAGTAGCTTCACTCCATTCTCATGAGTTAATTTCACAGGACCAGCAAATTCTTATCTATCAATGAAATTGACCATTGTTGCATTGGTTGCAATACCATATGTTCAGTAGTAGACCTGTCACATACTGTAAGCAGACCTGTCACATCTGTAAGCAGACCTGTCACATGCTGTAAGCAGACCTATCACATACTGTAAGCAGACCTGTCACATGCAGTAAGCAGACCTGTCACATGCAGTAAGCAGACCTGTCACATGCTGTAAGCAGACCTATCACATGATGTAAGCAGACCTATCACATGCTATTAAGCTGACCATGCTGTAACCAAAATTAACCTTATGCTATTTGGATTTTCTTTTTTTGGGGGGGGGGGAGAGGGTGGAGTAGTATTACATCCCCAGTGGCGGATCCTGGGGGTGGGGCTTTTCATCTAAGGTTCCTCCACCTTTTCCTAGGTACAGCCCCCCCCCCAACCCCACTTCTTGTATTGGGCTCGAAGTGGATAGCAAACTCCCCTAAACTTTCGTATTGGGACCGAAGCAAACAGCACCCCCCTCTCCCCCACACACTTTTCGTATTGGGCCCGAAGCGGACAGCACCCCTGCCTCCACCCCTCCCCCCACCCCCACCCTGTTTTCGTATTGGGTCTGACCTGTAACACCCCCTTTTCAAAAATCCTGTGTCCACCCCTGCATCCCTGACTGGCACTGTTACTTCTTAGTTGACTGATAAATGATCCAATAGCTTAGTGTCCTCATCCCAAAGACAGTTCAACAGTTGTTATGCTTCGGGTCATGACAATGATTAATTAGCATTGTGTGTGAAGAGGTGATGGCTAGTTACCATAACTGACAGTGCTCTGTGTGATGTTATCATAACACAGTAAAGTGATTGGTTCAATAACATCTGAATCTGATTACCATATCATAGGCTGGAGTCACCTGTATGGGGTCTTTTGATTTATGCTTTAACTTTGGTGTTGTTGATGTGTGTTGTCTGTTGCTATTGTACAGGTATGTTATGGGACATATCTCCGTACTGAAGACATGTGCAATTTATTTGGGGTCAGATATGGAATCTGAAATATTAATGTAAAGAATTGGGGTATAAAAGGAAGTGGGTGTGGCTAATGTGTAGATGAGTGAAAAAGAAGCAGGTTAGCTATGAGGATCTGGATCCCTAGGTGAATGGGAGGGGTTACTTCCCTAGTAGGAGTTGGATCCCTAGGTGAATGGGAGGGGTTACTTCCCTTGTGGTGGGTTAAATTCTACAAAGGTCCTTTTTTTTTTCCTTCTCACAAATGCAGTCATTATGTTATCCCTGCAGTTTGAAGTAGTATTTATGCCCAGATGGCCAGAATATTGTCAAATAGTGTGCTTTCATAACAATTTGATCAGCTTACATTGAATACTCAGTTGTCCCTCACTGTTACCTCAGGAGCAGCAGGCTGGCAGTGTAATTTACATACAGGTCAAATTTGTTTGTGTTCTAAATTCTGTTATGATATAAACAATCTGTAGTTGACTGAATCACAGTATTACGGTACTTGCCAACAGATGGCCAACGTCTGGCAGTATTGTTGATAGTGTTTTATCTCTCAATATAGATGCCCTCACTAGTAGTTATGTTCCTGGCTATTTCCTCACTTCCTCACACTATTTCTTCCACCCAACATTTAGCTATGTGTTTGAATTTTTTGGCCTTGAATAAATGGCGTTATGGTCATTGACCTTGAATAAGTATGGTGTTATGGTCATTGCCCTTGAATACATATAGTCAAGTGTATTGTGGTGCTGTCTGGTGGAAGTATTAGGTGTGTGTCCAGGCTAAGGCCGTTTGCCATGTATTTGTGTTCTGTGGTCCCGCCACCCATTGTGGGCATGCATATCCATGTTGACGGAAGGTTGCGCAAGGTGGGGATGGGGACTAGGACTGCATTGATCATCAGGGTGGTTATTTACATGCACCAAGTTCTGAAGTGTTTTTGCTGTGAAAAGTATGTTGGATGGGTCAACTTATGGGGACACAACACACACACACACACACACACACACACACACACACACATGCATGCACATTGGATCGGGCAGTCAACACAGAGGCATGTACATCTAGATACTCAAGGAAGATATTTCATCATTTACAGCCTGATTATGCATATTGCTTGTATTAATACCCATGCAGTGCCAAACTGCAGGTCTCTGGTAAGCCAAACACACACACATGCATGCACATTGGATCGGGCAGTCAACACAGAGGCATGTACATCTAGATACTCAAGGAAGATATTTCATCATTTACAGCCTGATTATGCATATTGCTTGTATTAATACCCATGCAGTGCCAAACTGCAGGTCTCTGGTAAGCCAAACCTCTGAATTGGGCTCTGTTAAACTCAATTGTGTACACAGATTTGATTTAAGTCATGTTTGCATTCCCTGGCAACGTGATAATTAAAATCATTTGACTAAAGACAATGATATCATCTCATGAACCCTCTCTGGGCGGTCCTAGTGGTCCAGCAATAGTTTAAACACATACAGAAATCAGAGTCATAGAGGCATAGGTTGCAGCAAGGGGAGACCATAGAGGCATAGGTTGCAGCAAGGGGAGACCATAGAGGCATAGGTTGCAGCAAGGGGAGACCATAGAGGCATAGGTTGCAGCAAGGGGAGACCATAGAGGCATAGGTTGCAGCAAGGGGAGACCATAGAGGCATAGGTTGCAGCAAGGGGAGACCATAGAGGCGTAGGTTGCAGCAAGGGGAGACCATAGAGGCATAGGTTGCAGCAAGGGGAGACCATAGAGGCATAGGTTGCAGCAAGGGGAGACCATAGAGGCATAGGTTGCAGCAAGGGGAGACCATAGAGGCATAGGTTGCAGCAAGGGGAGACCATAGAGGCATAGGTTGCAGCAAGGGGAGACCATAGAGGCATAGGTTGCAGCAAGGGGAGACCATAGAGGCATAGGTTGCAGCAAGGGGAGACCATAGAGGCATAGGTTGCAGCAAGGGGAGACAGTAATCATTCAAAGACTTCTGACCACACTTTATGTTATGCCTCTCCCCATGCTATACTTATTGGAAGTGTAGACTAGACCAACCTGGCAGAAGTGAGTGGTGCCAAAAGTTACTAACTTATCAAATAAATTATTTTTTTAAAGGTATCTGACAACATATTTACTTCAGGGCTGTTTCAAAATTCATCTTATGAAGGTTATAGTCCAATGATGGAGTGGGAGGATCCTCTGGGAGTATCATGTAGGGGGTAGGAGTGTCATGTAGGGGGTAGGCTGTGGGGTAGGAGTGTCATGTAGGGGGTAGGCTGTGGGGTAGGAGTGTCATGTAAGGGGTAGGCTGTGGGGTAGGAGTGTCATGTATGGGGTAGGCTGTGGGGTAGGAGTGTCATGTAGGGGGTAGGCTGTGGGGTAGGAGTGTCATGTAGGGGGTAGGCTGTGGGGTAGGAGTGTCATGTAGGGGGTAGGCTGTGGGGTAGGAGTGTCATGTAGGGGGTAGGCTGTGGGGTAGGAGTGTCATGTAGGGGGTAGGCTGTGGGGTAGGAGTGTCATGTAGGGGGTAGGCTGTGGGGTAGGAGTGTCATGTAGGGGGTAGGCTGTGGGGTAGGAGTGTCATGTAGGGGGTAGGCTGTGGGGTAGGAGTGTCATGTAGGGGGTAGGCTGTGGGGTAGGAGTGTCATGTAGGGGGTAGGCTGTGGGGTAGGAGTGTCATGTAGGGGGTAGGTTGTGGGGTAGGAGTGTCATGGAGGGGCCTAGGTTGTGGGGTAGGAGTGTCATGGAGGGGGTAGGCTGTGAGGTAGGAGTGTCATGGAGGGGGTAGGCTGTGGGGTAGGAGTGTCATGGAGGGGCCTAGGTTGTGGGGTAGGAGTGTCATGGAGGGGGTAGGTTGTGGGGTAGGAGTGTCATGGAGGGGGTAGGTTGTGGGGTAGGAGTGTCATGTAGGGGGTAGGCTGTGGGGTAGGAGTGTCATGGAGGGGGTAGGCTGTGGGGTAGGAGTGTCATGGAGGGGGTAGGCTGTGGGGTAGGAGTGTCATGGAGGGGGTAGGCTGTGGGGTAGGAGTGTCATGTAGGGGGTAGGCTGTGGGGTAGGAGTGTCATGTAGGGGGTAGGCTGTGGGGTAGGAGTGTCATGTAGGGGGTAGGCTGTGGGGTAGGAGTGTCATGGAGGGGGTAGGCTGTGGGGTAGGAGTGTCATGTAGGGGGTAGGTTGTGGGGTAGGAGTGTCATGGAGGGGCCTAGGTTGTGGGGTAGGAGTGTCATGGAGGGGGTAGGCTGTGAGGTAGGAGTGTCATGTAGGGGGTAGGTTGTGGGGTAGGAGTGTCATGGAGGGGCCTAGGTTGTGGGGTAGGAGTGTCATGGAGGGGGTAGGTTGTGGGGTAGGAGTGTCATGGAGGGGGTAGGTTGTGGGGTAGGAGTGTCATGTAGGGGGTAGGCTGTGGGGTAGGAGTGTCATGGAGGGGGTAGGCTGTGGGGTAGGAGTGTCATGGAGGGGGTAGGTTGTGGGGTAGGAGTGTCATGGAGGGGCCTAGGTTGTGGGGTAGGAGTGTCATGGAGGGGGTAGGTTGTGGGGTAGGAGTGTCATGGAGGGGGTAGGTTGTGGGGTAGGAGTGTCATGTAGGGGGTAGGCTGTGGGGTAGGAGTGTCATGGAGGGGGTAGGCTGTGGGGTAGGAGTGTCATGGAGGGGGTAGGCTGTGGGGTAGGAGTGTCATGGAGGGGGTAGGTTGTGGGGTAGGAGTGTTATGGAGGGGGTAGGCTGTGGGGTAGGAGTGTCATGGAGGGGGTAGGTTGTGGGGTAGGAGTGTTATGGAGGGGCAGTTTTACATAAGCTATCTGATCATGGTTCTTGGGGCTTATCTAGCTGTTATGATTTCCATAGTCTGAGCTGGCTATAGGATACCCTTGGTCTGGCAGTATTGTTTGTAGATAAGACAGGGCAATGGCACACAGCACATGGTGGTTTGAGAAATTACATTTTTGTGATTGTGAGCTTCAGTTTGCAGCCAATATACCCTACAGTCAAGTGGTGGTGCCATGGCTGAGTGGTGGCATTTAAATGGCTAGACTCTTTGAGCTATATTCATAAAAGCAATCCAATTGCCCACCTTTGGTAGGACTTGGTACTTAGTCTTGTATTAAGAGCCATGTCACCAAAGCCTGGAATGCATGATATGGTAGATGGTGATGTGAGGAATGTTACCTGATGGAGGGCTTGGTGTGGGCGACGCCTCATGAAAGGAGAGATGGAGAAAGAGACGATTACATTGTTTTGGGGAATGGATTAAGTGCTGGAGTCATTGAGTGAGGGGAGGGTGGTGCTGGAGTCATTGAGTGAGGGGTGGATGGTGCTGGAGTCATTGAGTGAGGAGAGGATAGTGCTGGAGTCATTGAGTGAGGGGAGGGTGGTGCTGGAGTCATTGAGTGAGGGGAGGGTGGTGCTGGAGTCATCGAGTGAGGGGAGGGTGGTGCTGGAGTCATTGAGTGAGGGGAGGGTGGTGCTGGAGTCATTGAGTGAGGGGAGGGTGGTGCTGGAGTCATTGAGTGAGGGGAGGGTGGTGCTGGAGTCATTGAGTGACGGGAGGGGATGTGTCAGACTTCATCTATCAAGAGTGTTTGGAGAATTGTTGGGGACATGGCTGTATATGATACCGTTGTGCCCATAAGGGAAGATGGTACTGTTGGAACCACTGATTACAATTATTGTGAACCCATTGTTCAGGAATAGGTGTGGCTTGTTACATGCCCCATCACATCTGTCAAGGCTGGCTGGCTGGCTAGATGTTCTATCTTTGAGGACAAATATGTATTTTAATAACTGGCTGTGTCATGACAGTGAGCTGAGATAGAGTGTGGGTGGAGGAGTGAAGGGATGGAGCAGTGGAGGGATGGATCTTGTGTAGTGTGGAGGGAGTGGAGGGATGGGTCTTGTGTAGCGTGGGGAGTGGAGGGATGGGTCTTGTGTAGTGTGGAGGATGGATCTTGTGTAGTGTGGAGGGATGGGTCTTGTGTAGTGTGGAGGGATGGGTCTTGTGTAGTGTAGAGGGATGGGTCTTGTGTAGTGTGGAGGGATGGATCTTGTGTAGTGTGGAGGGATGGGTCTTGTGTAGTGTGGAGGGATGGGTCTTGTGTAGTGTGGAGGGATGGGTCTTGTGTAGTGTGGAGGGATGGGTCTTGTGTAGTGTGGAGGGATGGGTCTTGTGTAGTGTGGAGGGATGGGTCTTGTGTAGTGTGGAGGGATGGGTCTTGTGTAGTGTGGAGGGATGGGTCTTTTGTAGTGTGGAGGGATGGGTCTTGTGTAGTATGGAGGGATGGGTCTTGTGTAGTGAAGACTGCACAAGAGATGATAATGTTTAGCATGTAGTGTGATGAGGGAGAGGCTGTCCATGTAATGTGGGGGGGGGGGGGAGAGGCTGTCCATGTAGTGTGGGGGGGGGGGAGAGGCTGTCCATGTAGTGTGGGGGGGGGGAGAGGCTGTCCATGTAGTGTGGTGGGGGGGAGGCTCCATGACCTTTACTCCTCTGTCCTTATAGTTTGGACGCAAACAAGGATTGTTTTCAGAGGCATGTATGTACTGTGACCTGAGTTTGGAGCAAAGAATGAAGATTTTTAAGGTGAGGTGAAGTTGTGTTATGTAATCAGAACATTGGGGGGGAGGGGGACGACTTGTCTAGCTTGTCAGAACATTGGGGGGAGAGGGGGTTTGTCTAGCTTGTCAGAATATTGGGGGAAGAGGGGGGCTTGATTAGCTTGTCAGAATATTGGGGGAAGAGGGGGGCTTGATTAGCTTGTCAGAACATTGGGGGGGCTTTTCAAAACATTGGGGAAGAGGGGGGCTTGATTAGCTTGTCAGAACATTGGGGGGGCTTTTCAAAACATTGGGGAAGAGGGGGGCTTGATTAGCTTGTCAGAACATTGGGGGAAGAGGGGGGCTTGATTAGCTTGTCAGAACATTGAGGGGGCTTGTCAGAACATTGGGGGAAGAGGGGGGCCTGATTAGCTTTTCAAAACATTGGGAGGAGAGGGGGCTTGATTAGCTTGTCAGAACATTGGGGGGCTTGTCAGAACATCGGGGGAAGAGGGGGGCTTGATTAGCTTTTCAGAACATTGGGGGGGCTTTTCAAAACATTGGGGGGGGGGGGAGGCTTGTCTAGCTTGTCAGAACATTGGGGGGGGGGGGAACTTGATTAGCTTGTCAAGAACTTGCACAATGTTCCTCAACTGATATTAGGACTAGTCCTCAGTACTATTAGAGTGTTTTTTGTTGCTATAGTTACATGCAGCATGCACATTTGGTGTCAAAACTAAGGGACGAGGGACTTCTTATCCTGTGTTGGAACTGTTGTGTTGAGCTTGGCTAATGGATGATGTTTTGTGTTTGTTGATCTTTGATAGTTTCACCTCACTCTTCATATGCAGCATGCTTGTGAGGGACAATTTGATAGCAATGTGGCATTGAGAGAAAAATTGGAAAAATTGTTGCCTGAAGTTCAAGTACAGCCTATTGGTTATGACAGAGATGGCCAGAGACATTGGTTCTTCAAGGTATTGAAATTGTCATTTTAATTTGTTTCCTATTAGTGTCTTAACTGAACAGGACATGTATGGAGACTTGCGCCTCTATGCTGAAAGGGAATATGATCAATTTCCTGCTGATGAAAGTGTGTGGGATCTGGTGTGCAGGTGAGATGATGATGGGGATATAGTGTGGGTGCTATGGTGATGATGGGGATATAGTGTGGGTGCCTTATTAGAGGGGGTGTGGCATACTGGTGAATATTGCTTGAGAGGTCTTTGTTGTGTCATATTTGAAAGGAGACAGTCAGCAGATGAAGGTTAGATGTTTAACCTTTTTGGCTGTTTCTTTGTTCCCACGGTGTGTGTGTGTGGCATTGACTTTGAACTGTAGAGCCAGTTGCTACGGCTTATCCGTAGGTGGCCAGAGGGGTAGCCATGGCAACCTTTGTGTTACTGCGGCTTTTACTTTTACATCAGTGAGGGACCATGCAGTGTGTGTGTGTGTGTGTGTGTGTGTGTGTGTGTGTGTGTGTGTGTGTGTGTGAGGTGACCACCATGTACAGTGTGATTGTGGTAACATGTTACAGGTTGGTTTTTAGACTGACCATGTGGTGTAGTCGAGCCACAGAAATGCACTCGTGTCCATCCAGTTGCGTCCATTCAGATGTGTTAACGTGCACACAGGACTATTGAAGACTTGGTCAGCTATATTGCTAAACTGGAATCCAGGGCTCTCCTTCCTCCTACCTTTGATGGGTGCCCAGACCATACGCATGGTATCTGTGATGGGACCACTTCACTATCAGCTAGTCACAGTGTGGACCCATCAGGTGGAGGGTCTGGGGACCAGGCAAATGTGCAGTGCAGAGTTGGTAGAAAGAAGAGAAAAGACAAGATGGTCTCTGAGAGGGGCTCTGGTGGGAGGGGCTCTTGTGGGAGGGGCTCTGGTCCTATGTTAGGTGTGGGCTGCATCAAATGCCACCAGGATTCTGATTATGCACAGGTATGTGTGTGTGTGTGTGTGTGTGTGTGTGTGTGTGTGTGTGTGTGTGTGTGTGTGTGTGTGTGTGTATGTGTGTGTATGTGTGTATGTGTGTGTGTGTATGTGTGTGTGTGTGTGTGTGCATCATCTGTTGATGTGGCTGGCAGTACATAATCTCTGCTCCTTTATTTGCCTTAGCTATTGTTGTGTGACATCTGTAACAGGGAATGTCACACATACTGCCAGTATCCTGTGCTGTGGTGTGTCCCTCAAGGTACATGGGTGTGTCCACTGTGCAGTGAGGTAAGCCTGTAGATAATCAGGGTTCATTCTATTGAGCAAGGGTGGGCTCTCTGTTGTAGGTTCCCCACAACGTTCCCCCAATGTCCCCTCATATTTCCCCCAATTCCCCCTCAGCATACAACAATTTCCGCAGCCTTGTTCTGATGCAGCATAGTTTTTGAAGAACACTTCTCTTTGTTTGTTCATTAAGGCAATTATTGTCAACCTTCTGGGCTGCCTGGACAGTCACATTGTTTGCTGCATTAGTTGGGGAAAGTAGGAAGGGGAGTGGACTGTGTGTGTCTGGATCTGATATTGGTTTGCTCATTGTAATAGACATGCAATTGTAATGTCTGCTCTGTGTGTGTGTGTGTGTGTGTGTGTGTGTGTGTGTGTGTGTGTGTGTGTGTGTGTGTGTGTGTGCGTGCGTGTTGTGTGTGTGCGTGCGTGTGTGTATTTTCATTTTAGGCATTCTTATTTTATCTGATTACTGCAGCAATATCATGTCTGCTTACGGGTGTAAGCTGGTTGGTTGGGTCAGAGGTAATAGAACCTCATAGTTGGTGTGGTGTGTTGTGTGTGGGGGGGGGGTGCTTGACTTTGGAGGAACAAGGGTAACAGCTGTCTACTTGCAGCAGGGAGGTACAGTGTCTTGTGTATAATTGACCAAAGGCCCTCCCTTGTTGGGGTCACAGAGTATACTAGTGTTCATTATATTCTGTGAATTTTTCAGTGACTGGCCAAACTATGTGGCAACCTTCATCTGTAGGTGTGCTCACTGCAGTAGTGTGTGGATAGGTGTACTCACTGCAGTAGTGTGTGGATAGGTGTGCTTACTGCAGTAGTGTGTGGATAGGTGTGCTCACTGCAGTAGTGTGTGGATAGGTGTGCTCACTGCAGTAGTGTGTGGATAGGTGTGCTCACTGCAGTAGTGTGTGGATAGGTGTGCTCACTGCAGTAGTGTGTGGATAGGTGTAAATGCCCCTGCCCTGTAGTGTATGGTGAGATGTGCTGCTGCCTTTGCATGTGGATTGTAAGGAACCCAGGGAAGTGGTCCTTTGCCCTGCATTGTATGGGGGAGAGGTTGTACCAATTGGACTCTGGCTACACCTGTGTGCACACACCACACAAATACCACACAAATACACCACACACACACACATACACATACACACAAATACACACACACACACACACACACACACACACACACACACATACATACACACACACACACACACACACACACACACACACACACACACACATATGCAGCAGGCTTTGTTGAAAAGTTTAAAAGCAGAGCACATTATTTTGGTGGAGACCAGGGTTCTGCAGGAAGAGGCTGTGGAGAAAACCAAGCGCAAAGCTGTTAGGTATGTGTGTGCATTGTAATAGCATATGGATTTCAGAAGATGTTTCCTCTTTGTGAAGGCTCCAGCGAAGTGGTGTGCTCTTACAGAATATTATTGAAGTGAGTTGAGGGGGGTGGGCAATGAGGAGGTGGGGGGTGAGGATGAAGGTGGGCAATGAGGAGGTGGAGGGGTGAGGATCAAGGTGGGCAATGAGGAGGTGGAGGTGAGGATCAAGGTGGGCAATGAGGAGGTGGGGGGTGAGGATGAAGGTTGGCAATGAGGAGGTGGAGGGTGAGGATGAAGGTGGGCAATGAGGAGGTGGAGGGGTGAGGATGAAGGTGAGCAATGAGGAGGTGGAGGGGTGAGGATGATGGTAGGTAGTGAGGAGGTGGAGGGGTGAGGATGAAGGTAGGCAATGAGGAGGTGGAGGGGTGAGGATGAAGGTTGGCAATGAGGAGGTGGAGGGGTGAGGATGAAGGTGGGCAATGAGGAGGTGGAGGGGTGAGGATGAAGGTAGGTAGTGAGGAGGTGGAGGGTGAGGATGAAGGTGGGCAATGAGGAGGTGGAGGGGTGAGGATGAAGGTAGGTAGTGAGGAGGTGGAGGGTGAGGATGAAGGTGAGCAATGAGGAGGTGGAGGGGTGAGGATGAAGGTAGGTAGTGAGGAGGTGGAGGGTGAGGATGGGGTTGCAATGGTGGCATGCTCATGTTGAAATCAATGATTTGAGTTTTGTGGCAGTGATAAGATGAGAGTGTGATACTGTATTGCAGACTTAAGGTCTTGTCCACTCTGTGTTTACTTGTTGGTAAATGTGTTTGTTTGCTGTTTGGTCGTGTGATTGTTGGTGATGTTTTATTTGTGGTTTAAGTGTTGATAGTTTGGTTTTTGGTATCCAGTGGTAGTGACAGGGGTCCTTACAGTGCATGCAACAACCACTGCCAGTGTTTGTTCTGCACCAGCTGGTGAGACTGTGGTTCCAGGCCAGCTACAGTGTTGGTTATTGAAACAGTAAAACTCCTTTTGCGTAACCTTCAAGGATTGTTTATTCCAGGTTGCTATGGTTACTATAGGGGAATGGGCAGGTTATGCATAACCATGTATTGAAGATATTAAAATGTAGCACCTGTGCTCCCTGGCCAGCAGGATGAAGGATGTTCTGGAAGGTCCAGAAGAACAAGGAAAGCCATTGATTATGCCAGTCTCAATGACTTCTACTTGCCACCTCTTGGACCTGAAGATTATGTTTCACCTTTTGTTGGCAGCAATGATGTAATGAATAGCAATGATGTAGCAGATACCAGCGCTCTTCCAATGCGACAGTCACAAAGGCTGAAGGGAAGTAAAGTGGATGTTCATAGACCACTTGAACTGCTCACCTCTGACAGCCAGGTCACCTTTCATGAACAAGTCACCCTTGATGCCCAGATTACTGACAATAAAGTCACCAGTGATGAACAAGTCACCCCTGGCAGTGTTGGACAGGCCACCTCCAATGGTCAAGATACAACCATACATGATGTCTGTGCTCATGCACTTGCACAAGAGGTATTGCCACATTTGGGAGTATCACCACTCAGTGAGAATGTTCAGCAAGTCGTCTGTGCTTTAGGAAATAGTCCTAAACATTCATAGCCCTCACTTGACAAGAAGACTGTCTTGCTATGATGTCACCTTGCCTGTTTGTTCTACCAGTAGTAACTAAACTGGCAATCACATGACATTATTGGTCTGTATGTGTTCGTGCATTGCTACTTGTGTGTGAGTCTTCAGTGTTGCCCACTTCTGTGTTGTCTTGTGTATGTTCACTATTTATTACTTACTGGAAAGCACCTACCTTTTTTATTTTAATTTTAGTGATATAATGATATTAAACGGTTAAGTAACCTAATACTCGCACTTGGAGCCAAATTAGTCAACTCCCACATGGAGTTTCAGAAAAACGACGTTAGCAGTAGGTTATCACATTACTGGTATCAGTACCGTGGCCGTAACGACTTGCTATTCTTGGAAATATCCACGAGTTTATGTCGGATCAGGACGGTGCATTTTTTTACCAAATGTACAAAAAGCAAAACCACAAACCATGTGTTTATGTAATCATCATTTAAATTAGTCAACTCTGGCCCGTACGTCGACCTCGGGAGAACGATTGGTCCACTGAATAACGACTTCCCGTCAACAATAACGCTATTAATTATTTTGGTCTGTGTAACTTGCACCACACACCTTGTGCGCTTTCGCCTATTTTATTCATTTCGTACGGTCGGCTAATTACTATTTATTTCCCCAGTTAAGTTTTACGGACAGCAAATACGTCATTTTACCACAGAACAGATGAACAATCACTACATCGAAGAACAGAACATGAAAAAAAAAAAAAAAAAAACCTAAAATTTTGTTTCGAGTACTACCTGAATAGTTCAGTGCTGTGGGGCAGTCTATTGTTGGATTATCGAAGGGGGGAGGGGTTCGTCTTTCTTTACAAGTAGAGCGGTAGCAGTAGCTGGCAGCAAGTGAACTTTTGAATGGTCTTATCCACCAGATTGACAGCGAAGCTCAGACTGCTAGCTGGTTACGCTTTAAAAAGGAGAGGGGTGTGAGGAAAAAAAAAAAAAGCCAGAAGTTGGAGGAAAATAAATATAACAGCTGCCTTCCTTTGAATGTGTACGAGAAATATAAGAGTACCAGTGGTTTTTGGGGTAGTGAAATAGATCCTACAATACAGCATCAAAGTCCTAAATGAGATGCTGCAGAGGAACAGTACTTCCAGCAGAGTCAAGCAAAGTCTCGCTGCTCGAAGTGAACATTACACCCGACGAGAAATCGCTGCAGCTGTTCGTAGAGGCAAGCAGTTTGAAATCTGATTCGGGTCCTTCCAGTCCGACAGCCGATGAAGTATCATCCAAGTAGACATTGATGAAGCTGTTGATGTCATTTTCGCCGCTCGAGTCTGCGCTAGCAACACTCTCATCTTTGCCGAGCATAGTGCAGGAGTCGACGCTCTCCACTGGTGAACTCACGCCCTTCGTGGGGCTATTGACGCCCGTATCAAGGTGAGGGGGACACTGATTGAAGGATAATGGAAGGTTGGGATTGGATCCGTTCGTTCCATAAGTAGGAGTGTCTCCGTAGCTCAGCATAGGGTGGTGGTAGCCATCCTGCATCCCGTAGCTGTTGCAATGACTGGTGTAGCCGTTTACGGGAGAACACGACCCCCAATGCGATGCCTGGGCGTAGCCACCTCGACCAGCAGCGTAAGACGCGCTGGTCGGGCTCAGGCAAGCGTACCCGCCATAAGCGTACGGGCCAGGCGGGGATGAAGTGGAGTAGTACCGGCTTCCGTAAGCGCTGTCGGCTCGCTGCATAGGGTACTGCGGCTGCCCCGTCCAAAGCGGTCTGCCGGGCACACCAGGAGCCGCCAACTGCGGGAGGGCGCTGGGTCGTTGGTGATAGTAGGGACCGTAAGGTGACACGCCCATTTCCATGGGGAACCTTCTTAGCGGTTGCTGCTTCTTGCGCTTAGGCTTGTACTTGTAGTTCGGATGCTTCTTCATGTGCGCCTCCCGCAGTCGCTTGGCCTCCTCAATGTACGGCCGCTTCTCTTCGTCTGATAAGGCTTTCCATTGCGCACCAAGCCTTTTGCTTATCTCAGAGTTGTGCATCTTTGGGTTCTCGTCTGCTATTTTCTTCCTCATCTTGCGAGACCACACCATGAAGGCGTTCATGGGACGTTTTACCTTGTCATCGTCCTCCTCTCCACTGTTGTGCGGGGACTGGCGATCTTCGGACGGCTGTACGCCGTTGAGAGGGTAGCTGTACGATGACGGTGTGCTGAGAGACATAGCTGGTAAGTGCATTACTGTTGTAAAATTTGCCACTGAGCGACCACTGATCAAGTCTTCTGGGTACGAATTGCAATGCTCTTCTCCGTTCGCTTGCAGAGCAGGAATATCTTTCTTCAACAAAACACTGACTTCTAACTCTTCGAGCATAACGATATGTCTGCAACTGATTTTCTCATCACTTTTATACGCCTCGCCGTTGTTAGAATCGTGAAGATTAATTCAATTAGAGCGTACGTCATCATGTGAAATCTAGGCATGCGTAGGTAACCTATGGCAAGGGGGCGTGGGCAGGGAGCTATGTACATCACAGTAACGCGCTTGACTTGCTTTTCTGCGTCATCAAGAACACACGGTTTTGCTACAAGAAGCCATCGTCAAGGGGGTTGTGTTTGGTTTGTGTAAAGGTCGGCTCTAGTTGCATAAGGAGGCGGGCGGGCGAGAGGTGAGAAACGTTGCAGACCGTACCAGTTTACCACTTCTAAACGACATGCAAAGCAGCTAATTGATCTTGGTCACACTCGTCACGGGTGTTCCCATGGCTTATAACGCCTTGTTTACGCGCAGGCGACAATCCGTACGTGTGTCAGAGCAATTTCTCAAAGATTCGGAGCTGAAAGAGTTGTGTTGTAAGCAATACTCGAGTATAAATCTGATGCATATATCTGGTATTTTTAAAAAAGAAAAAAAAAAAAGAAAAAAAAAACAAATTTCATAAACACATTCACAACATAGTGTTGCTGCACACACACACACACACACACACACACACACACACAAGATCAGATAAGCCTCATGTAGCCTTTGCATTGATTGTCAGTGTTGGGGCTGAAAAATGTCTGCTTATGGGACGATGATGGCTGGAATCCTTCCGCATAAAAATTCTGTTGAGCAGTATTAAAGTCCTTCTGACATTGAGAACCACAAAACCTTCCATCTCAATTATCTAATGTGCATGAATGGAGAGTAAGAGAGAGAGAGAGAGAGAGAGAGAGAGAGAGAGAGAGAGAGAGAGAGAGAGAGAGAGAGAGAGAGAGAGAGAGAGAGAGAGAGAGAGAGAGAGAGAGAGAGAGAGAGAGAGAGAGAGAGAGAGAGAGAGAGAGAGAGAGAGAGAGAGAGAGAGAGAGAGAGAGAGAGAGAGAGAGAGAGAGAGAGAGAGAGAGAGAGGTAGGAGTGATGTGTGTGGGGTGGGGAGTTGGGATCATGTCATAGTGTCAGAGGACAAGTCCCACCAATGGGCTTGCAGAGGGTTCAATAGGTGCATACACAACCCTCTTCATACCGGGTCAGCAAGGTGCTGCCAGCTCAAGCAGGTCCTCCAGGTGTATAGTCCTCTCGTATATGGCTTTCTGACTGCCTAAATGATGGAAGAAAGCTCATGGCTCCATGCTCTGACTTACAGCTCAGAACAGGCAGACAGGGGAAAGATGGGTGGGTGGGTGGATGGGTGGGGAGTAATGTTTAAGTGAATAGAACGAGAGGATGTGGGAGGGGGACTGGTATTGAGGATGTGGGCGGGGGACTGGCTTGGGAGGGAATGGTATCAAGGATGGAGCAATATCTGCCAAAATACATGCCATGTCCATTCAGACAGGCTTAGTTACAGGAGACATTCCGCCCACCTACACTTATCTGTATGGAGGTGCGTGGGGGTGTGTGTGTGTGTGTGTGTGTGTGTGTTGTGTGTGTGTTTTGTGCTGTACGTGTTCAGTTCCAACACCAGTCGTGTATGCTACCCACCAGTCTCCTTGGAAGTGACACTGAGTAGTTAATTCATTCAATTACACACATTATTCACAGGTACCTACCAGCCAGACACCCCTCTTCCTCCCCCCCCCCCCCCCCCCCCCCCCCCCCCCCTGGCTGGCATCAACATTCCTTCATCCACTGATTCACTCACACACCACACTACCCTCCCTCCACTCAACTACACCCCCTCCACACACCACTCCTCCACTCAACTACACTCCCTCACACACACCACACTACCCTCCCTCCTAGGGTTCATAGCTGGGAACAATGCAGGAGCACTGCATAAATTCATTGATACCATTAATATCATTAGTGGTTAGAGTTCTCATATGCTCACGTGAGCATGCAATAACACGTGTGACTAAGCACCTGTTAACCTGTGCATGTGCCACACACACACACACACACACACACACACACACACACACACACACACACACACACACACACATGTGATCATTAGGTGGATAATAATTATGAAAGCTTCCATGGTTTCCCACTTCCAAGAGAAGGTTGGGAAGGAGTGCCCAGGGTGTGATGGTGTGGGGGAGTGCCCAGGGTGTGATGGTGTGGGGGGAGTGCCCAGGGTGTGATGGTGTGGAGGAGTGCCCAGGATGTGATGGTGTGGAGTGCCCAGGATGTGATGGTGTGGAGTGCCCAGGATGTGATGGTGTGGATGAGGAGTTCCCAGGGATGTGATGGTGTGGAGGAGGAGTTCCCAGGATGTGATGGTGTGGGGGGAGTGCCCAGGGTATTAGCTTCCTGGGTGCACTTTGAATTACAAGACAGCAACAGGGTTAAAGGCATTCCAACCATCAGACAGCCCCAGCCCACCCTGCAATACCTTAGCTTAGTGTGGTAACTATGGATACTGCCATTAAAAAGCAATTTGTTACCAACATGGTGGGCACAACACAGTTAATTTCACATCAGCACAGTGTCAACAAAGCTCCATGGGGTTACAGCTCCACACAACACCAAGTACAAATATACTTCTCCCGTCTTCTCTCATAATTTGATTCCTTCCTCCCCTCCCCACCCCTCCTCTCCTCCCTCCTCTCCTCCCCATCCCTCTCAATTAGCATTTTGCTCCAAGTTCAATAAGGATGGAGCCTACCTCCCTCACCCCAACCTCACCCAAACCCTAAGTAACAGCAAATGACATCATTAGTGTTAATGCAGCAAATTATTGAATTTATGTAAATGCAAATTTAAGACTTAAAAGGCATAGCACTCTCTGTGTGTGTGTGTGTGTGTGTGTGTGTGTGTGTGTGTGTGTGTGTGTGTGTGTGTGTGTTTGTGTGTGTGTGTTTGTGTGTGTGTGTGTGTGAGGGAAGGGAAAATGGGAGGTGGGAAGGAATTAAACTTGCACACGAAATGGAAATATGTCATGCTGTGTGTGTGGGAGAACCAGTTAGTGGAGAGTGTGACTTCACTAAGCTCAGGTTTCAGACCACAGTAGACCATATCAGACCAGACACACCAAATATGAGTTATGAGTAACAGTACATCAAAAATAATTCTTCATTCTTCGCAACCACAAAACAAACACATCCATCACTTGTGGTACCTGCCACAATCCCAGCTTCTAAATGGCCAAAGCTAGTGCTCTGTGTTTAAGCCATGTTCTTACATAAACACCTCACACACAACACACATCTTTGAAGTACATCTAAATCCTTAGACTATAGCCGAGACAACAGAAGCCACACCTCCTTAAGCAGTACCATTTATAGTGCCAGCAATGTACACCACCCAAACGTCAGTAAAGATAAATACATACATATGTACCGACTACCCCAAGGACAAACGTGTGTGTTAGGATCTCATGTGGCTGCAGTATAACACGTACCTTTGCGATGCATTGCAATGTTATAAATTCCTGGGTCTGGGCAAGAAAAGACATACTGGATGGATGTCCTCCTGAGCATGATGGACATAGAGGGGGAAGAGGGTGAGAATGATGATAATCCCTCAACTCCCTCCCCTCACCTCTGAGCTGGGATGCCAGGAGACTCCAAAATCACCCCTTCCTTCTCCAGCTGCGTGTGGGTGAAACGGTATGTTCCACGGGTTTTCTTAAACAAATAGGATCCAGACTGCTGAGGTTAGTGGAGACATCTAAAATACCGCAACTGCACAATTAATTATTAATAACCAACTGGTTAAAACAATGAGATCATAACAAGCAAACATAGATGGCAGGGAAAAGTGGGGACAAAGGTGTGTATAGGCGTTCAGAGCTGGCCATTCCGCTGTGAACAATACACTGGCAGAAGTGATACATCTTTTCCCAACAACAACCAGCTACTGTTGTTGTGCAGAACTGAAAACAAAGGTATTCCAATTAGAGTGCAGTACTAACCAATTCTCCAACTTTTGCTCTGACTGCATTAAGGTATTCTGAAATCAAGCGAGAGAGAGAGAGAGAGAGAGAGAGAGAGAGAGAGAGTGAGAGAGAGAGGAGTAATTAAAGAGATCACAGTATGTATTTCAAAGAGCTAAAACAGACCATATAAAAAACATGAAATTTCCTTGCCACAGCTGAATAGCAGTCTTGTACCCATTACATGAGGTTCCTTTCAGCAATGTGAATAGATGGATCTCCCTTGTGTTGTTAAGTGCTAAAACCAGTTCTGCTACAGACTCAATGAGCTCTCACATGTCCCCACAATACCTCTACAAGCCTCAAGCATTAGGTGCCTCCATCAAAACAAGTAACATAGCTACTGATCTCACTCACACCATACGTGCAACCTTTAAAGCTGTTGCCTGCACCCACCCATCACATGCACCCTCACATGCACAGACCCACCCCTTCACACGCACATACCCACCCATCACATGCACACACACACACATACCCACCCATCACATGCACACACACATCAATGCACCCTCACATGCACAGACCCACCCTCACATGCACAGACCCGCCCATCACATGATCAAATAGTGCACTCCTAAAATAACACACAAGGCTCAACAGATGCACTGCCTTAAGGATGCCCACTACCTTGGAGCTATTGACACAAGCTAACAAACAGCCTGTACATTGCTTGAACCCAGACAAAGCATGAACTCCAACGCAACACAGATACCAATGCATGGCAACCACACACAACAACGGAAGAGAATAAACACAGAGGAATTTGGTACGCAACAATCCATTATGCTGTATTTGGCCACTACAACTAATGTTTGTGCTATGCAGTGGTGTAGACTACCCGAACATAGGCCCTTATGCGTGTTGCCCCACCCACATCCCCTCCCACGGCATAGGCCCTTATGCGTGTTGCCCCACCCACATCCCTGTGCTGCCCCACCCACATCCTCCCTCCCCACGTACCGTTGTATGCGTCCTGCTGTTCTTGCAAATATTGAGCATGTGCAAGTAGTGCCTATGTGGGTGAGATATGTGGGTGAGATATGTGGGTGTGAGGTGTATGTTGTATATATAACAGTCATTAATAACAATCATTAATAACATACTTAACATATAAATCACTGCTTAGCACAACACTTGGTAACAAATAACAGTATTGCCTAGCAACAAGCCTTCCCTTTCCCTCCTCCCATGAGCTGCACCATCGTTAGACCTCCTCCTCCCCATTTCTTCTTGGCTACAAACAGACCTCCTCCACACCCAACCTCAGGGCACCCACAGATTATCACAATCTAGCACAAAGCATATCAACGGAGGCTCTCAAAAGGTCTGAGAAAAAGCTGTTTTCAATGATAGATTAGTTATTTTTGTGTGGAGGATCAAGGCCCTATAACTGCTTTGATCCAGCCCAATCACCACTGTACGCTCCCAAACATCAAATGCATTTGCACTCTCTTCCATCACAGAGGGTCCAGGGTCCCATGCTGTGCCCATCCTTATGGGGACGAGGTGATAACAGCCATAAACCACTAACCTCTATTGATGCAACACACAGTCAGACTTTGTGGAGAGATGACCAGAGAGGAGGGAGGGGAGGGGGGTCTGATTGTGGTATAATCCTATTTCCTAGCAGGGATATAGGTCTTGTGGTTTGAAACGCTTCAGCACTGGAAGTGGATTGTGGTGGGCGTTGCCCCTCCTACCCATATCCGCAAATCACTTGCCAGAGATGGACATCCCCCCACCCACCCCCCACCCCCCCTCACCCATAACCACTAAGCTTCCCTTCTTCCCTCTCTCTCACCACAACATGGGATAGTGGCAGGATGATATTGGGGTCACATCTGGGTGGGCGGTTATATTAACCACACACCCATCCTGCGTTGCTGGAACAGATCAAAGGCTATCGGGTTGCAGTTAAGCTATGCATAACGCAGCAAGGTCTGGTAGCTGGCAGACCACCCTGCTCATATTACATAGCTATCGTACCAAAGGATGCTATATAATTTGCACGTATGCACACACGCAAACTTACATAACTGCATACAGACATGCTCA
>OY811985.1:430000-515000 GCA_963681505.1 Eunapius fragilis
CCGGCATACACCCGGCATACACCCGGCATACACCCGGCATACACCCGGCATATATGGGTCAACTTATTCGACATGTTGTCTGCAACCCAATCACCAAACGATTAGTAAGTTTTAGTGCATTTGAGTTGCAAGGCAACTAGTCAGAGGAGGAGGAGGAGGGGAGGAGGGAGGAGGAGAGGGGAGGAGGAGAGGGGAGGAGGAGGAGAGGGGAGGAGGAGGAGGAGGAGAGGGGAGGAGGAGGAGAGGGGAGGAGGAGGAGGAGGAGAGGGGAGGAGGAGAGGGGAGGAGGAGGAGAGGGGAGGAGGAGGAGAGGGGAGGAGGAGGAGAGGGGAGGAGGAGGAGGAGAGGGGAGGAGGAGGAGAGGGGAGGAGGAGGAGAGGAGGAGGAGGAGGAGAGGGGAGGAGGAGGAGGAGAGGGGAGGAGGAGGAGGAGGAGGAGAGGGGAGGAGGAGGAGGAGGAGGAGAGGGGAGGAGGAGGTGAGAGAGAAATATATCTTGCTGGGTGGGGTGGGGGGTGGGGGGTGGGGGGGGAGGAGAAGGAAGCATAGAGATGAGTAGCAGCACATGACTATGCCTAAGAGATTATGTAGATCAGGTGGTTTAGTAAACCCACGTAAAGGTGAAAGCTGTAGTGGTTACAATACAGTGTACAACAAGGGTCCCCATGTTGATCAATTTCACCTCATAATGAAACCAGACGCTCCAATTGACCAATGGTATAGTCTGGGCCATTTCAGCTCCACCCCTTCCCCACATCCTCTGTTACATTGCAACTCACCATCTTAAGCAGTCGAATAAGGAGGTGTCTACAGTGCCTGCAGATAACACTGCTATCACCAGGGGCTCCCCCTACTCCCACAGCTGCTGGGAGAAGGGGCATGTCTGGCCCTGAAATGCAAAAAGCAGGGCAGATGATAGACCTTGGAGTTTGGCAATTAGAGTACACTTTAGTCTAGTGAATTTGATGAACTAGCTGATCAGTTGGCAAACCTAATACAACTGTTGAAATGCAATAAGAGTAATTTGAAGATTCATTAAGTAATGACACACTCAGTTGCAAAATACTATCTCTCTCTCTCAAGCCCCCATAGCTGCTTAAGGAGTTAAATCTTACCTCTGCCTCAAGCACTTCCCATTAACACAAGAAAGTGTGAAGCGCCCCACCCTTATGCATCCGATGTAATGTGAAAATAGATAAAGTGTGCTTAATGTCCTATGACAATAGGGAGACATGTCTAACATGTTGTATCTGGTACAAGTTTAGGGATGGAATATTTGTATAGTACAAGATGCTAAAAGGGAAGACCATAACAGACCACAGACCAGTACAAGAGGCATAAGATAAGGACCATGTTTGGTGAGGTATAAGGTTAGGACCATGTTCTGTGAGGCATAAGATAAGGACCATGTTTGGTGAGGTATAAGATAAGGACCATGTTCTGTGAGGTATAAGATTAGGACCATGTTCTGTGAGGTATAAGATTAGGACCATGTACCCATCACACAACTGCATAACTCCTACTTTCCACAAGAGCACACACACACACACCCTCTCTCTCCCTCTCTCTCACTGGGTATGGTAGTAGCAGACTGTATTAGCTCCAGTCTGACCACCATCTGTTGTGAGGCCATTCCCTCAGGTGGAGGGGGTAGCTCTCTCAAGATGCCACACAGTTCATCATTTGGTGCCATCTAGAGAATCAGATAGGAAAGACCACTAATAGTTAAAACAAGGAAGGGATAGTCAATTAACCAGATTATGCAATTAGATTACATAACACAATGGTAGGAGTGAATTCCTGACCCTCCAATGCTTCCAAGAAATATCCTGGCAATGTGGAATAGCTTACAATCCCAATGCGTCAGGTTGCAGGGATTTTATGTCAAACTTATAACACATTCTTGCCAGTCCTTTTCTTGTGTATCAGGTGGCCATACTGTGCAGTCCAATTGATGCTATTATGTGTCCACTGATATGCATTCTCCCCCCCCCCCCCCCCACATACACACACACCCATGGCTCTCGCTCTCCCCCTCCCGCATACATGGCTCCCCCACATACATGGCTCCCCCACATACACACACCCCCATGGCTCTCCCCCCCACACACACACATGGCTCCCCCACATACACACACACCCATGGCTCTCCCCCCCCCCCACACACATGGCTCCCCCACACACACACACACCCATGGCTCTCCCCCCCACACACACACATGGCTCCCCCACATACACACACACCCATGGCTCTTCCCCCCACACACACACCCCCCCATGGCTCTCCCCCCCCCACACATACATGGCTCCCCCACATACACACACCCATGGCTCTCCCCCCCCCACATACACACACCCATGGCTCTCCCCCCCCCACATACACACACCCATGGCTCTCCCCCCCCCACATACACACACCCATCACCAAGGTATATGACTACCTACAATGGCAGTAATATCAACCATAAGTGGATGCTCAGTGCGCTAGTTTTAATTAATATACCAAATATATACACCCACACTACCACCCTCACTACCACACCCACTGCCACACCCACCAAAAAATTGCCTTTACTTACAATATCTTTCTCATATCTGAGCAGCAAGGAATGGATCAGGGCCATCTCACTGAGAGCAATGTTGATGTGAATGTCTTTACGACAGAGAGCAATATACTCCTCTAACTGAAGGAGGGAGGAGGGAGGAGGGAGGATGATATGATAAATGAATACCAGGTGGTCAAATTACCTGAAGCTGTTCGTGAAAATCCTCCACTTTGCATAGGTCAGCCAAAAATACCTTCAAATTGAGAAGGGAAAGGGAGAAGGAGGAAAATAAGGAGGGAGAAGGGAGGAGGGGCTATATTACAGGTATGCATATACCACACTACCCAAGATCACACACACACACACACACCCCCCCCCCCCCATATAATGCACACCTCCAAGGGGCATGATTAAGTAATGACCTCATATACAATCAAAACATGATGTCATTACATCATGCCTGGACCCTGGCCCCAGACACCTATCACTTAGGAACAGGGAGGCCCCAAGGGTAGCATCTGTATGTCTTCAGAGGTGCGTGCACAACAACTTGGTACATGGTGCATGTGATGTGCATGTGACGTGCATGTGATTGCATCTTAACATGTAAGTGAAGTGTTGCATTCAATAGAGACGAGTTTGGAAGGATACTCATTCCTTCCCCTCCCCTCTTCCCCCCCCCCCCCCGTGTACCATGAGGCAAGGAAGGCTATTCGTAGGTTTAGTTTGTAAACCATTTAAAATGGCAGTGCAAACTGCATACAAAAACTTTATTCACAACCAACTTAATTTATATATACAAACTGCCTTGAAACATAACTACCGCTAGGTTTAAACAAACCTTCAGCTCTTCACTGTGGTCCTTCACAAATGGCTCCATAGGCAGCATGTAGCTCTCAAACACACTGGTTGTGTTAGCTAGCTTCTGAATCATCTTAGCAACCTATAGGAAAATGCTGGTAAAATAGTGTGCGAGTGTGTGTGCTAGTGGTGTGGTTATATGGTGTATTATATATATGTGCTGTTACATATATTTCGATTTGTAGGGAAAACACAGAACACCTGGCACCAAAAGAGGTCCCATATATTGCTAGTATATTCCTGTAAATCCCTGCATTTCCCACCCTCACTGCAACACCACCGTCACTTTAGTCCAAGGCCCTTACCTAGCCGTACAGAGAAAGGGAGGCACCAGATAGAATGTGTCATGGAATACCAGACTGTCACTAAAACTACCACACCCATGTTCCATCCAGTGCACACCATTGGTCAAAGTGAGGCATGACATACATGTCATGCCATTAAACCACCAATGTATCAAGTTGATACACCCCTCCCCCCCACCCCCACTCCATTTACCCTACCAGTGTGAGGTTCCTTCGGCACTGATGTGATGGTGGGTTCAACACAAGTTGGTAAGCTGTGGGAGGTGGGGATGGAGGGGTTAGTTATGAAAATATCTTCTAAGTAATCAAACATGTGGCAATGCATGGCAACGAGGGGGTTAATGTAACATTCCACAGGAAATGGTAATGGTGGGGTTAATACAATATTATAATAGGTAACACTTCATGGGGTGTGGGATCGGGACGGAGTTATTGCTGGGATACGGGGTTAATGTAACGTGGTAATGGTGGGGTTAATGTAACATGCAGTAATGGTAGGGTTAAGACAACGTGCCATGGGGTGTGGCGATGATGGGGTTAATATATCTGAGGAAGAAGAATCCCCCGATGAAGGAGTTAACCCTCTCGGTTGTAGCATCAGGAAACTTCTCCAAGATGAGTGCTCTTACAGCTTTACAAAGCCACCTGATACCGTAAGGGACACTGTCTATTGTCTCCTTCAGCCTCTGGAGAACTCTGATGACCAAGTCCTGTAGTATGGGCAGACGCTCAGATATCCTTCTCTGGACCTCAACATTAGCCTCAGCCTGTAAAGGACAAAAGGTTTAAAGGCTCACCACACTATTTAGACTCCATTTAGCATTCAGATCAAAGCTGACAATTCCTACTATGGGTTGATGCAGCAATAAATAGTAATGCATCGGTGTGATGTAGCGTTGTTAGTGATGGTGATGTAGCGTTGTTAGTGATGGTGATGTAGTGCTGTTAGTGATGGTGATGTAGTGCTGTTAGTGATGGGCCAGGTTATATATGGCTTCAGACCGCAGGATATGACTAAACATTAAGGTCTTAATAAGACAACTTAATAATCATTAAGGCCTTAATAGAGTGTTAAGACCTCATATCTAACAGTCTCCACAAAACTATCCAGCTTTGTTAGCTTTGTCAGGTAGTTAGTTAAAAAACTATCCAGCTTTGTTAGCTTTGTTAGGTAGTTAGTTGAATGAACACATTCATATCAGCTTGTGTTCATTAGATGTAAAACTATTATCCACAAAGAAAACATACCAAAATGATTATCTCTTGGTGATGATGGTCAAGTTCCCACTCCTTAATCACACCTCTTTTGTGTAAGTGATGACTGGGGTGGTCACAGTTGCTTGATTATGTAACAACATGATTATGTAACAACTTGATTATGTAACAACTTGATTATGTAACAACTTGATTATGTACCTTGACTTCACGCACCTTTTAATCATGTTTTGACTATATATAGGATTGTTGTCGTGAAAATTGACCTAATGTGATATTATAACATTTTCCATGAAGGAGCATTGAAGTTGACATGTGCAATTATAAATTC
Source organism: Eunapius fragilis (assembly GCA_963681505.1). Taxonomy (NCBI): domain Eukaryota; kingdom Metazoa; phylum Porifera; class Demospongiae; order Spongillida; family Spongillidae; genus Eunapius; species Eunapius fragilis. Next base: position 435,257 of record OY811985.1, read on the forward strand.
AGACCACTGTAACTCCATGATGGACAGATTAATTTTCAGTGCATAAGAAAGAAGTTGTAGAGGACATAGATATCTCTTAGAATATCAAATGGTTTGAAAACACATGTGTTAGGTCCCTTTTCACGGCAAGGGTCCTGTTCGGTTATTAATAATACTGTTTGGTTATTAATAATACTGTACAGTGGTACATTAGCAGATGTCTGTCATACTGCTCCACAATACAACAACGTCTCAACCTCTCAGTTAGGTTCACAATGTCCTAACCTCTCAGTTAGGTTCACAATGTCCTAACCTCTCAGTTAGGTTCACAACGTCCTAACCTCTCAGTTTACTACCCACCACTATTCAATAAGAAAGTCTTTTTGCACAATGTGTGGTCATCAAAGTTCTCCTTCCCCTCCCCTCTCCCTCCCCCACCCCTCTCCCTCCCTCCCTCCTCTTACTTCCTGAAGGAGCACATTGGCAGGGGTATCTGGCGCATGGTTGACTTCCTCATTCTCTATCATGCTTTCATAGATCTGTTAAAGGTCACACAAAGTCATAAGTAAGGCATCATAGCCCCACCCACAGCCCCACCTTCATGGGGTCAATGTCCAATGACTGTTCATTGGAGATCACAGATTGTATCAGATCCCCAAGACAGGACTTTACATACTCCTGCCCCGGTCCACGTCTGGGTGGGCAACATATAGAATAGTTAGCATGGCTCCCTTTAGTTGTACCTACCTGTAGTAGTTGGTAAGCATTCTAGTAATGGCCGTGTTAGCCCGCATGAGGCTATTGAACTCAGTAGCTTCCTGTACCTCCAACATGAGGGCTCGCTATGGGGAGGAGGTGGAAGGTGGGAGGGAGGGAGGTGAGGGAGGGGAGGAGGTAGGAGGACAGAAGAAAGAGAATAAACAAATAAACATGGATAACAAAATGTAGACAATTTTAAGTCAGGTGGTTAGCAGACAATGCCATGCCTCAAACATGTTCAATAGAAGCTGTTCTTCTCTGTCTTCGTATTGGTTGCCATAGAGAGTGAACAATACAGTTTGTAGAAGACCTGAGAAGTGAATTGAATTTAAAGGTCACCTATTCAAACCATACCTTCAACTACATCACACCCAGTTGCCTAGCAAGAAAATTAAATAATGAGACCCATAAGGCATTTTGGATCCAGTGATTTATAGCCACCCATGAAAGAATGAAACAGTACTTCTAAATCCGACAATAGAAGACTATGCAAGAGCTTAGTAGAATTAGGACCATGGTTATAATTAGAAGACTATGCAAGAGCTTAGTACAATTAGGACCATTAGATTTGGCCCTTTGAACTTCCCTGAATTATGCCATTTAACCCTTATTCACCAGATGTCTTGCATAAAGGACCATATAAGGACAAAAAAATCTTACAAATTTAGGAGTTAATTTCTGTATTGATTAATCTCTAATATGGAGAAATTAATTGGTATAGTATATTATTAATTTAAAATTGAGAAAAATCAATAGGAAATTCCAACAAAAAAAAAATCATTCACTTATCTATAATGATGGTTGAACTTTAATCTGATTCTTGCACATATGATTATCCATTCTGAAGTTATTATTGACTAACCATTATGGTTAAAAATCTGGTATAAAACTTCTGCTACCACTTGTGTATTAAAAGATAACCACTTGTAATGATTACCTTACAAACTACACTTCATAACCTATAGCTATTAATGAATTCACACAATCATGTTTCCTAGAGATGTATCAAGTGAAACATATGCAGGTAAACCATGTCCTGTATCATGTTACAGTCTGACCTCGTTAAGAGCACACCCGTTAGTAGCGCATTCCCCTCGTTAGATGTATTGAAAATTATATTCATGGTTAATGTGGGTACCACACATTATCTACGTCTACAATGTGCAATCTACGCCCTAAGTATGGTAGTAGTGCCGGGAACAAACGTGGCGCTACTAACGGGGGTAGACTGTATATCTGACAGTGCTAACTGGTGGTGTAGTTTGCACGGTGCTAACTGGTGGTGTAGTTTGCACGGTGCTAACTGGTGGTGTAGTTTGCACGGTGCTAACTGGTGGTGTAGTTTGCAGTGTTATGCTCTGTGTGGTCATGTACCAGATGGTGTTCTACAAGCTGACAATGAGGTGGTGATCGAATAGTCATGCAGGAGCAGGCTATATAGAGCACAGCATGCTATATAGAGCACACCATGCTATATAGAGCACAGCATGCTATATAGAGCACACCATACTATATAGAGCACAGCATGCTATATAGAGCAAAGCATGCTATGTAGAGCACAGCATGCTATATAGAGCACACCATGCTATATAGAGCACACCATGCTAAATAGAGCACAGCATGCTATAAACAGCACAGCATGCTATAAAGAGCACAGCATGCTATCATGCTATATAGAGCACACCACGCTATATAGAACACGGCATGCTATATAGAGCACACCATACTATATAGAGCACACCATGCTATATAGAGCACACCATGCTATATAGAGCACATCATGCTATATAAAGCACACCATGCTATACTGAGCACACAATGCTATATAGAGCAAACCATGCTATAGAAAGCACATAATCTAATAGTGGATGATATCCACCATTAAATGTTACATCCATCATTATAAGATAGCCAGCTAACTCTTTTTTTTTAATGCAATGAGCTAAACCCTTAAAGTAGACATCACATACATTACTGATGAAAAACAATACAGGAATAGTTAGTTATTAGCACACAATTCTATTTACAAGCAAAGCACTTTTGTTACTAGTCAATACCATCAATCTCCTGCGAGGTGACGAGTCTAGTTAACTTGGCCATGTAGTCTGGCATGGTCTGAAGCTGGAAGAAAAGCCGGCCATACAGCTGTACAAGAAGATGGGTTGCCATGAGAACAGTTCCCGTGCCCCTCCCACCTCCTCACCCTACCCTCCCACCTCCTCACCTGCCCCTCCCACCTCCTCACCCCGCCCCTCCTGCCCCTCCCACCTCCTATACTGTGGATGACGTTGCAAAGAGTGGTTTAATAGATGCAAGGATGTTGTTGTACCACATCTCTTGGTGTTAAGACCTGTAACACTGTACCCACATCACATGGTGTTAAGACCTGAATATTGCCCCGTATCTACACCCAAATGACACCTCCTTAGATGCAACCAGGGGGTGCAGTCTGCCCTTCTAGGGAAGGGCATGTCGCTTACCTCAGGGCAGTGCACGTCTGAGAATGCTCCCGCGCCCAGTTCATCCATCTTGGTCTCCAATTCCTGTGAGAGATGGAGTGAAGATGACAGTGAGGTCATAGTACACACTACACCTATAAGTTAAATGGCAGAAAGCACCTGGTCACATGACCAGGCAACAAACTCCCCCCCCCCCCCCCCCCCCCCCATGCACATATGGACCATACTGTTAATTAGCTCAATATATGAGTTGAACATACTACTAATTAAACCAATGAGAACATACTATCAATTGAACCAATGGGACTATACAGGAGCAGACGTACAAAGTAATATTGGGGGTTGGTGGGCATTAATATGGGAGGGTCTAGGGAGGGGCATTAATATGGGAGGGTCTAGGGAGGGGCATTGGGGGGTTGGGGGGTATTAATATGGGAGGGTCTAGGGAGGGGCATTGGGGGGTTGGGGGGTATTAATATGGGAGGGTCTAGGGAGGGGAATTGGGGGGTTGGGGGGTATTAATATGGGAGGGTCTAGGGAGGGGCATTGGGGGGTTGGGGGGTATTAATATGGGAGGGTCTAGGGAGGGGCATTGGGGGGTTGGGGGGTATTAATATGGGAGGGTCTAGGGAGGGGTATTAATATGGGAGGGTCTAGGGAGGGGTATTAATATGGGAGGGTCTAGGGAGGGGTATTAATATGGGAGGGTCTAGGGAGGGGCATTAATATGGGAGGGTCTAGGGAGGGGCATTCTGCCCCAGGCGCATTTTTGATGTGGTGTTTTTTGAAATATGACCAGTAATTTTCATCTCACGCCGATGGAAGTATATTGCAATGTGGCAGTCAAATTAAGCAGGATGAAATCATGGTCCATGCAATAATAGATAGCTCTTTTCATCTGAAATATGGAGGTAAAGTTTTCTCACTGTTCAGACCTTCAATTTTTCAAGTTCAAAAATGGTTGATAATTAAAATTCTATACTTTGGACTCACATTGATTTTTGTCACAGTAATCGGTTTCTATGGGATCTGACACATTCATAACTCTTTGTAGTGTTCCATTCTCAAACTATATGTTTACCCCTTTTATGTAGTAACATGTAGTTGCACAAGTACAAGAAATGCATAAAAAGGTGAAAACCTAAGAAACGTATAGTTTGCGAACGGAACACTGTAAAAAGTTGTTATGGATGCCTCAGATCCCACAGAAACCAATTACTATGACAAAAAATCAACATTGTACTGAATTATCGAATCAACCATTTCTTAACTTGAAAAATTGAAGGTCTGAATAGTGGTAAAAACTTCACCTCCATATTTCAGATGAAAAAATGCTATCTCAATATTTGGCTGTCACGGACTTCAGTATATCTAAGCATAGCTTGGTCCTATAGAATAGCTGTGACTTATGGCAGCATTGAAATATCTCTGACATTGCATGTTGTGAGTGTGTATCATCAGGGGGTTGAGTAACATTGCATGTTGTGAGTGTGTACTGCCAGGGGGTTGGGTAACATTGCATGTTGTGAGTGTGTACTGCCAGGGGGTTGAGTAACATACAATGTGCACCAAGTACCATATGCTCCCCACAATGCAGCCCCCCCCCCCCCCCCCCCCCCCCCCCCCCCGAACTGCCTCATCACACATGCCGTAGAATGCAGCCATGTGCATGAAAAGAGCACCATCTTCTACTAATTACTGCCCAATCAGTCTGCCTGATAATATTTTCATGATGGCTGTGTGCATGTGTGTGTTTAACCTCCAAACCCACCCCCCCCACCGCCCCCCCAGGTCCTGATCATACTAACTGGGCCAATGGGATAATACTAACTAGGCCAATGGGATAATACTAACTGGGCCAATGGGATAATACTAACTAGGCCAATGGGATAATACTAACTGGGCCAATGGTAGTTGGACCAATGGGATCATACTATTAGTTGGACCTAATGGTAATCCAACCATATATTGGACCTAATGGCTTGTTGTCTGTACCTTATGCAAGCAGACATGTCTGTACCTTACGCAAGCAGACATGTCTGTACCTTACATAAGCAGACATGTCTGTACCTTACATAAGCAGACATGTCTGTACCTTACATAAGCAGACATGTCTGTACCTTATGCAAGCAGACATGTCTGTACCTTACGCAAGCAGACATGTCTGTACCTTACGCAAGCAGACATGTCTGTACCTTATGCAAGCAGACATGTCTGTACCTTACGCAAGCAGACATGTCTGTACCTTACGCAAGCAGACATGTCTGTACCTTACGCAAGCAGACATGTCTGTACCTTACGCAAGCAGACATGTCTGTACCTTACGCAAGCAGACATGTCTGTACCTTACACAAGCAGACATGTCTGTACCTTACGCAAGCAGACATGTCTGTACCTTACGCAAGCAGACATGTCTGTACCTTACGCAAGCAGACATGTCTGTACCTTACGCAAGCAGACATGTCTGTACCTTACGCAAGCAGACATGTCTGTACCTTACGCAAGCAGACATGTCTGTACCTTACGCAAGCAGACATGTCTGTACCTTACGCAAGCAGACATGTCTGCACCTTACAAAGCAGTGATTGTAGATCCATGTATAATATGAGGGAGAGATGTGATGGGGACCAGAGAGGGAGAGATGTGATGGGGACCAAAGAGGGAGAGATGCGATGGGGACCAGAGAGGGAGAGATGTGATGGGGACCAGAGAGGGAGAGATGTGATGGGGACCAGAGAGCAAGAGATGTGATGGGGACCAGAGAGGGAGAGATGTGATGGGGACCAGAGAGCAAGAGATGTGATGGGGACCAGAGAGGGAGAGATGCGATGGGGACCAGAGAGGGAGAGATGTGATGGGGACCAGAGAGGGAGAGATGCGATGGGGACCAGAGAGGGAGAGATGCGATGCGGACCAGAGAGGGAGAGATATGATGGGGACCAGAGAGGGAGAGATGTGATGGGGACCAGAGGGAGAGATGTGGTGGGGACCAGAGAGGGAGAGATGTGATGGGGACCAGAGAGGGAGAGATGTGATGGGGACCAGAGAGGGAGAGATGTGATGGGGACCAGAGAGGGAGAGATGTGATGGGGACCAGAGAGGGAGAGATGTGATGGGGGCCAGAGAGGGAGAGATGTGATGGGGGCCAGAGAGGGAGAGATGTGATGGGGGCCAGGGGGGGAGAGATGTGACGGGGACAGGGAGGGAGAGCTGTGATGGGGGCCAGGGAGGGAGAGATGTGATGGGGACCAGAGAGGGAGAGATGTGATGGGGACCAGAGAGGGAGAGATGTGATGAGGGAGAGGGATACATACATGTAATGTGATCAGGGTGGTTTTATGTTGTCTCAGGTGGTACAATAGTTTACCACACTCCTCCACCACCAACACCTATTCAATGTGTGGTCAATGTATTCCATACAGCCTGTTGGCTAGTAAGATGATGAGCCAATATGACCATCTGATCACATGAGGCTGTGTGTGGGTGTGATTGGGGCTGAGATGAAGGGGTGTGAAGCAACACCATGGTAACACACCCTCACCATGGTACCACACCCTCACCATGGTACCACACCCTCACCATGGTACCACACCCTCACCATGGTACCACACCCTCACCATGGTACCATACCCTCACCATGGTACCATACCATCACCATGGTACCGCACCATCACCATGGTGACCATGCCCTCACTGTGGTAACACACTCTCACCATGGTATCACACCCTCACCATGGTACCATGCCCTCACCATGGTACCACACCATCACCATGGTGACCACGCCCTCACCGTGGTACCACACCCTCACCATGGTACCACACCCTCACCATGGTACCACACCATCACCATGGTACCACATCCTCACATGGTATCACACCCTCACCATTATATCACACCATCACCGGTACCATACCCTCACCATGGTATCACACCATCACCATGGTACCACACCCTCAATGGTACCACACACTCACCATATATGCTAACTAGGTATCACTCCAGTACACCTTGGAACACTGTAATTAATTGGCCCATTTATAGGGAATGTCTTTGAGGGAAGGAAGACTACAGATAAGGTAATCACTAGAGGGTATGGAGAGGGTAAGGACTAGAGGGTATGGAGAGGGTAAGGACTAGAGGGTATGGAGAGGGTAAGGACTAGAGGGTATGGAGAGGGTAAGGACTAGAGGGTATGGAGAGGGTAAGGACTAGAGGGTATGGAGAGGGTAAGGACTAGAGGGTATGGAGAGGGTAGGGACTAGAGGGTATGGAGAGGGTAAGGACTAGAGGGTACAGAGAGGGTAAGGACTAGAGGGTATGGAGAGGGTAAGGACTAGAGGGTACAAAGAGGGTAAGGACTAGAGGGTATGGAGAGGGTAAGGACTAGGGGGTATGGAGAGGGTAAGGACTAGAGGGTATGGAGAGGGTAAGGACTAGAGGGTATGGAGAGGGTAAGGACTAGAGGGTATGGAGAGGGTAAGGACTAGAGGGTATGGAGAGGGTAAGGACTAGAGGGTATGGAGAGGGTAAGGACTAGAGGGTATGGAGAGGGTAAGGACTAGAGGGTATGGAGAGGGTAGGGACTAGAGGGTATGGAGAGGGTAAGGACTAGAGGGTATGGAGAGGGTAGGGACTAGAGGGTATGGAGAGGGTAAGGACTAGAGGGTATGGAGAGGGTAAGGACTAGAGGGTATGGAGAGGGTAAGGACTAGGGGGTATGGAGAGGGTATGGAGAGGGTAAGGGCTAGAGGGTATGGAGAGGGTAAGGACTAGGGGGTATGGAGAAGGTAAGGACTAGAGGGTTTGGAGAGGGTAGGGACTAGAGGGTATGGAGAGGGTAAGGACTAGAGGGTATGGAGAGGGTAAGAACTAGAGGGTATGGAGAGGGTAAGGACTAGAGGGTATGGAGAGGGTAAGGACTAGAGGGTATGGAGAGGGGTAAGGACTAGAGGGTATGGAGAGGGTAAGGACTAGAGGGTATGGAGAGGGGTAAGGACTAGAGGTATGGAGAGGGTAAGGACTAGAGGGTATGGAGAGGGTAAGGACTAGAGGGTATGGAGAGGGTAAGGACTAGAGGGTATGGAGAGGGTAAGGACTAGAGGGTATGGAGAGGGTAAGGACTTCCTACATCACATACACACAGTTACTGAAGTGATAACTCAGGTTGGTATTGCCATAGTTGTAACTAGCTGATACTGATGCTGTTAATTGAGGTGCTAATTGAATGCATTCAATTGGGTGATGCATGATGGTCACAGGACTACAGAGAAGGAAGGCCGTGTGATGTATGGCCACAGGAGGAGGTATGTAGTCTATTGATTATATGTGTGGACACAAGCAATTTGGCAAACTAATGTTGACAGCCAAACAGTATGCACTGTTGAAGAAGCATTGCTGTGTAGGGGGGGGGGGGGGGGGGGGGGGGTTTAGGGGTTAGGGTAAGTAATGACTTGGAGGCGGGGTTTGGATGTGTTATGGGATAGCAATGGTAAGGGAGAGAAGTTATTAGTGGGAGGAGGGTGGAGGGTATAGGGGGTGGAATAAATAGGGAAGAACTGATCGAGGTACATGGGAGGGAGGTAGGGGGGAAAGGGAAAATGGATGAAGACACAGTAACACCAGTGGGTGGTCCTAAGTACCAGTGGGTGGTCCTAAGTACCAATGTGTGGTCCTAAGTACCAATGTGTGGCCCTAACTTATTGAGTACCAGGGCTGGAAATGCTATTGGAAAGTGTCAATGGACATTACATTGGCCCCCCCCCTAATTAGACTTACTTCAATGGAGATTTTGTGACTGATAAGCAGAGCTATCTTTGAGTCCAAAAACCTCAGGTCTTTTTCCAACACGAAGTTTTTCTTGCTCTGATGTGAGATCTCATCCTTCAATACCCTGATCTCAGATTGCACTGCAAAGGGGTACAATGCATTACTCATGGCTGTGAGTGGGGGGTGGGGGAGGGGGGGCCCTGCCTTGAATCCCCCCCCCCCCGCCCCCGAAAGTGATGTTAGTGGATGTGATGTTAGTGGATGTGATGTGAGTGGATGTGATGTTAGTGGATGTGATGTTAGTGGATGTGATGTGAGTGGATGTGATGTTAGTGGATGTGATGTTAGTGGATGTGATGTTAGTGGATGTGATGTGAGTGGATGTGATGTTAGTGGATGTGATGTTAGTGGATGTGATGTGAGTGGATGTGATGTTAGTGGATGTGATGTTAGTGGATGTGATGTGAGTGGATGTGATGTGAGTGGATGTGATGTGAGTGGATGTGATGTTAGTGGATGTGATGTTAGTGGATGTGATGTTAGTGGATGTGATGTTAGTGGATGTGATGTTAGTGGATGTGATGTTAGTGGATGTGATGTTAGTGGATGTGATGTGAGTGGATGTGATGTTAGTGGATGTGATGTTAGTGGATGTGATGTTAGTGGATGTGATGTTAGTGGATGTGATGTTAGTGGATGTGATGTTAGTGGATGTGATGTAAGTGGATGTGATGTTAGTGGATGTGATGTGAGTGGATGTATGTTAGTGTTAGTGTAAGGAGATGTTCAAGACCACACAATAGTGAAGCCCCAGAGGCACACTGGTCACCTTCTGGGCAAATTGTTGGCTGCAACTCAAATGAATACGAGTAATTTACTCAACCCTTCTGCGCCAAAGTTTTAGTATCAGCAACGTCACAGCTAGTATCCTAGCAATGTAACAGAGGGTATCCTAGCTACAAGTGAGTGCCGTACACACCATATGTTCTTAATGCAAAGGTATAACCTCCAAGGTAACGTTCAGTACACATATCCTACTCCATCTGGTGCCCTCAATGTGAACCTTACAATATGAGCCTTGATGGTTGAGATGTTATACCCCCCTCCCTCCCTCCCTCACCAACCACACACCAGTCCTTGCCACTGGATGTATATTGTATGGGAAAGCTATTTAGGGCTGCAATGTAAGGTAGCGGGTATAGATGTATGGGGCAGCTGTATGGTGCGCATTGGTATGGAGCAGCCATATAAGGCATTGGTATGGGTGTGTTTCCAAAATAAAAATAAAGCGGCTTCATTGCGCAAGCACTCATAATTTCACTGGTGAGAAGCCATAGCCCACACGCCTTACCCACAAGGCTTGTGGTCAACCACAAAGTGGTGTGCTCAAACAATATCAGGAATGCTTAGGGGAGTACGCGTATATGTCCTTCCAATCTCACAGCATTGCATAGTACTACCATAAGCGAATGAGATTTTGGTATGCTGAAAATATGGAGCTTATGAAAAACGAGTTGGCAAGAAGATTGAAACCAGACAACACAACAGGCACGCCCTGCTCTGTTGCATCTACACCACCCCTAATGAAGGTGCTAAGCATACGTGTGTGTGTGTGAGTGTAGTATGTATGTACAAGTGTACATCTGTGATGCGTGTGTATATGTGCATGTGAGTGGAGTGGGTATATGTTTCTATTGAGTATATGTATATGATTATGTGTCAGATGTTGTGGCTATAATGCATGAGGAATTGTACATGCTTATTAAACACATGGATGTATGATATACGTACAGTTTGTGTGTGCATGTGCATGCATATTATGTTGTGAGCATGCGTGCATATGTGTGTGTGTATGTGTGTGCATGTTGAGTACACACGTTAGTAAGCTTCAGTGTTGCCCTGTGCAGGGAATACAGACAGGCAGTTGCACACACACACACACACACACACACACACACACACACACATACACACACACATACACACACACACATACACACATACATACACACGCACAACACACGCGCGCGCATACAGTGCATGCCATTGGAGGCTATAATAACAATCATAATTATTAACTACTCTTAGAGGTTCATTGGTAAAGTATTGATGCTCGTAGACACAAGTTGAGCTACCCCAACAGAGAATGGGTGTTTGTCCTTGCTGCCTTCTAAGGAGCGTACGCTGGTACATATCTTGGCAAGGTGGTTAATACATACAGCGACCACTGTCTAGCTTACAAGACGCAAGCCAGAATGTGTGTGCTGGCGCCAGTGAATGCGAATGTGCTTGTGTGTTGTGCGTGCGTATGTGCTTGTGTGTTGTGCGTGCGTGTGTGAACACAGTGTATGAGTGTATGACCATGACCAAGACCATAGCGCCTACCACGGTCAGTTAACAACCCTTGGACGCGCTTTCACGGTTTTCCGCTCTAAGCGCACAAACAACCGTACGGCATGTACATGTACACCCCACCTGCACTAAACCCACTCTCCCCTACTACGGCATGTCTCCCACGTCTTTTTTACTGGTTGCGCGGAGCCGCGGGATATCTCCCAGTGTCCCCCACAGAGGTTGAAAATCATGACTACAACCCGCCTCTGCAATGCTCTGCGGCTTGGACTCACGCCCCCCTTTCACCCGCTGTTGGTTCGCAATAAAATACGCTTACCCTGGAGGTAATCGTCTGCAGAGTTGACCTGTGTTGTCGGCTCTTCCTCGTCGTCAGCGACACCAGACTTCCTACCACTAAGCGACCGTTTTCTCAATTTAGCTATCTCCTCACGCAATTTCATAGCCATTACTATTCGCGTACAAATGCATGTAAATTTGATGCCAATTGTACATGACTACGGCATGCATGAACAGTACTCACGTGAGACCAATCAAATCGCGTTGTAATATAAATATTGTTTGCGCGAGTGTGTGTTTTTCTATTAAACAGATGAACTACTCACGTCTTCATCTGCCCACTTCACCAGGAATCGACAAGAAGTTACCCGTATTCGTTTTCCCTGAGGAGCTCTCGTTCCTTGCGAGCGACGAGTCATCACATAAGCAGGTCTTAACCCTCTACAATCCATACGACTTTACCTTGCAGTACCATGGTCAGAGTAGTATTGCAAACTTCTAAGGGCGTATGTTTTAACATGTCCTCCCACTTTTTGAATACAGTATTGTGCAATGCACCTCAGAAATACAGCGTGGTAGACGCGAAAGGAATCATTGAAGCACACTCGTGCGTGGACGTGTAAGTTCTGAACTTTTCCTACAAGTCGTCTAAGTTCTAGACAAGTGCTGTTGGGCCCAGGGTGGTCCGTCATATGCAGGCCAGTGATGGACCATTCGATGTCACCGATAAGTTCAGACTCGATGTCTACGTGGAGGGGAAACTGGTGGGTAGAAAGCAGATACCGTCCACACTCGCTTCCAGCCCGCAGACCAACGCAGCAGAAGTAAGCAGCTTACGTCAAGTACCAGACCGACCACCTAGCTATATATCCGCACCTCCCCTTAATAGCTTAAGTACAGGAGTTCAAACTTTGCGCGGCCAAGCTCCTTGCAGCCCTTAGAACACAGCTACGCTCCACCTTCGTTTCTGGTCCCAAATGTCTCTCCAGGTAACGATAGTGCGCGGGCTAACACGCTCGATGATCATCCATCATCCCCTCTTGGTCAGTGCACAGGTCGCAACATGTTCCCCCCATACTGCTGGTAGCACTGGCCACCTTCTGTGTGGCAGTGTTATTCCTCCCTCTGGACGGAAAACCCACATCACTACCGGACTACCTTCATGTATCAGTGAATCAGAAACTTATAGTTGCATTTGTACTAGGTAAAAACAATGGGGATGGAGGCATTTTACTAACCCAGAGTATCATCTCTTGCTTCAGGGATGCTAACAATGGCTGTAGTACGATCATAGCCTAAAAGCCTCCAGGCATACTGGTTGTGCCTAATGACATTGGAGCCGTGGTGACCAGACCTGGACGACAGCAACAAGGCATTCCCTCCCCAGCAAGGCCCAAAGTAACTTTGACACATTAGTGGTCTCTTGTTAAATATGCAGCAACCTATGAGGATGGACACATTAATTAACAGTGTAAATAGGGTGCAACAGGGGAGGGGGCAGGTCAGATAGCAAGTGTTGATTGGCTCACAGCCACTGCTGAAGCAGCTGTCTGTCCACCCTGCTCTGCTGTGTTTGTCAGTAATGGTGTATCAGATGGAGAGGAGGAATACTTATGCTTGTGCTTCTTCTTATGCCTCTTGTGAGATGTCTCTTTATGAGATCTGTGCTCCTTCTGAGTGGATTCCCTGGAATGGGACCTGTGTTCATCCCTAGAAGAGCCCCTGGAATGGGACCTGCGCACATCCCTAGAAGAGCCCCTGGAATGGGACCTGCGCACATCCCTAGAAGAGCCCTTGGAATGGGACCTGTGCACATCCCTAGAAGAGCCCCTGGATTCCCTAGAATGGGACCTGTGCTTGCCATGAGGTGAGTCTCCAGAATCTCTGGAATGGGACCTGTGTCTCTTCCTGCCAGAGCAACAATTGAAAATCAACACACAAAAAGTTTAGTCTAGAACCAAAAAATCCAATTTTTAAAAACACTATCTGGCATCAGGATTGTGTCTAAATTTTCTAGTGCTAGTTAATCTTTATCAAAAGCAAAAACTACATGGCTTTCTTTTTAAAACAGAGAAATTTGTCAGGGTTACCTTCGAACAACCAAAAACTAGTAGGTCTGGGCAACCACATGCACTTCCCTTGCCTTTCTGGTGTGGTTCTTTCTTCTGACCTCTCAGAAGATGCAGGTAAGTCACGGTCAGCCCTGGCAAAGGCTCCTCCAGGGTTTCTGAAGACATGAAGGAAGTTGCAATGCTTGCCTTTGGGACATCTACCCCTCTCAAAAAGTCCTGAGAGTGAACAAGAACAAGTGGCGTGCAGCAAGGAGTGCAGGATAGCATTTTTACCACAAATAGCTGTCTTCCATTTTTGCACTGGGCAGTACTCACAGGACAGCTGTCTCTGGGCGTACCACCGTCCATTGAACATGCTGAGGGCATCAGCACACTCCTTTTCACTGAAGTGGAATATGCACACAACTGATTTGAATACAAAACGGTTGGTTCTATTTCTATTCACAGCACGCTTGCCTTGAGTACTGTACGTAAACATTGCCTCTCAGATGTGGTTCATGATTACAGGAAACCTGAGGAATTATTAACCCTTTGTGTACATAAACATCAAAACAGATTCACAGCAACTAGACGCAAAACCCACACAAATACATGCACACATGCAGCATATATATCACACTTATCTAGCCCTCCAGACCACCTATCACACATTAGATATCCCTCCAGACCATCTCCTATCACACTTATCTAGCCCTCCAGACCACCTATCACAATTAGATACCCCTCCAGACCATCTCCTATCACACATTAGATACCCCTCCAGACCATCTCCTATCACACATTAGATACCCCTCCAGACCATCTCCTAGATACCCCTCCAGACCATCTCCTAGATACCCCTCCAGACCATCTCCTAGATACCCCTCCAGACCATCTCCTAGATACCCCTCCAGACCATCTCCTAGATACCCCCCAGACCATCTCATATCACACATTAGATACCATCTCCTATCACACACAAACCCATACAAATACACATGCAGCATATATAGCACACTTCTCTATCATCTCCTATCACACATTAGATACCCCCCAGACCATCTCCTATCACACATTAGATACCCCCCAGACCATCTCCTATCACACATTAGATACCCCCCAGACCATCTCCTATCACACATTAGATGCCCCTCCAGACCATCTCCTTATCACACATTAGATGCCCCTAGACAATGCTGTTGCTACTATTGCAGCTTGCCAACACAAGTTAAAATTTTATGTCTTCATAGTCAATGCACACAACCCCCAGGTGTTCACTGATACATCCATCACTGATACATACATCACTGATACATACATCCAATCTGTATTCAGACGCAATGGATAATTGTGGATCATAAAAAATACAGGTATCCCAGGTGTATACTTACTAAACACATACAATACACAAAACACGATTTACACATACACAAAAAACATACACACAATGTGTCGGATATATCATACACATCAGAAGGCAACCAATACACCAACAATTGTTACACACACCTTGAACTGCACCACTTTCCCTGCTTTGGAGAATTCAGGTAGCGCATCCCTGAAGAAAGCCTCAAATTGTGCAAATTGCTCTCCCTCATCGTACTAACAACAGCAGGTGAACAATTAAAATGGAGTGCCAGCCTTTGGATACCTCGAGAGCAGTATCTTGGTCCCTCTCATCCAGCATCAGCTCCTTGAGGCCAAGGCTTTCAAACATGCCCGGTATAAGGAGCGTGACACTTGTGGAGGGATGAGGGTGCTGTTTGGAACAGCGATCACCGAAACGGCACGCCCCAGTCTTCAAAAAGAAAGCACAGTTGCGTGTGTCCTGTTGAGATGGGAAGGGGAAGCGAGGGAATGAAAACAGATAAATGGAAAGAAACGAGATGAGAGAATGAACACCTAAAGAAGTGCGGTATAAGGGGTCAAGAATGAATTCTTCTGCAATACTAAACATGCTAAAACACTGAACAAGTCACAAATCTGTGACTCAGCCATGACAGTTGGTTTTTACCTTCTCAGTTCCAAAATTTGCATCTGTAGTAGTGGGAGGAGCCAGTGGGTTATGCCATGGCTGAAGGGGGGAACAATGGCCACACCTGATGGAACACAAGTGCTAGTTATGGTACCTGGCTGTACTCCTGAACGGTTGGCTCCGAGTCCACATTGAGGGCCTCTTTGAGACGCTCCTGATCAGATTGGGTTAAGAATAAACCTCAGTACCACCACCCCCAAATAGAACGTCACCTGAGTATCACCTGATCTCCCCCTGTATGCCCCCCCCCCCCCCTTTAATCAGGATACCTAATGCACCACGGCATTTATGGCTAGGCTCCTAAGGCTTCCAGACATGCCCCAGCAGGGGGGGCAGGACTGACGTTCACCTCTTTCTCCCTTCGGTTCCTCTCTCTCTTCTCCTCCACTTGTCTCTCTCTGGTCTGAAGGGCTTCCCACTCCTCCCTTATCAGTCGCTGTGGGTAGGGGAGAACAGAGAGGGAGAGAGAGAGGGCATAGGCGAGAAGAACAGGGAGGGGGAGGGAGAGGAGGGGTAGGGGAGGGAACAGGGAAAGGGAGAAGAACACAACTAATCAATGCACAGAAACCAAATATGGAGGTGGGCAATGGAAGGACACCTCACACATCTACATGGTGTGTACCTTACACACATCTACATGGTGTGTACCTTACACACATCTACGTGGTGCGTACCTTACACACATATAAGTGTGTGTGTATATGGTATTATATGCATGTTGTGTGAAGTCTGTGTGCACGGGTTGTTGTGCATAAGTATTATGTACATATCAGTATAAATGTATAGTGTTCTGTGTATGTGTTGTTGTGTGGAAGTTGCTTCATGCTTTAGTACACACATCTGGTATACACACACACACACTCCAACTGCATCATTTGCCTGTTGCACTATTGTTCTCTTAAGACTTGTAAACTACGGATGGCCAGATCACCAATAACATCTCTTAACTTCATTATGGTGTGTTGATGACTTCCCTTCTTGTAATCAAGGCTTGCTCCAAACTGTATTCAGACCCTATATCCGTAACAAATAGCCTGCATCTTCACAATTGTCGATTGTATCACAATGCGAGGGCAGAACAGTAGCAGTCAGATCAAACGGATGATGAGCAACAGGTATAGCTGTTACCATGACGATATTTTGCCCTCTGCTGCCCTGCATGCTGTGTTTTTCCTTGCTATCTCAAATATGTTAACAGCAAGCCTTCAACCTGCTGTTCAATGGTTACTGGCATGTTCAGTGGTTACTGGCATGTTCAATGGTTACTGGCATGTTCACCATTACCTTGAATATTGTGATCAGGTAGGGAATCCTCCAGCTTGCCTTTTATGGCCTCCATTATGTTCGCCTACTCCGGAGGTGTGCAGGCAAAGTTGGTATTTTCAGTTTTGATTGCTAACTCCCATGCCATCCAATCATGAGAATAGCCGCTTTTCATGATGGAGATGGTACCTTCAAAATGGTGGGCTCCAAACCAAATGGGAACAAAAGCCTCTGCACAGTTAGTTATGTATGACCACTCTAACTGCATGGATTTAGATAGCGTTTTAAAAAAAGCTGCTAGTGTCTGTCATCAAGGTGCCTTGGATAGTAAGATTGTTCACCCATAACCTTACAATTTGGTTGTCTCAGAATCCCCTATGAACTATCCTAAAAAATGACAAACAAGCTTAATGCTAGACATGTATAATTAGATAATCACCACAATAATGTTAATTGGAACCTGTGATTTGTGTTCAGTGGGACAGCTGAAACTAGAACAATGATATCTCTGTTGCCATTGAAGGATACAACTTCACATACAGATGTCGAACAAAGTTGTTCTGTGCACTGAAATGTTGGTGCATCCAATCAAAATTGAGTTTGTGTGATGTCACACTAATTACATTCCGGCAACATTCCAAACAATTCTAAACTACGAGACAAGAGACAAGCCTTAAGGCTTGAACAAGCGGGTGTAGCTATGGCTGTGATACCTGGGCATGTGTCTTAGCTAAGGTAAAGCCATTGCGGAAGCGAATTACTCGTCACGAAGGAGAGTGAAAATCTGTTACAATACACAGTGCAACCCATCATCCTCATCATGAGAACATCACTAGTATTTCCTCTCTATGACTTTAAACAAAGGCCCACATGCCATGTTTTATCGTGGTGACAGTTGCTATGACGACATGAATTTATAATATTGTATATAATATTGCATACTATACCGTGATGTCATACTGTAAGCATGATCATTGTTATTTGGGTCTGGTTATGTCTCCATATGGATCCACCCATCTTTACATGTACCACACATAGACTATCATAGCTTCACTAGACGATAATTCTTTCCCCCATAAATACACTGTTAACCATCATTACATACTTCCGGATCTTGGTATGATACTGATGTGTGTAAGGTACGCACCATGTAGATGTGTGTAAGGTACACACCACGTAGATGTGTGTAAGGTACGCACCATGTAGATGTGTGTAAGGTACACACCATGTAGATGTGTGTAAGGTACACACCACGTAGATGTGTGTAAGGTACACACCACGTAGATGTGTGTAAGGTACACACCATGTAGATGTGTGTAAGGTACACACCATGTAGATGTGTGTAAGGTACACACCATGTAGATGTGTGTAAGGTACACACCATGTAGATGTGTGTAAGGAACACACCACGTAGATGTGTGTAAGGTACACACCATGTAGATGTGTGTAAGGTACACACCACGTAGATGTGTGTAAGGTACACACCACGTAGATGTGTGTAAGGTACACACCATGTAGATGTGTGTAAGGTACACACCACGTAGATGTGTGTAAGGTACACACCATGTAGATGTGTGTAAGGTACACACCACGTAGATGTGTGTAAGGTACACACCATGTAGATGTGTGTAAGGTACGCACCACGTAGATGTGTGTAAGGTACGCACCGTGTAGATGTGTGTAAGGTACACACCATGTAGATGTGTGTAAGGTACACACCATGTAGATGTGTGTAAGGTACACACCATGTAGATGTGTGTAAGGTACACACCATGTAGATGTGTGTAAGGTACACACCATGTAGATGTGTGTAAGGTACACACCATGTAGATGTGTGTAAGGTACGCACCATGTAGATGTGTGTAAGGTACACACCATGTAGATGTGTGTAAGGTATGCACCATGTAGATGTGTGTAAAGTACACACCACGTAGATGTGTGTAAGGTACACACCATGTAGATGTGTGTAAGGTACACACCATGTAGATGTGTGTAAGGTACACACCATGTAGATGTGTGTAAGGTACACACCACGTAGATGTGTGTAAGGTACACACCATGTAGATGTGTGTAAGGTACGCACCACGTAGATGTGTGTAAGGTACACACCACGTAGATGTGTGTAAGGTACACACCATGTAGATGTGTGTAAGGTACACACCATGTAGATGTGTGTAAGGTACACACCATGTAGATGTGTGTAAGGTACACACCATGTAGATGTGTGTAAGGTACACACCATGTAGATGTGTGTAAGGTACACACCATGTAGATGTGTGTAAGGTACGCACCATGTAGATGTGTGTAAGGTACACACCATGTAGATGTGTGTAAGGTACACACCATGTAGATGTGTGTAAGGTATGCACCATGTAGATGTGTGTAAGGTATGCACCACGTAGACGTGTGTAAGGTACACACCATGTAGATGTGTGTAAGGTACACACCATGTAGATGTGTGTAAGGTATGCACCATGTAGATGTGTGTAAGGTACACACCATGTAGATGTGTGTAAGGTACACACCATGTAGATGCCACAAAACTGTTGCAAAGACACATCCTGCATTGGGGTATGCACTCCACCAAGCACACAGTTGCAATACTAATCTTAGTACGCACCAGAAAAATGGTGTTAGCTAAGTATGCCTTGCGTTTCCCACCCATACACAAGTAAAATGAACACAACCTCTCTCTCTTCTTTGTCTCGCTTTCGCTTATCATCAAGTTCTTTCTTTTTGCGATACTCTTCCGCTGCTACTCGTTCCCTGTCCAACCACGCTTCATGATCCAGAAGCCTTCCACAAAGGTCCGTGAATATTTAGTTACAACAAAACTAACTCGGTACCTTTTAGCCTCCTCCTCCTGCTCCTTCTCAGCTTTCAGCCTCTCCGTCTCTGCAAGCCTCTCACTGAAATTTTAAAAAGCACTTACGTGTGCACCGATACACACACGTGAGCATTGCTACTGACTGATAGCCTGGCTCAGATTCCAGCTGCGTTTGGGCTGAAAATAGTAACGGCACAATTACTGGTGCACTTAGGCATTATAAAACACTACCTGCTCTTTCCTCGTTTTCTCTCTCAATGGCGTTTTTTTGACGCTTTCTTCTCCGCCTTTCCTTGTTAATTAGTGTCCTTCTCTGCTTGTGTCTAGTCACAGAACGTACATATGAACTTAAGACGACTTAGGCTCATTCTTACGTAATTGTACGCCATTCCTCTGCAGCTATCTGCATCTTGCAGCACGACAACTAAAATGCCATATATTGCCGCAGGAAAATAATTATCACGCCAATGCCCGCATTAGGACACCACCCGAAAGGACACGACTTCTCTGAATACTGCCAACATAAAGATGCAGTTCATAAAAAGAGCGCCACGTGCGAAACGTTCAACGACGTCATGCTTATTTTTATATATGATTACGCGATGAAATTACGATGCGATTGCATAATTTCGGCTCTAACGGCTCGTGCACAGGCAAATTATGTAAACTCCTCGCACTCTGTGTTCTGCTGAGCTCAGTTTGGTGGGGAGACATGTCGACTGGAACCATTTACAGAAATGTGGTCTGGCTTGCCCAAGGCATGCTTCATTATACAAGGTACGAGCGGCACCTGTATAATGTCAGACAGACAGACAGGTTCTAACGCATTTCCAGGAATGGCTTTTTGAAAGCAGCAGAAGGCTTTCGCGAGGAAGACATGAGAGCAGATGTTTCCAAGTACGTTGCTACGGTGCATCCTTGCGTATGCTGACATCTCTCCCTCTTCAGCCTCTCCTACATGATAACAGGAGCAAACAGCGGGATAGGCAAGGAGACGGCCCTGTCCCTTGCGAAGAAAGGTGACAAGTCAAGTATCCACACGTCAGTTGTTGTAATGCTCACTTTACAGGCGCCACTGTCCACCTGGTATGCCGTAATCTCTCCTTGGGGGAGGAGGCCAAGCAGGAGATAGTCACTCAGAGTGGAAACGCTGTTAGTTCTCATTGCCGCCTTTTTTCTCGCTGTGCTACGTAGCAATTGCGTTAGTGTTTTTGCGCCTTTGTATACAGAAGGTGCACCTACATATCCTGGACATGTCCAAGCCAAAAAGTATCATTGACTTCGCAGCAAGCTTTGTGAGTTCAGGCACGTCACTTGATGTCCTTGTGAACAATGCTGGCTGCATGGTCAATCAACGTGAGCTCACTGAAGACAGCCTGGAGAAGAACTTTGCCACAAACACACTTGGTATGTTGTCCCACCTTTACGCTCTAATCCCTCACCGCTCACCTCCCCTTACTCCGTTCACCTCCCTCACCTCCCAATCCCTCTTACCCTTACCTCACAATCCCTCTTACCCTCACCTCCCAATCCCTCTTACCCCATCACCTTTACTCCAACTCTTCTCCCTCCTGCCCAGGAACATACATTCTTACTACAGAGCTCATTCCATTGCTTGAAAGGAGTGAATCACCCAGAGTGGTAAGTGGTAAGCACACATCACCAGGGACGAATCTAGGGGGGGGGGGGGGGGGGGATAGTACCTCCCCTTTGTTCATATTTAGTCATAATCATACTGTACCTGCTGGCTAATAGTTTATACATGTAGCATATGAAAGAAGTGTTGACTATTGATCCCACAAAGCAAAAAAGCTTCCGCAGGGGGCACATCTCCCTCCCATACTCCCACTTCCTGTGTCCCGCCCCCTCATACCAATGTGGTGACTGTCAGTGTGTCACTTTTAAACAGGTCACAGTATCATCAGGAGGCATGTTGACAACAAAACTAGATCCAGTTGACCTCCAACTTGAGAACTGTCGTAATTTCGATGGTACATTCGCGTATGCCCAGAACAAGGTGAGTTTAGTCTGTTCTTCATCTCCACATCTTCACCTCTCCACCTCCACATCTTCACCTCCACATCTTCACTTCCACATCTCCACCTCCATGTCTCCACCTCCACATCTCCATCTCCACCTCCACATCTCCACCTCCACATCTCCACCTCCACATCTTCACCTCCACTCCTCCACATCTTCACCTCCACATCTTTACCTCCACATCTCCACCTACTATTTACAGCGTCAGCAGGTGGTGATGAGTAGAATGTGGTCCAGGCAATTCCCTAGTATCCACTTCTCAACTATGCACCCAGGTACACACACACACATGCACACACGCACTCTAACCTGTTTGATCTTCTCACTGTAAGGTTGGGCAGACACACCAGGTAATGGACCACCAGCGTCCAACGATCTCATCATGAACACACACACACACACACACACACACACACACACACACACACACACACACACACACACACACACACACACACACACACACACACACACACACACACACACACACACACACACACACCTTTCAAACCTTCAGCTGTAAGGACATCTATGCCAAGCTTCCACAGAAGGATGGAAGGAAAGTTACGAACTCCTGAGCAGGTTTGACCACCAGTTCTCTTAATGATATATCTGTGACATAAGCCCCTCCCCCTTCACCAGGGTGCAGATACTATTATTTGGCTGTGTGTGGCACCACTGGCACGACTAGGGGAGAGTGGTCTGTTCTTCCAAGGTAGGCTGTTCTGCTCATGTAATCATATGTCACACATGCACACACACACACACACCACACATGCATGCACACACACCACACATATACACACACACACCACACATACACGCACACACACACACACCACACATATAGATCGTACTGCTGTATCCGAGCACCTGCCCTTAGCATGGAGCAGGTCAGATGCTGATGAAGAGGCACTTCTGATGACCAAGCTAGAGGAACTGAAGCAAAGGTTTAAGGGACCATCTCCTACAGCTTCTACATAACCAGCTGACTTGTCATATTGGTTGCTCTGTGACTTTCATATACAGCAATAAGCATTTGGTACTTGTGCAGTTTTTAAAATACAGGCCATTGTACACCAACTGTGAATGAGGCAACCACTCAAAACCAGCAGTCAATGTTTACAGGGTTAAATAGATAACACATGGCCCTGGTTCACATACATCAGTGGGAGGACCTTATACCATATGTGGGGAGGACGTTGACTGATGTAGACCTCCCTTATGTTCTATGAGAAAACTGTTACTGAGACACCAAACACTACATCCATTAGAGCTAGGTCGTATATCCAAATATATTAGGACCTGGGTGATGGTGCTGGTGCTGGTGGAGACTACATGTACTAAAGGTGAAATTTTAATAATGAAAGGATATCAAGTTTTTATTTTAAAAACGAGCAACTGAGCAACTAGGCTGTTGATTATGAGAGGGTCTCGAATTGATTATTAAAAACACACCTGGCTTGAATAAGTTTCTAGTATGCTATATGCAACCTTATAGCTGTGAAGTTCACCTCCCAGTACTGAAGGGGAGCATTTGCTGCAATCCAGTGCACACCAACAGGAATACCAGAAAAATAATTGAGGGACATATACTGTAGAGGGAGGGTCATATACTTGTAACAATTTTTCTCACAATCCAGCTGTTAATGGATGATGCTCCAGTTTCCCAAGCTACAGCTTGAATATGTCCAGATGTGATATTCAGACCACTACATCCTGTCATGCATCACATTATGTAATGTTAGGATGTCATGCATGTACTACAGGTTTAGGTGTTAGGAATTGATTTAACAGTGTATAAGAATGTAGTGTACTGTTCTGTTGATCAGATCTTTTTATGTTATGTTCCATATGGGGATTGGGGACATAACACCATCATTAATAGCAGTTTAAACTTACTCAAGAGGATGGAAAGTGGTGCACTGTAATTGGAGCTGCACCTACAGATGCTGCTATTTGAGAATACCATATTAGAACTCACTAGAGAGCTAAGAAAGCACCAAAGATGTCCCTTGTGATAATTCCACAATGAGGGACATATATGCCTACCAGCTGTGCCAAGGACAATCACCATTTTACTAACCAACGGAAGGTCTGTGCCTAATAGTACTCCATCAACACAAGAATAAGTGTGACCTGTGTTACGCAGCCCTATCCCCGTGACAAGGTACCAAGCAACAGGATGCTTTTTGATAACGGCACAGCTCACGCGCACCACACGTAGCGTACACACAAGAAATCAAAGACAGCCGTACGCGCATGCGCGTACACATACATCATCTCTTAACATCCCCCCCCACTTAAGTTAACATTGTTCAACAAAACGTTCAGGCTTCTTGCTGATCCTCCCAGACCGAGTAGTGGTGACCCTTGGCTCAGGAACCCCAGTAGGTGGTTCTTGATCAGGGGGTGCTTTCTGTTTGAGCACCTTTGGCACACTGCTGGGTCCTGGTTTTTTCAATTTGGGTACCGCATTGGGTACTGCCATGGATGGCACTGGGCCCACTGGACTGGGCAGTTCCTGGTCCTTGGGAATATCTTTGGACTGGTCAGGTAACTGGTCTAACTCTGGTTCTGGACACCCCAAATCCAGCGGTGGCGAGTTCCACGAGGGCTTGACGAACTGTCGATTCCGATGCAAGAGTTGTCCATCGACTTCCACTGTATAGGAGTTCTTTGAGAGCTGCCCCTCGCACTTTCCTCTCATCCACTGTGTTTTCCTGGCCCTCAGGTCTTGCACCAGTACGGGTTCCCCTTTCCTTAGTGGTGCGAACGTAGACCCTTTACCACTTCGATACAATTGGATTTGGGCTTGCTTGTGGACCTTCTTCTCCCAGGTTCCTTGTGGCAATTTCGCTGCTAGTTTAGCCTCACTGCTGGTAATCGCTCCCCTTGTTCGGCGTGCAAATAAACGCTGGCTCGGACTTGTGTCCAAACCGGCAGTGGGAGTGTTTCTCCACTCCAGCAGGGCTAGGTAGGGATCTCGACTTCTCTTGAACAAACGCTTTGCGATCTTAACAGCCGATTCAGCTTTCCCATTGGATTGGCTGTTATAGGGTGATGAGACTGTTTGCTGAAATTCCCATGCCTTGGCAAAAGACCGAAATTCGTGCGACATGAACTGGGGGCCTCCATCCGTATGAACCACTAGGGGAATCCCATGTCTGGCGAAATTTCGTTTGGTTGCTTCAACGACAGTAGAGGCTAAAGTGTTCGGTAGTTCTGACACCTCAAAGAAATCCGTCAGATAGTCGACCATTATGAGGAACTCCTTTCCTTTGCACTTAAACAGATCCATCCCCACTTTGCTCCAAGGCTGTTTTGGAATATCATGTGCCAATAATTTGCCTCTTGGTTGGGCGGGACTGTCCTCCTCACAGATGGGGCACTGTTTAGTGACTCTGTATATGTCCTCAGCCATCCCTGGCCAGTAGACAGCGTCGCGTGCTCGTCTCAAGGTTGATTCACTGCCCATGTGACTTGCGTGCAATTTCTGCAAGTAGTTCTCTCTAAGACCTTCTGGTACTACTACTTGATCTCCTTTGAAGATGACACCATCACGCACCACCAATAGCTCCCTAAAATTCCAGTATTTCCTGACAGCCTCTGGTAGTTCCCTCCAATGAGCAGGCCAACCTTGCTTAATCACCTGGCTAAGTGCCATCTGTTCTGAATCTGTGACTGCTGCCCTCTTCACCTCCATCAACCTCTCGTCCTTCACCCGCACAAAGTCTCTCTCCTCAACAGCCTCTAACTCACTGGAGTAGTCATCCCCACAAACGTGGATAGCCATGATCCCTTGCAGGGTTAGGTCCTCATCCTCTACAGCTGGTGACTCGGTAGTCGGCAACCTGGACAGAACGTCCGCAATCACCTGCTGCTCTCCAGGTCGATAAACCACTTCAATGTCATATCTCTGTAATGCCAGGAGCATGCGCTGCAACCGTCTAGGAGCTGCTAATATGGATTTCTTGGTGATAACTTCCAGGGGCTTATGGTCCGTTTCCACTTTAACCTTTTTCCCATATATATACTGATCAAATTTGCTACAGGCAAAGGCGATAGCTAGACATTCTAACTCCAGGGCCACATAGTTCTTCTCTGCTTTGGTCAACGATCTGGACACCGAAGCCACTGGTCGCCCTCCCTGCAACAAAGTAGCCCCCAGCCCCTCTGTACTGGCATCGCACTGGATGACCACGGGCTTACTGACGTCATAAAACGCTAAGATTTGATCCTTGCAAATCATGTCCTTGAGCCTTTCAAAAGCTGCTTGTTCTTCTAATCCCCACTGGAACTCACTGTCCTTTTCAGTTAGGCGACGTAAGGGTTCGCTGGTTGCAGACAGGTTAGGGATAAACTTGGCTAGATAATTGCACATTCCTAGGAACCGTCTCACGTCTGTCACTGACTTTGGGGCGGCCATCTGTTGAATAGCTTTAACCTTGGCAGGGTCCGGACTCACTCCTTTGCTTGAAATCCGGTGGCCAATGTACTGCAGCTCAGACTTATGAAGTCTCATCTTCTCTTTATTAAACTTGATATTGGTTTTTCGAGCTCTCATCAACAACTGCACAAGCGCCTCATCATGCCTTTGTCGGGCTTCTTCATCTGTTTTCCCACCACCAAAGACCAGAACATCGTCTGCGACGACTGCCACACCCTCAATTCCATGAAGTGCTGCCTGGAGCCGCCGCTGGAACTCTTCTGGGGCTGACGAGATTCCAAATGGCATCCTCAACCAACGATATCTTCCTTTTGGACCCCAGAACGTAGTTAAGAAACTGGATCGATCACTGAGTTTCACATGCATAAAACCATCTTTGACATCGAGCAAACTGAATACTCTTGCCTCCTTTAGAGCAGGTAAGACATCCTCCAAGACTGGCATGTTAAAGTGGCTTCGCTTGATGGCCTTATTTAAATCTCGGGGGTCCAAACATATTCTCACTTGGACTTTATCTGCTTTCCAGACTGCGGTGAGATTACTTATCCACTCAGACGGCCCATCCACCTTGGCAATCCAACCCTCTTCTTCCATTTCCGCTAGTTTGCTTTCCACTGCCTTTTTCATCACATGTGGAATTCTTCTGGGTCTGTTCTGTACTGAAGGCACCCCCTCCTCCAGCTCAATTTCGTATTCACCAGGCAAACAGCCAGTACCCCTAAAGACATCTTGGTAACTGCTCAATATGGCATCCTTGGTCAGGCCTTGTGAAGCTTCTGCTAAACAGACAGATTCAGACTCATAAGACAGTAGCTGTAGACCCAAACAGGAGTCCAAAGACAACAAAGTATGATGCTTGGTCTCCAAGAGCTCAAACGCAAGGTCTGTTGGCCTCCCTTGTCGGTTTAGCACTTGAGTTCGATAACGGCCCAACGACTTCTTCACTGACCCATCATACATGGTGAGGTTGGTTCCACTAGTCTCAACTGGTGGACACCCCAGCTTTTCATAATCAGCCATGGTCAACACATTGCAGGATGCTGCTGTGTCTAACTGACAGTCAATCTCTAGGTCACAGCTTGAATCTCTTCGTCTGAACGGCACTTTAGCGAGAAGTTTCTTTCCCACTTTCTTTACTGTTATTAACAACACCTCTTCCCCTGAGTCTGTGAGGTTTGGGCTTTCCTCCACTAGATGTACCGTTCCGCGTTTCTTGCACATTCTTGCAAAATGGTTATAGGCCAAACATCTTTTGCACTGTTGACCATATGCAGGACAACGTCTTGGTGGATGACTCAGACCACAGCGTGAGCAGCGGGTACCACCCGTTTCTCCTCCCGTTTCACATACCTGCCCATGGCTCTGTGCTCCCTCTTTCTGTGGCTCTCTCTTTCCAGATCCTGCACTACCTCCTTTCCCTTTTCTATTCCTGGAATCAATGGCTGCCACCTTTTCCCCCAACTCTGTCTTTACCCCCAAAGACTGCATGTCTGCTGCAGTGGCTTCCATAGCTTGACACATTCTTATGGCTTTTTCCAGGTCTAGGTTTTCAGTCTCAAATAAACGTCTCCGCATTCTCTCACTTTCCACGCCTCGAATCAATACGTGAAGCATCAAATCGTCCCTAAGATCCCCGAATTCACAATCCTTAACTTGCTTGCGAACTTCCGTCACAAACTGATCTACGCTGTTCCCCTCCTGTTTCATCTGGAAAAACTTGTCGCGTCTTACGTGCTTACTCGTTCTTCTAGCGCACCAACTGTCCAATTTCCCACACACCACTGACCACTTCGCCCGATCCTCTCCCTCAGCGAAGGGCATCGTTTCGTACAAATCGTTCACCCGGGGGCCCACTGTCCTAAGGAATATAGCCAGCTTCACCTGTTCACTTGCACTTCCTTTCTCCGTTGCTGTCAGGAACTGTGTGAACTCCCTTTTGAAACGTATCCAATGGCTGCTGAGGTCCCCTTCCCCAATGGGCTCTGGAATCAACTGTTTCTCCATTTCTTTACAGATATCCCACTCCTGACACCATGTTACGCAGCCCTATCCCCGTGACAAGGTACCAAGCAACAGGATGCTTTTTGATAACGGCACAGCTCACGCGCACCACACGTAGCGTACACACAAGAAATCAAAGACAGCCGTACGCGTACACATACATCATCTCTTAACAACCTGTTGAGAGGGAGGAGTCACTGATTACACAAGGCCATAGATGAGGGGGAGCTTGGGGGGGGGGCACATGCCCCCCCCCCCCCCCAAACTATCTACAGCCCTGTTACAATGTGATTGTATGTAGTTTGCAGAATTATAATTGTAGTGGTTGAAGCAACATTGGATTAGAACTGATAACTGTGTATGGTAATCAAACGGGACCCGAACGCTGATATCGTCTGATCTACGTCCTGGAGCTACAGATGCAGAATGTGGGCGGCATTTGTTAAGTCCCAAGAAGGCTTAGCGGCCCCTTCTTTTAAGTTAAGTTTAATAAGCAGTCGACTACACATAAGCTATACAAATACCCAATGTGTGTACGGTGCTGTCCATGCAATGCACTAGCTAGTCTTCGATGGGAGCACTAAAATATGTGTTAGAAGTGACATAGCTCGCACTGGCCGCCTGCATTGTTGCGTTCGTCGAACTCTCCGTTACGTGGACGCTTCCATAAGGCACTTTCGATTGCTTTCTTCGACGCTGATGTTTGAAGTAGGCTACAACGCTTATGTGAGTAATGAGTGTTGCACCAGCAGACAGGCCCCAGCATGGTTCAATAGCGGCTGCCATTACGAGAAGGTCATCTACTTCATTCGATGAGCGTGGTTTGGTATTGTACACACGCGTAACAAAAGGTGGCATGAAAAGAATGAAGAGTAGGATGGGATACGCTATTAACGGCAGGATCTCTTTAAGAGCTTTCAATTGCGGGGCGGTATTGCTTGCCGTTAGACTGGTTAGTTTCGAGGATGGCTCCTTTCTCCTATAATAGCATGCCCTTGCACTCAGTATGATCGCCATCACTACAACAGCTGTTGTATTAAAGACAAGTATTATTGCAAGCGGGATACATCCAATAGCGAGCAATTCAATGTTACCAGCGCGCTGTATATCAGTTGAACAGTCCCCGTTCCAATTTTTCATCTGACACCAGCCCTGTGCCAATCCGTATGACTTTGTAGTCAGAGGTACAGCAGCTATTGCAGCTGGAATAAAAATTGAACTCACTATGTACAGTGGCTCCAGTATTTTGAGATTCTTGAAGCAGACGGAAAAGAAAAAGAGATGAAATGTGAGCCATACGGTAAAAAGGAATTTCATCCACACGGAGAAGACGAGGAGATATCCGACAAACTGGCACAGGCCGTGGTACAGCGATGCAGGGTGATCGTCGTAGTGAATTGCAACGAGCTCCATGATGCACACGACTCCAAATAACATTGCGCTCAACACCTGATAAAGGGCTAAACGATACACAAAGTACTTATACAGCTTCAAAACCGCGACCAAAATGACAGCAGTAAGGCACACGATGACCGAAGCGGTCCCAACTGCACTGTAAATAGCGGGAAGAAGTGTTCGGTAGTGCTGACTGATGAGATCCCCCTCTGGGCACGACGTGTTATTAGTGTTCATTTGATCTTTATAGGATCCTGATGGCGTGGATCTAAACATGTACAATTTAGTCTGGGGACCCGACTATCACACGCACAATCAATTTTCACCATATATGGTTTGACCTCAAAGCCCTCATCATCAGACCCGTCCCCCTCATCACCAGACCCGTCTCCCTCATCACCAGACCCGTCTCCCTCATCACCAGATCCGTCTCCCTCATCACCAGACCCGTCTCCCTCATCACCAGACCCGTCTCCCTCATCATCAGACCCGTCTCCCTCATCACCAGATCCGTCTCCCTCATCACCAGACCCGTCTCCCTCATCACCAGACCCGTCTCCCTCATCACCAGACCCGTCTCCCTCATCACCAGACCCGTCTCCCTCATCACCAGACCCGTCTCCCTCATCACCAGACCCGTCTCCCTCATCACCAGACCCGCCTCCCTTCTCACCAGACCTGTCTCCCTCATCATCAGACCCATCTCCCTCATCACCAGACCCGTCTCCCTCATCACCAGACCCGTCTCCCTCATCATCAGACCGTCTCTCTCATCATCAGCATTTTCACGGCTCTCTGGTGCCACCTGATGTCCAGCGGTCCCCTGACGTCACAAGGGGCGTGGCAAAACTAATAGTGCGCCATGTTCAACATCATTTGCATGCAAACATCATGAAACACATTATTAGTAATTTTTAAAAATAATAATGACTTACCTTAGCTCTTCGGTCATTGTTATTCACTTTGGTCCTAAACATCCTGGTGTCAGCAATTTCAACCAGAGGCTATTGTGCTGGTCTCAGTTGCCATGCCTGGTACTTCGATGGCGGTGCTCTGGCAGGTGTCCAAGGTCATCTGTGAGGAACGTCGTGTCTTTGCTTCAAGAGTTGGGCCCACCACTTGGCCTCCATGTTAACATCCGTAAGCTCAAGGAGCTCCCTCAACATTTTCCCAGCTGGGTCCAACAATCCCAACATCAAAATCCTGGGTTCACCCATTGTAGATGGTTCATCCAATGGAGATGGTTCACCCATTGGAGATGCTGACTTTTGCCATCAATTTATTAATCACAAATGGCCTGAAGCCCAAAACCTCCTTTCAAAGCTAGCAGCAGAGACCTGAGGATCAACCAGGCCAGACATCTCTAGCTTTTAGTAAGGGGGGGAGGGGATTGGATCTTTGCTCACTATCCCAACATGCACCTGCAGTATACATTCCACAGACAAATCCTCACCTCTGTTTGCAGTTGCAGACTTTAATTCAGCTGTTCCTTCCGATAAAGTGCTGCACATAGACTCCCTCCTCTCTGTGTCATCAATCTCCCAAAAAGAGCTTTCATGCATATTAGATACCCACATGTTCAGTCTGCTGTTGGAAGCTTCCTCCATGGCTGGCAGAGCACGGTTGCTTTCAGTTTCCTCACCACCATGCATCCTCCTGGCTGTCAGTTGTGCCATCACAGGGGGTTGGGTTTACACCTTGATCCACCAGTACATCAACTTGCCATAAAGTGGTGGCTTGGTGTGGACACTTCCCAGAGGTCCCAGTGTGCACTTTGCCCTGGCAGTGCCCTTGACCCCCTTGGACGTCGTGCCACCACTTGTAAGCGTGGGGGTGATGTGGTGGCAGATGTACTGGCGCCGTCGGGCCCATCTTGGCATACAGGTGGAAGCTGGCAATGACCTCATGGCTGTCCATAGCCACACCCACCCCACTGACCTTCTATTGAGAAACAGAAATCCTTGTCTGGTAAAATTGAAAACCATAATCTAGGAGAATTACTTGACATGGCTTCCTTGCCTGACAAAGCACATCTGCTATGCAGTTTTGTCACCACATAAATTAATGTCCTTGGAATTATTGATAAAGTTACACTCCGAAGACCATGGCTGTGCAGTGTGTGTGTATGTGTGCATGTGCTGTAAGAATGTACACACCCCTACAGTTCTCATGCTCCAGGACTAGTGCTCTTGGAAGTGACAATGATTTCCCGCTGCATAGCTTCTCTGATGGCTAGGAGCCGACGGGAGTTTAAACCATTAGAAGAGAAGGGTACCCAGAACAGAAAGCAGTTCCAAATGAATGAAAACGGACAATATGCAGGCAGGACACCAGATGAGAAAGAGATAGCTGTGGCCATTGTGTTACCTGTGGGGACCAGCGGATACAGATAACCCACGTGCGTGCGTGTGTGCGTGCGTGTGCGCGTGCGTGCGTGTGTGTGTGTGTGTGTGTGTGTGTGTGTGTGTGTGTGTGTGTGTGTGTGTGTGTGTGTGTATGTGTTGTTGTATGCGTTGCTTGTGTGTGAGTGTGTGAGAGTGTGCGGAGTTTATAGGTTAAGCCCCCGACGATATGGACAGAAAATGTACTACATGTAAGCGCGAGTCGTGGTGTATCATATATATATGTGTGTGGTGCTTTACCTTCGTGTTCAGCGAAGTGGATTTCCACAACGTCCAGCCAGTTACACCCTGGGGTGAAACTGAAAAATTGGGCGAAATGTCTGTCTTCATCCATTTTGCGAATCTGTAGGTTCTCATCTTCAATAATCCTCTCCACACCGTCCGCTAAAAGGTGCATACACTCCACGGGCGAGCCAGTTATCTGCCATGTTTCCCTGTACCAGTGGAGGTTCCTTAGTCCAGGCACCCACACACCGGGGCGCAAGAAGGCTTGCACAGATGCCTGGGCGTCTGCGAGGCAACACACGCGGACGCGCCCTTTTGACATCTTTGTTCAATGGGGGATAATTGGATGCCAAGGAAGCCCTTTAAGACGCAGACAACAATGTCCGTACCTCGATGGAACGCTCAATACTTTGGTAATCGCGATAATTCCGTTCTAGCAGAGACATGCTTTGATTAACCTTTGCAGTACAAATGGTACGGGGGAGGGTACCAATCAGTTTTATTATTCAGGGTAAAAATTATCTTGCAAGGAACACGTTCAGAATCATGCTATATTGTTATTACAAGTACATGTTCCTCCGAACACATCCATGCAAATGTACAAAATTACTGGTGACATGCGAGATTACGGATTTGTTCTATTAATTTGCATGCAAGACTTTTTCCAAAGCAAGGCTTACGCAGGAACCAGAGTTCATAGCGAAGAAAGCTATAGAGAAAAAAGCATAATCGTGGCGGTAACTTTCGTTTAAGGAAAGAGGCACACGTAGTTAGATCTCAAGAAAATAAATTGCATGAAGCTCGATATCATATAATAACTTGTCGTTCCCTTTTTATGGTACGTAGCTCAAAATTGGAACACAGTACTCAAACGCATGCGTGAATTTAATTGGATCTCCAAATCTGACTTTAAAAAAATAAATCATTTAGCAGTAGTCTGATCCGAA
Source organism: Eunapius fragilis (assembly GCA_963681505.1). Lineage (NCBI taxonomy): Eukaryota > Metazoa > Porifera > Demospongiae > Spongillida > Spongillidae > Eunapius > Eunapius fragilis. Next base: position 468,488 of record OY811985.1, read on the forward strand.
GACAAAGTCAATACAGAAGTGGTGGGGCACATCAAACACCACTAGGGGAAGTCAGACTGACACAATTTGACGGGGAACCACAGTTTTACACATGGGACAAACACAGCTGTACTTGATCAGCCATTCGTCAATACACTCCTTGTGGAAGTAATGGTGACATGGAAGGATTCTGGTTGTATCTCCAGCTTCAAAGTCAGCAATACATATGCCACAAGTATTAGCCTCATTCTTTGCTGTTACAAACTGCTTTGTGGGCAGCCGATGCGTTTCCAAGGCACCCAGAGGCATTTGCACGTTGTTGACCTGGGCTTGGAGCTCCGCCAGGTGGTTTCTGATCCTATTGATCTGCTCCTGACGGGTCGCGTTGTTGAGTGGCGTATACACGCCCACATAACGTCTGTTGAACCTGGATACGCGACGAATAACGTGCTGGCAACAAAATATACTTATTATCAACGGAGGGATCAAGCTTGAGAAAATGGCCATATATGTCAGGCTGAGCGGGTAGTAGTTTATACGACTCAGCGAGATGTTCACAACGGACCATTGAAGTGTGACGTTCTGGAGGGAAATGGCCGGATTTTCTCCAAGGATAGCGATGGCAAAGTGCATGTTCTTGGCTTCGTTGCTTAATGATAAGTACTCGCCGCTTGGAGGGTAAGCTAGCAAGAACGAGTAACCGAGAGCCCGAGCCGTGTTTACAATGTCGGACAGATTAGCCGTTGAACTGGGAGCGAGTACAAACCAGCCTCTGTCAGTTGCATTCGGATAAGGGATAGATGAAACCGAAACGTTAAGTCCCAACTCTGACAGAAAGCCACTAGTTGTCTCATTGGAGAAGCCAACCGAATCATCGCATAGGTACGACTTGCATTCAACGTGGCACACGGTTATTGAACAACCTTCGTTTTCCAGTGGGAAAACCACCAACGCTACCAGCAGAAAAACGACTAACATCATGTCACGTCCACATATCACGTGATTGCCAGGTGTTTCTGTGTGCGGACGTCATTAATAAATCCTCAGTGTTCGTTAGTTAGCTAGCTGAGCCGCGTCATCCGAAAATATTTTTTGGCAGCCATATGGAGTTAATGATGTGCGTTATTTCGAGCTGTGCTTATATATCATTATTCAATGTATCATGGTGATAGATACTAGTAGTTGCATCAGATCTTACTTTCGAAGAGCCGTATTGGCCACTTCTCGTGCCATGACGTAATGTAACATTACTAACGCCAGGTTTACAATAAGAACATACCGTAAATGGTTGGAAATATACATTAATTTCTGTATACATAACCATAGAGAAGAATCATGTCTGTGTTCAAACAGCCATTCAAGCCTTGCCATGTTGGTTTTTCACAACACATGTATCTTATGTCAAATAATCGTTGCCGCTCGTTCGTATAATCGTATTCGACCACATAGGTTCAACGGATCACCACATAGAGATAACTCAAAAGCGCTGCAGGGAACCCTTTGGGAGCTGCAGGGAAAAGGAAAAGAGCATTTTTTTTCAATGCTCCGAGTTTCTTTTCTGTATATAGTATTAGTAGTGACATAAGTAATGATGTCCCAGCCACCCTTCATCATTTTGGTATATTCATGCAAAAAAATATCTGTAAGCTCAAGAGGGATGCATGGTAGTAGAAATGTATACATGCATAAAAAAGCAGCATCCAGAGGTGGCTCCACATATACAACTGCTAGCTGTAATTTAAGTATTGCCTACTCACCACAAGATGTTCCACTTTGCAACAATAAATAACCCAAGCAGCCATCTTGGGCCAGCTGCAATGCCCAATCTGCTTGGTGATCCTCTACCAACCCATGCACTTGTATGTACCACCTGCACAGTGAAATGGTTCATGGAATTCACTGAAGTGTACAGAGGTGAAGTGTCCATGTTGTTACACACAGCTAGAGCCAGCAGAACTTAAGCCAGCACCTCAAATGATCACAACACAGCATGCTGAAGGGCATAATGGTCCACAGCTAGCCTGCAAACTGGATGTATGAAAGCTGAAGATTACCACACTACGAGGGGATGTTTCCGAGAAAAGCTTGTAAACAAACCTAGCAAACTATGGATCCTTTCTGGCTGGTGGATGAATACACAAAGGTGCTATGCAACACTCAAACTGCATTTCAGAACCAGTTTTTAGTACTCCTATAATAAGCATTTACATAAGCACAGAAATACACATTACACCTTATAATTTATAGGTATGCCTACCGCCTACCTGGTCTGGACATCTTCGGCTTGCCACATGTAATTGGCATCCACAAGTTAGCCAACCAGTAGGTGCCTCAAGCTTCTCAGCTTATACAGAGCTGTAAAAGCTATAGACACAGAAAGTGAAGTACACAGAGGCCCCAGGATGAACACCTCACATTAGAGGAAAAGAAAAGACAGTCTGTGAAGACAATGGTAAGAAAGGAAACAAGTTAGACAAACAACTAACCACTGTGACACATTTAGGAGAGAGAAATAGCTCATGACAAAAAAGTGGAATTATGAAGGAACGTTTGTTCAAGTACTGAACAGAGCACTACAGAGCAAACATGATGCAATTCAATGAAGTAGCACAAGAGAAGTGTGCAGCTATCATCGGCACTGTAACTGAGACAACGTTAAAATTTAGTACAGCATTCTCTCTACTTACAACATATACAGGGGCGGATACAGGTGGGGGAAGGCCCCTCCCCCCTTCCCTTTTGTATTGCGTGGCAAGCATAATCTCTCAATTACACTTCAGAATGTGGCAGCTCTCCTTCCCAGGCCAAGCTAACAAAACATGTAATCGTACCGCCATGATTCTAATACATTTGCACACTAACTTCAAGCGTGTCTTGCACACCGCCCAATCAATATGGCAAAGTATCTATTCTACAATTTGCATTGTAAGCACCTTCTGTCTTCATTACTTTTCTACTTTCAGGCTGCCGGCAGAAATTGTTCCGTCTTGTACCAAGCGCTTTGAAGTTAAATGGTCCTTCCCAAGGTAGCCGCTTTCGATGCTACTGTTCATAGCGGAGACACAACCCTAAGCAGGGCAGGGGGCGTGCTGAAAACTATTTCATCACCACTATTGTATTGGAAGCAAGCATAGATCATGCCATTTCAAAAGCCACAGAAGAACTGGGGTATACTGGGGTATACTAGGTATGGGTCGCCAATCTATTTGCTCCGTACAAAGTACTGTTCGTAAAGATGTATCGCCATATTGCATGTGGCCGTGGGTGATAATTGCATTCTTTGCTCATGACTACAGCGATAATTACATTACGCCAGAGATAATATAATAGATGGTTCGAAACCCCCCCCCCCCCCCCCCCCCCTCCGTGTACTTTTTTTTTTCATGCTAAGAATTTTTTTCAATACAATACATCATTACAACACATAATCTACAGACCAAGTGCAGGAACAGCTCAGATGTAACAACATCTTATCCGAGACAGTTGCAGACCACTCATTGTAACTCAGCTGTAACCAAATATATATTTAAAGTATAGGTAGTTGACAATTTTTTTTCAAATTTCTTTTTTCGCAATAAATTGTATACTACTGGAAGAGCAAAATTTATGCATTTCAACGATATCTTACTTGTTTGATTATGTATCTCCATGCGAGTACCACGTAATTTTAAAGATCAACGATCGGTAATGTACGCGAATGAATGGGATGCGTAAAACAAAAACTGTCCCGGTTGAGTTTCTATTCAACAAGTAAATAAAAACATTTTCTACGAGAAAGTTGGTGGGATATAGGATTTGATTATGACATTGGTGGTGTAAAAAGCAAGGAAACAAGGTAGGGAAAATGTCATAGTCCTATATTTAGCCCATTTCTAGGGCATGTGTTGTTTGTGTGCTAAATATAGGACTATGACATTTTCCCTTCTGATAAGACCTTGTTTCCTTGCTTTTTACACCACCAATGTCATAATCAAATCCTATATCCCACCAACTTTCTCGTAGAGAATGTTTTTATTTACTTGTTTTCTTAATTTTTTTTTCATATATTATATAAAAGCGAGTCCTCCAGCCGATTCTGAAGCTATTGGTGAAAATTTCATCGCTTAGAAATGTTCCTGTCCTGAGTTATGCGTTGCCAAGAAGGAGGAGAAGGAGAATAAGAAGACGACCCGCCCCTTGTTCCGAGACTGGGTACGAGGACGGGCAGTACACTCTTGTTCTCAACAACCACGCGGTGCAGCGACATGAAACAAAAACGAAACTACTCATTTTTGACTTCTAGATCGATTGCTAAAACAAGCTACACGATCCGATCGTCGGGAGTGTTGTTACAGACGGGTCGCGTTTTTTTAATGACATTCATAGTCGTGGTCAAATCCTATATGGAAGTTTCTAACGAAACTTCCGATACAGAGATATTTATAAGTGCGCAACCTTAACCAAATCCTTAACACACATAGTCTGACTAGTATTATACGTAGAGATGCACTTAATACTGCTTGATTATGTGATTTTCATGTATTATAAGTCAAAATAACAAAGAAGGTCATTATGATCCGTATGCGCACAGTTAAAATTAAGATTAAAACCTGTTAAACATGAAGCAAAATCTATCTTAAAAAAAAGTAAGCAGGAAGTCAACGATTGAAAAAAAAACTATGTTCTAAATTGTGTGAAAAAAGAAATTATGACAAGTAATGCAATGGTTAAGAACTTGACAGATGAAAATGTGTTATTATGTGTTATGTTTGGTATCTAAATGAACATAATGTACTCTATAATGGATACATCATTTTTGTGAAACCTTTAACAAAATCTAAAATTCCAAAAGTCATAGTCACATATTGGAAAATAGATGAAGCAGAGGAAGATGGGGAGAATGTTACAATTACAACATATGAGCTACTAGCAGATTATATTGCTGGTGACCTTAACTTAAGTGGTGGACTTAATCCATGAACTTTTGGCATCCATCTATAGCAGTTCTGCATTTTAACAGCAGCAAGTACTCGGAGCTTAGCCTTGAAAGCTACATTTGAAGTGAGCAATTGCCATACTGCACTTCTTTTTCCGCAATTACTGCAGTCTGATCTAAGCTTAGTTGGCATGGGACAGGAAGTGCTTGTTTGACTGCTGTGTACAGAATTAACTGAAAGTGAAAAGGTTGGATATGTGCATGTATTTTGGGGATTATCAAATGGAAGTCCAAATGGCAGATTTATAGATACAAAATCCCAAAGCTCTAGAAAGGTGCTTCTTCATATCCTTGACAATTTGAAGCAAGCGATGAATGGAAGTGCACAATGCCTTTAGGCTGATATGCTCTATTGCTAGTTTTTCAACTATCTTGGCTGTTTCATTTGGGTTGTAATTGGTTAATTTGTAGTTTAGTCTAACCCATTCCTTAATACAGGTCCTAGAGCTGTAAGGGCACCATGCTCACTTAAATCGTTTTTATATTCTTCAATGAGGCACTCTAGATCAAGAACAGTCTTCATTCTGAATAGCAACAAAGCAGATTGGAACGTTATTTTGTGCATGCATGCGTATACATATAATTAAATATGAATAAAAGGCTTGATAATATCTCCATGTGGGCACAATCTTATTAAAATTCTAAAACAATAAACATAGACTACTCTGTTAACAATTCAAGTGGATTTGGTTTACAACTATGTGCTTCAAAGAGTAGGATGTGTAATAAATAGAGTTGTCACAACTTAATAACAAAAAATTGTGTTACAAACAATAGCTACTTGGTTAAGCTATGTAGATAAGAAATATAAGCAAATCTATTATGCTGAAGCATAAAAATAGTATTTTAAAATAAAATGATCTGTGTTTCAAGCAGGCCAATTCAAAACGCCTAGACCATTAAAGCACCCTTTGGGCACCATCCAAATCTCCTGAAATTCTATAGTGTAATTAACTTGAACCTATAGTAAGTAAAAATTACTATTTTGTGATTGTGTATCAAAAGACAAAGCCAAGATTCATCGCAAAATTTTACTATTAATTGAATGCGCCTGATATTGTTGGATCGCGAAGTAGCTTGAATTTAGGCAATCACACTGCATTCTACAACAATTACCTTCCACGATCGAGCAATGAAATCAGGTAAGCCACTCAAATAACGGAGCAAGTTTCTACGCTTCTTTGTATACTTATCAAACTTTCAGTCCAATTTTGACGTACTATTGGATCAACTATTTATGGACCCGCGTACGTCAACTACCTAATTGAAGAGAAACGACAATTTCTCGGATATCGATGGAAATTTCTTCCGCCTCAATAGTGAGATCGGTAGCGGATGTGATTCGAACGTGTAGAAAAACTGGACGCATCCGTCAGGTTCCCAGACTTGCTACGATTCGCACAACGCTCACCAAAACAATATGGACCCTATGGTCCAATGTCATTCCCGGGACGACGAGGCAAGGAATGTTATGAGGGCTGGCCACGTGCTTCCATCCCCTGGCCAAATCCACGTGCATTGGTAGTATGTTATATATACATCACTCCAACCGGGCAAGACCATTTGAGCGTCAGATACTTCATACTACATGCAGTATTTTTAAATGTATTAACATAAATCCAGTTCGTGCCTCGAACGTTGTGATGCTTATAGCTTCTACTATCAGACCATTACATCACGAGATAGAAGACTCCACTTGTGGCATTGTAGTATGACTGCTGTGCTGACTATCTATATGCATTCATTGTCAACAATATATTGCCAGAGGTCAGCAGTCGACAGCAGATATGCCATTGTCTTCTTCAATCTCCTCTGCCACCACCATGATACATGCATGTCTTCACCCCACCTTGACTTCCCTCCCCACTAGATCCCCACCCCTCCCTCATGCTCACTAGTTGTACATGTATGTATTTCATTCCTGCCATGAACCGCGCTTCAATTATTTCATCCCCCCCTCCCCCGCGCTGTTATAGCCTATTCAGCATGCACCAGCACAGTTTCAGCATCTCCACATTATGCGACTTTAATGCATGCAGACACTACTAGTAAAACCAAAAGGAAAAAAAAAACAAACAAAAAACTAAAAACAATTTGCACACTGCAGCTTCATCAACAGTTTCAACACAACGCCTTACGCACCTGGACTTCTGCTGGTCCAAGTGACTTTAATATTTCGTGGCATGGCCGCGCGTATGGCGGCCAGGCGGCGGGAATTAACTCCCCCGCTTGAGAACGGCATCCAAAACAGCAGACAGTTCCAAACAAAACTCAGAGGTGTACACACCGGAAGGACGCCGGAAGAGAATGAGACGGCAGTAGCAGTAGTATTATGATCTGTACGTAAGTGAGGGCCACAGCGAAAATAAATCTAAAATCGTGCGTGTGTGTGTGCGTGCGTGCGTGTGTGTGTGTGTGTGTGTGTGTGTGTGTGTGTGTGTGTGTGTGTGTGTGTGTGTGTGTGTGTGCGTGCGTGTGTGTGCGTGCGTGTGCGTGTGTGTGTGTGCATGCCTCGATATCCGGACATACCGTCGCTCTCCCTAAAGGTAACTTCGACAACATCCAGCCAGCTGCACCGCGGAGTGTAGCTAAATATCTCGACGAAGTGTCCAGCACTGTCTGACTTGTATATCTCTAAGTTCTCTTTGTCACCCATTGATTCTACAGCAGCAGTTAATGCTTCTATGGATTCGTTTAGATTGCCTTCCACCGTCCATTCTTCTTTCACCCTGTGCAGGTTTCTTAGCCCGGGTATCCACACCGCGGGGCGCAGAAATGCTTGAACAGGGGATTGAAATCTCGCACAACAGCACGCTCGGGCCGCTCGGCTCATTATTCTGAAAGTGCGCGAACTTGCATATCATTTTCATAGTCATAAGCGCGCGCCGCTTGGCGGCCCCAGGAAGCGTATCATGCCGACCACCAAAACAAAAACAAAAACGAAAGACCTATAATCGTGTATATTTCAAAATACGGAGTAAAACTAATCCTCGAGGAGTTGTCTGACGCCACGTACGATTACGTTGCAAATAGCTGTTTAAAATAACTACATAGAATGGAAAGTGTGACTTCGACAACATTTACGGAGAGGGAAGGTGAGACTAGGCCTATGCTCTGACTCTGAGTGAGTCTCACACAGAAATTCTAAGGAGGAAGATTTCAATATTACTGCTAATTATCGAACATTAATAACTTGGCGTCTGGGCGGGGCGAGAAGATCTTTGATCGTGTCAAACAAGCGGCAGGATGTCAGAGGGCGGCGAAGAGAAGCAGAAGCTTATGGAGGACGTTGAACTGTCACAAAAATCGCCCAAGAAGGACGGAACACGGTACGTAGGCTTGCTGTCTCCATGGTGTGTCCCCATAGCGCGTTGCCATCGCATTCTTTACCGCAAGTGGCCATGATATTTATTAATCATAATTATTCTGTTGAAGCGCTTTAGAAGTTTAACTTGGTGAGAGGAGCCCGGCAGGTGGGAGGTGGAAGATGTGGGGTGTGAGCCTGGGTGGAAGATGTGGGGTGTGAGTTTGTGAGGTGGAAGTGGTTTGTATAGATGACGAAGATGTAAAGGGTAGTAGGGTCATTTAGCTGTGTGTGGGTGTGTGTTATGCAAATGTATGGCTTCATTGCAACCTTTCAAAAATTTAGTACGTTTGTAGTTATGCTTTGAGGGTGTGTTTTCTTTAATAGAGTTTTCAAGAAGTCATCTCCAAATGGCAAGGTGTGGGCATGTGAGCACGTGATGGTCTTCCTTGTGTCAACCTGTTTTGATCTCACAGATTACTGTCTACCTTGGGAAGAGGGACTTCGTGGATCATGTCACGTCTGTTGACCCAATAGGTTGTGTGTGTGTGTGTGTGTGTGTGTGTGTTGTGTGTGTGTGTGTGTATGTGTGTGTGTGTGTGTGTGTGTGTGTGTGTACATCCGCATACAACCTGACACTTCCTCTTCCCTATTACACACTCTTTCATCCCATACCTGAATTCTCTTCATTTAGATGGTGTGGTTCTGATTGACCCTGACTACTTAGTAAAAGATGGTAAAACTGACAGGAAAGGTGAGCAAAGAATGAAACCAGAGAGGATGTGTGTTAAACCAAGGGGTGTGGCTTAGTGTTTGCACAGGTACTGACAGGGTTTCGTTATGGAAGAGATGATCTGGATGTGCTAGGCTTAAACTTCAGGAGAGATCTAGTTGACGTAAGTCTGTTCTCTGAGTGGAAGTGCACGTGTAAGAGTTAGGTAGATATTCATTACTTCTCTCTTCAAACTGTCATCCCTTCAGCATTTAGTAATTCTTGCACAGAGATTTTAATTATTTATTTGTTTACGACAGCTTCTATTGCTGTACAGGAGCGTATTCAAGTGTACCCTCTACCTGAGCCACCTTCACCACAGCTGGTTACTCTTCTCCAAGTGCGCCTGATGAAGAAGTTGGGACGGAATGCATACCCCTTTACATTCTCAGTATGAATTCATCGCTGTGTTCATTTCCTATTATATTTACTTCTCCTCCACCTTCTTCTCCCCCTACTCTCAGCTTAGGACTGGGCTTCCATCATCCATAACTCTACAGCCAGCACAGAGTGGAGAAGGAGAGAAGGTACTTACCACCGAGTGCCTTCACTCTTACAGGCTAACACGTCCCCGCCTCTCCCACTACCCGAGTGCCTTCGCTCTGACAGGCTAACCTGTCTGTCCCCTTCCCCTCCCCACCCTCTCCCACTACCCTAGTGCCTTCACTCTGACAGGCTAACCTGTCTGTCTCCTTCCCCTCCCCACCCTCTCCCACTACCCGAGTGCGTTCGCTCTGACAGGCTAACATGTCCCCTTCCCCTCCCCACCCTCTCCCACTACCCTAGTGCCTTCACTCTGACAGGCTAACCTGTCTGTCTCCTTCCCCTCCCCACCCTCTCCCACTACCCTAGTGCCTTCACTCTGACAGGCTAACATGTCCCCTTCCCCTCCCCACCCTCTCCCACTACCCGAGTGCCTTCGCTCTGACAGGCTAACATGTCCCCTTCCCCTCCTATCCCAGCCTTGTGGTGTTGACTTCATTTTGAGATGCTATGTGGCCAAGAATCCTGCGGATAAGATAGAAAAAAGGTTATTTGAGGTGCACAGATTTACATGAATATGTCTATGTTTATTTGTGCACAACACAACACACATACACACACAACACACATGCACTCACAACATGCACACACAACACACATACATACCCATGCATGCATAACACACACATGCATACACACAACACATATGCACACAACACATGCCCATCTTCTTTTCCCTCCCCAAAAAACTGACAGAAATTCTGTACGCCTTGCTGTGAAGAAAATCACTCATGCCCCCCTTGACAGGACAGGGAGGGTAAGCCACACCCCTTTCATGCCACCCCCCCCCCCCCCCAACCTCCCCTGATAGAACTGGGAGGGTAAGCCCCACCTCTTGCAAGCCACACCTCATGTAAGTCACACCCCATGTAAGCCACACCCATGTAAGCCACACCAGTGTAAGCCACACCCCGTGTAAGCCACACCCCATGTAAGCCACACCTCATGTAAGCCACACCCATGCAAGCCACACCTCATGTAAGCCACACCCCATGTAAGCCACACCCATGCAAGCCACACCTCATGTAAGCCACACCCATGCACTTCTGTGTAAGGCTGAGATGTGTAGCTATGGTTTGTCATGGAGGATGGATCATACCAGTCCTATCCTTACCTCCTTTAATCACTATCCCCACTATTCTCTCTAGACACCCCCTTCACATTACTGTTCCCTCTCCACCTTCCTCCCTCTCATCCTCCCACCTCCCTCCCTTCCTTCACATCACTGTCCTCCCCTGTAGCCTAGTGCTGATGTCACCAAAGAGTTTATGTTGAGTGCTCGACCACTGACTGTGGAAGCAAACTTAGAGAAGGGTGTAAGTGCAAGTGTGGGGGAGTTGGGAGAGGGTGATGGGGTGAGGAGGTGGGGAGAGGGTGATGGTGGGGGAGGTGGGAAGAGTGTGATGGGGTGAGGAGGTGGGGAGAGGGTGATGATGGGAGGAGGTGGGAGAGGATGATAGTGGGAGGAGGTGGGGAGAGGGTGATAGTGGGAGGACATGGGGAGAGGGTGATGTAGGAAGGCATATCTCCCACACCATTAACTTTAGGGCGTACCCCTCACACCATTAAAGGGCACTGAGCACTTTTATTATTTTCGGTTATAATATTATTTGTATGGTGTGCAGGGCTTTATTTAGAGTAAATCCAATTCTTCTTTCTACTCCTCAGACCTACTACCATGGGGAATCCATCAAGGTGAATGTTGCTATTAGCAACCAATCATCACGAAATGTGAAGAAAATCCGAATCCAAGGTTAGATGAGGTGTTTATTGATCACCTTAACCTTCAGTTTCTACAGTGCGCCAGTTTGCTGCAATATGTCTCTTCAGTAACTCAGAGTATAAATGTGTTGTAGCCCAAGTGGATTCTGAGTAAGTTACTAAGGTGGAGGGGGGAGCTATGTTATAAAGGCATGGGGGGAGCTATGTTATAAAGGCATGGGGGGAGCTATGTTATAAAGGCATGGGGGGAGCTATGTTTGGAAGACAGCTGGACTGTAGGGAGGGCTCTGTGAGGATGGAGGGAGTACTACTGTTTGCTTCAATGTGCTCTTTTTTTACAGAGAAGGTTTTCCTGTTGCAACAGGAGGGTCACTGCAGCGTACCTATCAGCTTATTCCTCTACTGAAGGATAACAGGGTATGGTCCCCTTCACCCCTTCCCTGTTGACCACACCCCCACCCCAACAGGGTGTTGTCTTCATCCCTCCCTGTTGACCACACCCCCACCCCAACAGGGTTTGGTCCTCCCTGTTGACCACACCCCAACGGGGGGGGGGGGGGGGGGGGGGGGGGGGGGGGGGGGGGTGTCTTCATCCCTCCCTGTTGGCCACACCCCATCCCACCATGGTATGGTCTTTACCCCTCCCTGTTGACCACACCCCCACCACTCCACTCCCTTCTCCCCCTTGGTCTCAGGTCGCCATGCCTGTAAAAGGCCATTTATTGGATACACTAAATGCATACCACCTGGCATTAGTGCCTATGTCACTTATCTCTTGTTTGGTTATTCTTGGGTCACACAATCATTTATAAAAAATCACTCATGTGGGAGTCTCTTCCCCTCAAACCCTGCTTCATCACACATTCACCTCACTTACACCACACATTCATATCACCTACACCCCTTCATCACACATTCACCTCACCTACACCCCTTCATCACACATTCACCTCACCTACACCCCTTCATCACACATTCACCTCACCTACACCCCTTCATCACACATTCACCTCACCTACACCCCTTCATCACACATTCATCTCACCTACACCCCTTCATCACACATTCACCTCACCTACACCCCTTCATCACACATTCACCTCACCTACACCCCTTCATCACACATTCACCTCACCTACACCCCTTCATCACATCCTCTTATCCTCTTACCACACCCTCTTGCCACACCCTCTTACCACACCCTCTTGCCTTAGGATAAGAGAGGATTGGCCCTTGATGGCCAAATCAAGCATGAAGACACTTGTTTGGCCTCTTCTACCATGTGAGTGGAGGTGGGTGTGGTGATATAGTGGGTGGGTGATATGGTGGGTGTAGTGATATGGAAGTGGGGTAGGATGCAGTTAGAGAGGTCAGTTGTTGTCCAAATTGTATATTTATTCATGCATGTAAACGACATCGTTAGACTCGATCTTGGAGAAGGTCTTATCGGGCAGTGGAGCAAAGAATGCGAATGAAACACTGGGGTTAGCTGTACACTCAAATTTCCTTTGAGAGGGTTTTAGTTGGGAATTTATACCTGCCTATATGCCCCCCTTCACCCCCCAATGGAAAAAAATAGCTAAACGTCCATATCTTCACAATTGTGTAGGTGTCCCATTTTATTTCCTGAAAGTTGAACAAGTTTACCGACCATGGAGGTGCATATGTTTAAACACACATTAATGAGGGTTGTGTGTCAACTGTTCCCAACTTATATGGGTACTGAGGTTCGGTACTTCGGAATAGGTTGGGGCATGGGATATAAGCACTTATCTCATGTGGGGTATTTGGTCATCCTTCCATCTATTTTAGCTTACCTCCAGGAGTGGAGGAGACACGTGACGTCAAGGAGAACCTAGGCATTGTTGTACGCTATACTGTCAAAGTCAGGCTTAGTGTGGCATTTGGAAGGTTTGACATCCCTATCCCCTGTGGGGTGATAGCTCACTTGTGCATCTCGTTCTTCCCTCTCCTCTTTGTCTCTCTTTCTCTCTCCGTCTGTACTTTACCCAGTGATTTAACCCTTCAACTACCATTCACTCTGACCCACCCCAAGCCATTGGAGCCAGTTATTAGTCAGATGGTCACACTACCAACACGACAATCAGTAATTTCAAGCGGTAGTGGTATCCAAGATGGTGATGTTGCCACGCCCCAGGACACAGGCATGTGTACAGCTAGGACTAGCTGTGTCATCAGCTGTGTGACCAGCTGTGTGACCAGCTGTGTCATCAGCTGGGTGCACAGTTGGTTAGACAGAGCTGGGTGCAGTGGCTTTGTTTACTGCTGCTTCATTGTCCATTAGAAGCTGTGTCTGCAGTTCATGGTGCTATCAATCATAACCTTATTACATTGGACATGTGAGTGTAATCCCCAGTACATCTATAATCCCTCAACCTCACTCCTCACTCCTTCCCATCTCACTCCTTCCCATCTCATCGCTTCCCATCTCATCGCTTCCCATCTTACCCACACTGTGCCTTCTCTGACTATACCATCTGTTCTATAACAGGGGAGAAGAGCATGGGGAGGAGGATTTTGTGTTTGAAGAGTTTGTTCGTCTGAGGGTTGCTGGTGTTGAAGAAGGCAACGAAACTGAAGCTTAAGATTACATACCCCGATCACATGTTTGTTGTTTTCTATATGTTCCATGTTTTCATTGCATTTCCTTTTCATTTTTATTCAGTTGTACATAGCACCAGTAGTAGCATAACAGTTATCACTTTCCTGCATATCCTGGCACTATAAAAGTCTGTACATTTTTTTAAAAATGTGTTCCATGCACATGTATTATGTGAGCAGATGATGCAAATAGCCCTCTGAAAGCTTTATGTGATAGTTATTTATACAACTCCTCCCTACCCACAAAAAAATTGTTCTGCTGTTTGATGTGTTCATGAGGAGAGTAACACAATATACACACACACATATTGGACAGAGCTGTCAATCAAACTACCGATTATCTAAGCAATAGAGTTTGTATGTCTGTCAGTACACTGGGCCAGTACATGCTGGGAGCACACACATATATCATGGGCGTACGCAGCCTTTAGGAAGAGGGGGGGAGTCGAATTTGGTTAATAGGTGACCTTAAAATAACGTATGGTATATTTTGTAATACAATTGATTAAACTCAATGGTAAGGTGACCTGGGGTCGTTCGAACCCATCAACTACCCCCTGCGTACGCCCATGTATATGGACTCAGTACTTGCTGGCCATGATTATCTAATTCTTTACGCTTGGATTGAGCGCACCGGGACACATGACAGTCACAATTGAATGCGCGTGATCTGCTAGATGAAGGCGTGGGGAAGGATCGCTTTATTGTAATATCTATACATAAATTATTGTGAGTGCGCACAGCATATCTGTGCGCACATAGCAAAACTGTTTAGCTAGTACGTTAGCGGCCGTGTTTAGAATCGTGCGCGTTATTTCGAATAATGTATTATACCGAGCTGCTGGAAAAACATGGCTGTTTATGCAATAATCTATGCAGGTCGGATGTGATGTCTTCAGAATCTGCCTTTAGACTGCATTCCTATCTGCCTTTGGCTGACGTTTGGCAAAAAACGAAGTAGTTGACTTTTCCTTTTTTTTTAAAAAAGCTTGTCACACTTTGGGGAGGGGTTAGCCGATCTCTATGTAATACGTGCATGTAAAACCACTGTTTCGATGCATAGAGAGGAGGAATGAATTGGACCAACATGGTTGCTTTGGAATGTTGAAATATACCACGCCTCCGTGTTGCCGCCATAGTGCACGTGATACGTATGACGTCCTCAGTGTAGAACACGCGTTTGAAAGTGTGAGGCGTGTTGTTCTGCAGCTGACAGCAAAGGAACGAAAAGGAGTACCACAATCCTAAGGGAAAGGTTTGAAGCAATTTTTATTATTTTCAGGATGTAAGCTACTTAGCTATCTGTAAGCGGCTTTAATGGATGCGTTTGACAACTTGGTTATGATCTGATTGTATTTTATTTATTTACAAAAGAAGGATATGTTCCGACATCTTCTAGTAGTGTCTTAACCTTAACATGGTTTTATCAGATTCAAAATATAAGACTTAAGCGTATCTTTGACATTGGTGCGGATTAATTAGAACACATAAATACCGCACCTTCACTTGTATCCAGATGGCAACGCGAGGGACCCAGCCCGGAAAAATTATCGTTCGTAACTATCCACCCGATACAAGCGACCGAGACTTGCGGGGAATGTTCGAAAAGTACGGGAAAATTGAGGATTGTAAGTTGCGCGTTTTGTTGTCGATATAACCTACCCACATGAAATGTATTATTTTTTGGGCACCAGTATTTAGTCCTCCTGATAGAGTCACGAGAAAACCCCGGGGATTTACGTTTATACAATTCCGCCGTCCAGAGGATGCGGAGGACGCAGTGCGAGGGATGGACGGCAGGGTGAGTTCTATTTGGGACACGTTATTGCAGCCTGATAAGACCAATGGACCAAACTTTTTGTGCTTTACATCAGGATTGGGACGTGTATATGTATGGTCATGACAAAGGTGCATTCCATCACAACCAGTGAGGATGGTATTCCTCAGATGAGGCACTCTACATACTAGGGAGCATACAAGTAGTAGTTGTACTAAGGATTGTATATGAGGAGTAGTACTAATGATTGCATATGAGGAGTAGTACTAAGGATTGTATATGAGGAGTAGTACTAAGGATTGCATATGAGTAGTAGTACTAAGGATTGCATATGAGTAGTAGTACTAAGGATTGCATATGAGGAGTAGTACTGAAGATTGCATATGAGGAGTAGTACTAAGGATTGCATATGAGGAGTAGTACTAAGGATTGCATATGAGGAGTAGTACTAAGGATTGCATATGAGTAGTAGTACTAAGGATTGCATATGAGTAGTAGTACTAAGGATTGCATATGAGGAGTAGTACTGAAGATTGCATATGAGGAGTAGTACTAAGGATTGCATATGAGTAGTACTAACGATTGCATAGGAGTAGTACTAATGATTGCATATGAGGAGTAGTACTAAGGATTGTATATGAGGAGTAGTACTAAGGATTGCATATGAGGAGTAGTACTAAGGATTGTATATGAGGAGTAGTACTAAGGATTGTATATGAGGAGTAGTACTAAGGATTGCATATGAGTAGTACTAAGGATTGCATATGAGTAGTACTAAGGATTGTATATAAGGAGTAGTACTAAGGATTGCATATGAGGAGTAGTACTAAGGATTGCATATGAGGAGTAGTACTAAGGATTGTATATGAGGAGTAGTACTAAGGATTGTATATGAGGAGTAGTACTAAGGATTGTATATGAGGAGTAGTACTAAGGATTGCATATGAGTAGTACTAAGGATTGTATATAAGGAGTAGTACTAAGGATTGCATATGAGTAGTACTAAGGATTGCATATGAGTAGTAGTACTAAGGATTGCATATGAGGAGTAGTACTGAAGATTGCATATGAGGAGTAGTACTAATGATTGCATATGAGGAGTAGTACTAAGGATTGCATATGAGTAGTACTAAGGATTGTATATAAGTAGTACTAAGGATTGTATATAAGGAGTAGTACTAAGGATTGCATATGAGTAGTACTAAGGATTGTATATGAGTAGTAGTACTAAGGATTGCATATGAGGAGTAGTACTGAAGATTGCATATGAGGAGTAGTACTAATGATTGCATATGAGGAGTAGTACTAGTGATTGCATATGAGGAGTAGTACTGAGGATTGCATATGAGTAGTACTAAGGATTGTATATGAGTAGTAGTACTAAGGATTGCATATGAGGAGTAGTACTGAAGATTGCATATGAGGAGTAGTACTAAGGATTGCATATGAGGAGTAGTACTAAGGATTGTATATGAGGAGTAGTACTAAGGATTATATATGAGGAGTAGTACTAAGGATTGCATATGAGGAGTAGTACTAAGGATTGTATATGAGGAGTAGTACTGAAGCTTGCATATGAGGAGTAGTACTAAGGATTGCATATGAGGAGTAGTACTGAAGATTGCATATGAGGAGTAGTACTGAAGATTGCATATGAGGAGTAGTACTACGGATTGTATATGAGGAGGAGTAGTACTAAGGATTGTATATGGGGAGTAGTACTAAGGATTGTATATGAGGAGTAGTACTCAAGGATTCTATATGAGGAATAGTACTAAGGATTCTATATGAGGAGTAGTACTAAGGATTGTATATGAGGAGGAGTAGTACTAAGGATTGTATATGAGGAGTAGTACAGTAGTAAGGATTGCATATGGGTCATTCCACTATGACTTGGTATGGGAGCGTGCTTCACATCTTCAGATCATGATGCATTTATTCATATTTGTTTGTCTTTGGGTGAATGTTACTTTAACCACTTATTATGTTAATAACTTGAATGGTTTACGAAATATGCTGTCCTGAATGATTGATTTTTCCAGATAAATTTCAACTTGGCAGGCTCATAACTTTTCCATTTTTTGTCTGATACAGACAACTTGAAGCTAAAGTTAAGTGGACCATATTTAATAATCATTTTTGTGGGTGGTAAAAGGGTTAAATAAATATTTATTTATATTATGTTTACAGCGCTGATTTCAAAATTCGAATGACTTCCGGATTGATGTTGTAGTTTTTTAAAATACAAACATCAAGGGACGACTATCCCGCGTTTTCGTTAATAAAATTTCAGTTTATAGATAACACCTGAAAACCGTATGGGTTTGATGATGAGGCAACCATGTTTTTTTTTTTTTACTCGACTTGAAGTGGTGCTAAGTGTGTTACCTAACTATCACACCACAGCTATCAATATTGAGGTATATGGTGACGCAGCTTATTTAAAGTGAACCCGCCTTTTTTGCATTGTATTTAAAGAACGCACTTAGTCCCTGCATTGGAAGAACGCTCGACTCGATATATAGCAGCTTCATGGACTGTCACAGATGCGATTGCTGCTGGTTCGCCATCAGTCAGTCACAGATGCGATCGCTGCTGGTTTGCCATCAATCACAGATGCGATCGCTGCCGGTTCACCATCAGTCACAGATGTGATTGCTGCCGGTTCACCATCAGTCACAGATGCGATCCCTGCCAGTTCGCCATCAATCACAGATGCGATCGCTGCCGGTTTGCCATCAGTCACAGATGCGATCGCTGCCGGTTCGCCATCAGTCACAGATGTGATTGCTGCCGGTTCACCATCAGTCACAGATGCGATCCCTGCCAAAACGTAATTTTTACTTAGCTGAGTGCAATTTGTGGCCGGTGTTCTTAGCTATGGTTCGCGATACTTATGTGACACACTTGTGGTGTATAAACAAAACAAACACTTTAGATTAGTGCTAAAATATACCGTACAACATTTAAGAGGGTGGACACTCGTAAAACTCGATGCAGTCTCTAGAGCTGGTCTATAAACTGAATTTTTATTTCATAAAAACAATATTGATGGTCCCTTCAATCCTGAAATTTTTTTTTCCAGTTTTTCGAGCCATCTTAATTTAGAAATCTGCGCTATGATGATAAATTTTATTTACATCACCTACTAAAGTATACAGATTCTACGTAAATTGAGCTTCAATTTGATGCTAAAGAAGTCACTACCAGGCAAAAAATGGAAATGGAAAGGTTATGAGCCTGCAAAGTTAATTATTCAGTGCATTATATTTCATAAACCATTAAGGTTATTAAGGTAATAACTGGTTCAAGTAACATTCATCCTTAGATGAACAAATATGAATAATTGCATCAGGATCAGAAGATGTGAAGCGCGCACTTATTACCCCACTTATAATGGAATGACCCTATGAGTAGTACTCAGGAGGAGTAGTACTAAGGATTGTATATGAAGAGTACTACTAAGGATTGCATTTGCAGTGCTCAAAATAACAACTAAATTTTGATAGGCCGTTTGGCAGACCAATATTTGATTTGGGCGGACAGTAGTCAGATTTGTTCGGACATGTATTTATATTTGTGTAGAACAAGTATACATTGAACTGGATAGAGGGGCGGCTCGGAACAGTGGTCTTTTGACATCATTCATTGTTATTCTAGGAATTGCAAACATAAACGTGGTTTAGCGTGCGGGATGGGAAAGATTACGATAGCGTCTGCATTGCGTAACATTGCGCAATTTGTCACATGCTGTTGACGTTCTAAAATCATGACGCTACTCCAATGTCACGCTCTTAAAATCTACAAGCTTCACATCTACAAGCTTAACGCACATGTTCCATCATATGCATTCATATCACGCGCCTACATCGATCAACATGCGCCGGTTGATTACCTATTACGGTGTGCGTGGCACAACAATCACGCGAGGCATGTTTAGTCAAGGCCCATTTTGTCTATAACCTACACAGCGTTCCGCGCAGCCTGGCTTTTTGGTCCTAATAAACTTTGAAGTTTTTTTTTTGTTAGTATTTCAAACATTGTGCTATGTTATGCAGCTATCTTAATCTTTTCCCATCCCGCAATGCCTAATCACGTTTACTTTTGCAATCATATCTGGGAACCTAAAATAACAACGAATGATGTCAAAAGTCCACTGTTCCGAGCTGCCCCTGTACAGAAAAATTTGACCATACAGTGCAGGTCCAACATAGAGTTAATCCGCAGATATAAATCTTTTCCACAATAAATGCAAGTGAGTACTCCGTAAATGACTACGTAAACATGTTAGTTTTGTGCCACTAAGAAATGGAAATTGAAGTGTTTGCATAGTTGTTTATAGAATGTGGAACAGATTTAAGCTGCTGGTTGATTCATGCCTTGGAGAGGCACAGTAGTCTTTACTGTCCTCAACATCTCTGGATGCAGCTGTTGTTTGCATGCTAACCACAGATCTTATATGTTGTCACAATCACGTGGTTAGCAGCTAGATGTTATCTCAATCCTTATCAAAACTAATTAATACTCTACAGCTGCTAAATTTTATATCTGTACTGCTTACGCAATGGTCGAAACTGCACTGACATATGCGCAATTTGATCAGGATTGACCGATGTCCATCCGTTATTTTGAGCACTGCATATGAGGAGTAATACTAAGGATTGTATATGAGGAGTAGTACTAAGGATTGCATATGAGGAGTAGTACTAAGGATTGTATATGAGGAGTAGTACTAAGGATTGCATATGAGTAGTAGTACTAAGGATTGCATATGAGTAGTAGTACTAAGGATTGTATATGAGGAGTAGTACTAAGGATTGCATATGAGGAGTAGTACTAAGGATTGCATATGAGTAGTACTAAGGATTGTATATGAGGAGTAGTACTAAGGATTGCATATGAGGAGTAGTACTAAGGATTGCATATGAGGAGTAGTACTAAGGATTGTATATGAGGAGTAGTACTAAGGATTGTATATGAGGAGTAGTACTAAGGATTGTATATGAGGAGTAGTACTAAGGATTGCATATGAGTAGTACTAAGGATTGCATATGAGGAGTAGTACTAAGGATTGTATATGAGGAGTAGTACTAAGGATTGCATATGAGGAATAGTACTAACGATTGCATATGAGGAGTAGTACTAAGGATTGTATATGAGGAGTAGTACTAAGGATTGCATATGAGTAGTACTAAGGATTGCATATGAGGAGTAGTACTAAGGATTGTATATGAGGAGTAGTACTAAGGATTGTATATGAGGAGTAGTACTAAAGATTGCATATGAGGAGTAGTACTAAGGATTGTATATGAGGAGTAGTACTAAGGATTGTATATGAGGAGTAGTACTAAGGATTGCATATGAGGAGTAGTACTAAGGATTGCATATGAGTAGTACTAAGGATTGCATATGAGGAGTAGTACTAAGGATTGTATATGAGGAGTAGTACTAAGGATTGTATATGAGGAGTAGTACTAAGGATTGCATATGAGTAGTAGTAAGGATTGCATGTGAGGAGTAGTACTAAGGATTGTATATGAGGAGTAGTACTAAGGATTGCATATGAGGAGTAGTACTAAGGATTGTATATGAGGAGTAGTACTAAGGATTGTATATGAGGAGTAGTACTAAGGATTGTATATGAGGAGTAGTACTAAGGATTGCATATGAGGAATAGTACTAACGATTGCATATGAGGAGTAGTACTAAGGATTGTATATGAGGAGTAGTACTAAGGATTGCATATGAGTAGTAGTACTAAGGATTGTATATGAGGATTAGTACTAAGGATTGCATATGAGGAGTAGTACTAAGCATTGCATATGAGGAGTAGTACTAAGCATTGCATATGAGGAGTAGTACTAAGGATCGCATATGAGGAATACTAATCAACGTTGCCACAGTAGCAGCAGTTACATACGTGTATGTAACTGCTATTAATTGGCAATGTTGATTAGTACTAAGGGCTAAGAGGGATAAATATGAAGAGTAGTACTAAGGATCACCCCTTTCTCCCCCCCCCCCCCCCCCCCCCCCTCCCCCCAAAAAAAAAAAAGGAAATGGTACTAAGAGGATGCTGACAGTTCTTGTGTTTAACGTTCTATGCCTCCCATGTGTTCTGTGATTCAGGAAATTGGTGATGCCAAGATTCGAGTGGAATTTGCCAACATTCCTCGGCCTCTTGCAGAGCGTATGGGCGAGGGAGGAGGAGGAGGAGGAGGTGGTGGTGGTGGTGGTGGTGGTAGGGGTGGGCGTCCTGGTGGTAGAGAGAGAGGTCGTGGAAGTAGGGGTGGTTGGCGTAGAAGTCTATCGAGAGAAAGAGGAAGAAGAGGATCCTCAAGAGATAGAAGTCGAGAGAGATACCGCAATGGTCCCGGCCCAAGGGACTACCCTGATGACTATGATGGGGAGTATGATTCCCCACCTCTTGGAGGCCCCCCAGGTAGGGCACCTGCGCTCCTCTCACCACTTGGAGGTGGCAGCTTTGGTCCACCTCGCAGGGGCCTTCTTGATCCGCCATCCGGACCCCCTATACCTTCGGGTGATGGGTATTTCCGTGATGGACCCCTGCCCTCGGGGGGAGGTGGCCACTACCCTCCACCACCAGGTCGGGGTAGTTACGGTGGACCTGTACCACCAGAGGAGAGAGGGTATGGAGGACCTCATTCTGACATGTATCCACCAAGCAAAGATGGCTACGGTGGTAGTTCTGGGCCTCCAAGTGGGGGATATAGCCGATCGGGTAAGTGCTGTTCTATTTTATTTTCTATCTGTTCTATAAGTGAGTCAGGAAACAAAATAACATAGCAGAGGATGCATTAAGTGTTTAAGCTTTGTGGCAATTGAGAAAATCCTGTTGTCTTGAAGGCGTAAAATGGTTGTGTTAATGTTCACTTGTTGTGTATATTGTGTATGGAGGAAATGCCATTCAGTCCTGCTTCTGTTCATGAGATTATCAGTCAAGTAACTAATGCACTTTATAGCTGAGGCATTTCTTTGTTGCTGCAATCGGGTTTTTCTAGGTGGCAGGTTCCCAATACTTGGTCACTAGGTGGCAAGTTTTTTTTTTGCCTTCAAAAATGGTTTAGTAGCCTAATAGCAAGAATTGCCACAATAACCAGAGGTGTTGCAGGTCAAATTTAAAGGGTTTTCATTAAAATGTATCTTTGAGTGTTTATGACATGACTCAATGGTCGATGAGTGTATCAAGAGGTCAAATATATTGTAAACACTGCAAAGACAAAAGGTTAACATATGAGCTAGGCATCAGACAAGATCGGATCAAAGTATGTGACCTTCCAAGAAATTCGATGAGTGGCAGTGCAATAGTGTCGTCATAAATAGTATAGTAAGAGGCATATGGTAAGCACTTCTGTTGATTAGTCATATTAATATGCACTTTGCTACTTTTTGTGTCATGTTTTGATGTCTCAAGCACAAGATATGCCTGGGGTACCATGGAGAGGCGTCAACTAGGGTCTATGGTGGCCTCAAGTAATGAGGTCGTTTATTGCATTGTGTATTTTTTTAACCCTAAGTCATTGATTTGATATGACCAAAGGCAATATCTTGGAGAGTAATGATGTTGATGAGTTGTGCATTGTTAAGTGCCACCATTGTTGGGTCCTATTGTTAAGTGCCACCATTGTTGGGTCCCATTGTTAAGTGCCACCATTGTTGGGTCCTATTGTTAAGTGCCACCATTTTTGGGTCCTATTGTTAAGTGCCACCATTGTTGGTTGGGTCCTATTGTTAAGTGCCACCATTGTTGGGTTCTATTGTTAAGTGCCACCATTGTTGGGTCCTATACAGGTGGTCCACCTGAATCATATGGTCCTCCAAGAGGAAGTTACTATGATGACCCTCAGTACAGATCCAGCTCATCACATGACCCATATGTGTCTGGCCCACCTCCTGGGCGCGGTAGTGGTGCTGGTGGTAGTGGTGGTGCTGGTGGTGGTGGTGGAGGTTACGGGCCTCCCCCGTCGAGAGCAGCTCCAAGCGGCTATATCGACGATTACGACAAGGTTGGAGGTTATGATGGTCCTCGCTCTGGTCCTCAGGGAGATGGTTACTCGCGGTATCCTGCTGCTGGGGCTGGTAGTGGTGGTAGTGGTGGTGGTCCAAGTGGCTATGCTGGTGGTGGTGGTGGTGGTGGTGGTGGTGGTAGCAGCTATGGCCCATCTGGTGCCCAAGGACCAGCAGGAAGTGGGTACGGTTCCTCACAAACACCAGCAGGAGGTCGTTATGGCAATGGAGGGTCCCCCCCAGGAAGGTCAGGAAAGCTTGATTATCCAGCTGGAGGTGGTAATCCTTCATCCACTGATCCGTACCCATATGGGCCCAGTGGGGGGGCAGGGACCAGACCCTCACCATATGGGGCCTCTACTTCAGACCGTTTCTTGCCAAACTCTGGTTATGGCCGATCATCTTCAGCAGGGCAAGCTACAGAGTATGACAGTGCTGTAGGAAGAGGCAGTAGTGGGGGGTACCCAAGCACTGGCAGTGAGCAAGGAAGGCCGTATGGCGCTGCTCCTCTTGGAGTGGGTAGCAAAGGAAGTTATGGTGGACCTGGCAGCGGTAGTACTGGGGGTGGTAGCGGTGCAAGTGGTCCATTGGCACAGCTGGTTCCTGCTCCAAGGAATGTGGGGTATTCTAGTGGCCCTGCTGGAGGTGGGGCTGGATACAGTGCTACACAAGGGGCTGGAGGATATAACCAGCCTGGATCTCTGGAACGTCGCCCTGGGGGCTATCCCACGGGTGCTGGGGGGGCTAGTGGGGGGCCAACAGGTGGAACTTACGGAGGACAAGGAAGTGGACTGTTTGACAAACGAGGAAACTATTAAGTGTCTGACTGAACACTTGTTTAAAGACTTGTGGGTAGTTAAACTTTTACATTTTGTGAGTAAATTGTGCACTTGGTAATTACTCTTCATGCACTTGTAAAAGTTCACAATTGAAGTTAGTATTGCTTACAAAAAATCACTGTTCATAGGTTAGGTTATCTTTTTATAAATGTTTCCATAATCTTCTCCAGGCATGGTAAATCCATCAACAGCTCTCTGTGCATCTCAGGTGAAATAGACCCATTCACCAATCCATCCATCACTAAGGAAGCCACATTGTACTTGTGGGTACCATTCAACTGACAATTGAAAGGAGTCATCTCCTCTCCATACAAGAAAGCCACTTAGCCCATCCATGTTAATCTCTAATACCTGCTCACTTAACACAGTGACCATTTGGATGGTAGCAGTGGTAGTGTCCTACATGTAAAGGCTTGTGTAATTAACATAGCTGTATGTGTATGTGTGTATTAGCGGTGTGTTTACTGAGGTCTGGTAGCTTCCAGTGTATTGGGTGGGGTTCTGAGGAGGGGTAGGCCCTGTCTGTAGAGCTGAAAGGGTTCTGCTTGCTTCAGCGAATATTTGATCAACCAGATCAATGATAGGACCATGGGAAGAGCACCCATCACAACTGTCAAGAAAAATATATCCAGTCTTGATTTCAGGCTGTGAGTGTGTGTGTGATTGTGACATTAATTCCCTGTCCTGTATAACAGTACAGTGGTTTTCATACCGCCATGCGAAACTCGCTGGTGTAGCCATTCAGAAGACCTGTTTTGGTTCTCAGTATCAAGTTTGCAAAGGGGAACATCTCCCAAGGATGGCCGTACCCTGTCCCATCTAGATATGTGTAGGCAACATTCATCCATTCTCTCAGTGTCTCTCCGTCTACAATCTGGGTACTCCATTGACACCACATCGTAACTGATTGCCACCCACCTGTCCAGACGTTGGATCAATTGCAGCCTCAGGTTGAAAGATGAGGCTCATGAATTTAGCGAGGTCATTGGTTGTTGAGAACAGCTGACCTGCTGGAGCCTCCCAGCCAATGTCAATAAGGTCTGCAATGGAGTGAAGTTTGAGGCTGCACAAATGGATAATCATTGCGGGGCTACAACAATTAATGTGTACATAATTTGCCAACATGGTTTAGAAAAATCAAGATGCTAGTACTAACCTGCAACGCTTCCATCAGGATAGTATCCTACTGCGAGAAATTTTTTGACGTCGTCTGTAATGATGGTGCCTGAGTGTTTCATACCCAGTGGACCAAGAATTCTTTTCTGCACCTGATCCTCCCATGTCGGGCCGTCAATTACCTCTAGCGAACGTCCAAGCAGTGCGAATCCCAGGTTTGAGTAGGAAGGCTGAAGACCGGGTGGTAGCATTAGCTCAGATTCGGCCAGTCGCTGGTAAATTTCGTCGTATGTAGCCGTGCAACCCGTAACGAACATCCCGGCGCACGGGGAATCCCGGGGGAGTCCGGACATGTGGCTGGCCAGCTGCTTGAAGGTGACGCTTCGGGCGGTTTGAAAGTTGCTTTTGATAGAAAATCGTGTGTTGTAGGAAGCGACATCACTGTCAGCGGACTTGATCAGGCCCTCGTCTCGCATCTGAAACAACATTAGTGCCGTAAACAACTTTGTTATGGAGCCCACACGGAAGGCGGTGTCACCCGTCGGAGGCCCGAGACTGGGTTCTGCAAAGAAAAAAAAGGAACAAAAAAGAATTATATTGATGGCCACACTAACTAGATAGATCTAAAGCTGTGCAAGCTTGCCTGACTCGTTGATCAGACCAAATCCGTGACTCCAGATTACCGTGTCGTTATACACGATACTCAAGGAAACGCCCCCTTTCGCTTTGTGGGCCTCGAACGCGGCCGATACGTTGATGGACAGCTCGTCAAGGAACCGCGACATTTTTGAAAGCACAGCGGAGCTGTTGGGGGTTGGGAGCGGGTACGTAGGGCACATGGAGGCGGCCGCATGTCTCGGTGGGATCCTGATCTTGGGACGACGCAGTCCGCCCTCGGACAAGGATACTAGAAAGACAAGAGCTAAAAAGGAGACGTATCCAATCAGTCTCATAATACCCTTGCACGCTTCGAGTAATAGCACAGCGAAAATTAATCAATTACAAGCAGATTTAGATATCAAACCATGCTATATTGCGGATTCCGGTTTTGTAGTGAAACATGCTTTCGATCCGCTAGTCAACTCTAGTCTGGAATTAATGGTGCTCAGCTGTTCCTAGTGCGAGCTCCTGATGTAAAGGTGGCCACTATATAGAGGTGTTGCATGCATTGCTGAACTAGTGCATGATTGATGGCATTACATATAATTTGAATTCCACTTAAAACACATATTCGACCGCACATGCCGCCATATTCGACCGTATCCATTAATGTGGTGCAAATACTCCTGCATATGCTACTCATGTATTGATGCAAGCCTTCGGGACACAGGATCAGAAAATAGTTCCGAGGAAATGAGCCTAGCAATGGACATATGTAAACACGGAAGTTCGGTTATTTAATTAACAAGTATAGAGGCTGCAGCAGTCTAATTCCAAGTCCAGTGTCACATTCCCATTAACGTCATTACGTGCCCAAGTGCATGATTTAGGAGGCAAGTACCACCCACAAAATGTAAAAGTTAACTACCCACGAGTCTTTAAACAAGTGTTGAGACAAATATGAGAAATTGCATCAATATCTGAAGATGTGAGAGCCAAAAGTGATTGACATATAATGGATTGACCCGGGGGGCTAGTGGGGGGCCAACAGGTGGAACTTACGGAGGACAAGGAAGTGGACTGTTTGACAAATGAGGAAACTATTAAGTGTCTCAACACTTGTTTAAAGACTCGTGGGTAGTTAACTTTTACATTTTGTGGGTGGTACTTGCCTTCTAAATCATGCACTTGATAATTACTTTTTTTCTTCACATGCACTTGTAAAAGTTCACAATTGAAGTTGGTATTGCTTACAAAAAATCACTGTTCATAGGTTAGGTTATCTTTTTATAAATGTTTCCATAATCTTCTCCAGGTACGGTAAATCCATCAACAGCTCCCTGTGCATCTCGGGTGAAATAGACCCATTCACCAATCCATCCATCACTAAGGAAGCCACATTGTACTTGTGGGTACCATTCAACTGACAATTGAAAGGAGTCCTCTCCTCTCCACACAAGAAAGCCACTTAGCCCATCCATGTTAATCTCTAATACCTGCTCACTTAACACAGTGACCATTTGGATGGTAGCAGTGGTAGTGTCCTACATGTAAAGGCTTGTGTAATTAACATAGCCATATGTGTGTGTGTGTATTAGCGGTGTGTTTACTGAGGTCTGGTAGCTTCCAGTGTATTGGGTGGGGTTCTGAGGAGGGGTAGGCCCTGTCTGTAGAGCTGAAAGGGTTCTGCTTGCTTCAGCGAATATTTGATCAGCCAGATCAATGATAGGACCATGGGAAGAGCACTCATCACAACTGTCAAGAAAAATATAGCCAGTCTTGATTTCAGGCTGTGAGTGTGTGTGTGTGTGTGTGTGTGTGTGTGTGTGTGTGTGTGTATGTGCATGTGTGTTGTGTGTGTGTGTGTGTGTGATAGTGTGACATTAATTCCCTGTCCTGTATAACAGTACAGTGGTTTTCATACCGCCATGCGAAACTCGCTGGTGTAGCCATTCAGAAGACCTGCTTTGGTTCTCAGTATAAAGTTTGCAAAGGGGAACATCTCCCAAGGATGGCCATACCCTGTCCCATCTAGATATGTGTAGGCAACATTCATCCATTCTCTCAGTGTCTCTCCGTCTACAATCTGGGTACTCCATTGACACCACATCGTAACTGTGATTTCCACCCACCTGCCCAGACGTTGGGTCAATTGCAGCCTCAGGTTGAAAGATGAGGCTCATGAATTTAGCGAGGTCATTGGTTGTTGAGAACAGCTGACCTGCTGGGGCCTCCCAGCCAATGTCAATAAGGTCTGCAATGGAGTGAAGTTTGAGGCTGTGCACAAATGGATAATCATTGCGGGGCTACAACAATTAATGTGTACATAATTTGCCAACATGGTTTAGAAAAATCAAGATGCTAGTACTAACCTGCAACGCTTCCATCAGGATAGTATCCTACTGCGAGAAACTTTTTGACGTCGTCTGTAATGATGGTGCCTGAGTGTTTCATACCCAGTGGACCAAGAATTCTTTTCTGCACCTGATCCTCCCATGTCGGGCCGTCAATTACCTCTAGCGAACGTCCAAGCAGTGCGAATCCCAGGTTTGAGTAGGAAGGCTGAAGACCGGGTGGTAGCATTAGCTCAGATTCGGCCAGTCGCTGGTAAATTTCGTCGTATGTAGCCGTGCAACCCGTATCGAATATCCCGGCGCACGGGGACTCCCGGGAGAGTCCGGACATGTGGCTGGCCAGCTGCTTGAAGGTGACGCTTCGGGCGGTTTGAAAGTTGCTTTTGATAGAAAATCGTGTGTTGTAGGAAGCGACATCACTGTCAGCGGACTTGACCAGACCCTCGTCTCGCATCTGAAACAACATTAGTGCCGTAAACAACTTTGTTATAGAGCCCACACGGAAGGCGGTGTCACCCGTCGGAGGCCCGAGACTGGGTTCTGCAAAGAAAAAAAAGGAACAAAAAAGAATTATATTGATGGCCACACTAACTAGATAGATCTAAAGCTGTGCAAGCTTGCCTGACTCGTTGATCAGACCAAATCCGTGACTCCAGATTACCGTGTCGTTATACACGATACTCAAGGAAACGCCCCCTTTCGCTTTGTGGGCCTCGAACGCGGCCGATACGTTGATGGACAGCTCGTCAAGGAACCGCGACATTTTTGAAAGCACAGCGGAGCTGTTGGGGGTTGGGAGCGGGTACGTAGGGCACATGGAGGCGGCCGCATATCTCGGTGGGATCCTGATCTTGGGACGACGCAGTCCGCCCTCGGACAAGGATACCAGAAAGACAAGAGCTAAAAAGGAGACGGTTCCAATCAGTCTCATAATACCCTTGCACGCTTGGAGTATTAAAATTAATAGCACAGCGAAAATTAATTAATTGCGGATCCTAAGCAGATTTAGATATTGAACCATGCTATACGTACGCTTGCGGATTTTATAGTGAAGGTCCCGCCCACAAACTTTTGATCCGCTAGTCAACTCTAATGGTGCTCAGCTAAAGGTGGCCACTATATAGACATTGCTGACTAGTGCATTGAATGGTGATTGATGGCATTACAAAATATAATTTGAATTCCACTTAAAACACATATGACAACCGCACATGCCGCCATATTCGACCGTATCCATTAATGTGGTGCAAATACTCCTGCATATGCTACTCATGTATTGATGCAAGCCTTCGGGACACAGGATCAGAAAATAGTTCCGAGGAAATGAGCCTAGCAATGGATATTATATTGACATAAATTCATAAGTAAACACGGAAGTTCGGTTATTTAATTAACAAGTATAGAGGCTGCAGCAGTCTAATTCCAAGTCCAGTGTCACATTCCCATTAACGTCCAAAGCCAAAGCCATACAAGCTCAACACGCATCAGCTGTATAAACCTTTTAATATCACGCTACATGTTGGTGTAGGCAGGATGGGTTGAGCTACATGGGTGTACAGTCAGGATTGGGTGCAGTGGATAGGCTAGGGGCAGGGGGTGCAGTGGATAGGCTAGGGGCAGGGGTGCAGTGGATAGGTTAGAGGCAGGGTGGGTGCAGTGGATAGGCTAGAGGCAGGGGGTGCAGTGGATAGGCTAGAGGCAGGGGTGCAGTGGATAGGCCAGAGGCAGGGGGTGCAGTGGATAGGCTAGGGGCAGGGGGTGCAGTGGATAGGCTAGAGGCAGGGGGTGCAGTGGATAGGCTAGAGGCAGGGGTGCAGTGGATAGGCTAGAGGCAGGGGGTGCAGTGGATAGGCCAGAGGCAGGGGGTACAGTGGATAGGCTAGGGGCAGGGGGTGCAGTGGATAGGCTAGAGGCAGGGGGTGCAGTGGATAGGCTAGAGGCAGGGGGTGCAGTGGATAGGCTAGAGGCAGGGGGTGCAGTGGATAGGCTAGAGGCAGGGGGTGCAGTGGATAGGCTAGGGGCAGGTGGGTGCAGTGGACATGGTTAACTCAACTGCAACCACCGCACAAATGCAGGTTTAAATGCATAATTCCTATTGGTTATGCAACAATAGAACATAAGCATCTACCATGGGGCTTTCATGAGTGCATACATCAAGAGAGATTTGACCTTTACGTTTTGCAATTACATTCACTGAACAATTGCTTCATTTACATTATCAACACTGGCAGTGGCAACACTGGCAGTGGGACAAAAAATTACCTTGAATGTTACAAGTTCACATTGCATTTGCTTGCTGTTAGCACCTGCCCCTCCTCCCAG
Organism: Eunapius fragilis; assembly: GCA_963681505.1. Lineage (NCBI taxonomy): Eukaryota > Metazoa > Porifera > Demospongiae > Spongillida > Spongillidae > Eunapius > Eunapius fragilis. The sequence goes on from OY811985.1 coordinate 499,441, forward strand.
GCATGGGATAATATAGGACCAACATTCATACAAACAAACAAACATTCATACATACACAACAAGATAAGTGTTTTTATTATTATTTTTTAATACAAGAAGAATTGATAGATGGGAGCTGTGGTGAACCCATCACTACTTTTGTCTAGTTGTGAAAATGTACAGGAATATGAAGAGAGGTATTACCAGCAGCAGCTCTGCTTGAGGGAGGCTGGACTGTGAGGCTTGCTAACACTTGTGCTTAGCTTGTAGATCTGACAGTTACCAAACTATAAAGCAGAGAGCATGTCACACATACACATAGTAACACACTGAAAATACAAGTATACCTTTGTAAGTGACCTGTTAGTTTCGATATTAGACAATTGGTGATCCCAGGACTGGAAACCTCAGCCAACTCAAACGCTCTCTTGAGTTCATCAATGGGTTGAGTGTTGACTGGTGTGATGGAACCATTGCTAAGAGGTCTGTCCCCATCATCACCAAGGGCAGCCACGATCATTGACGTAGCTGCTGCCTCCGCTTCTGTGAGAATACTGGTCCGTAACTAAAAAATGTATGAACACAGTATAGTATCCCTGAATACACACTACACATGTACACAGCTAAACACACACACTACACATGTACACAGCTAAACACACACACTACACATGTACACAGCTAAACACACACACTACACATGTACACAGCTAAACACACACACTACACATGTACACAGCTAAACACACACACTACACATGTACACAGCTAAACACACACACTACACATGTACACAGCTAAACACACACACTACACATGTACACAGCTAAACACACACACTACACATGTACACAGCTAAACACACACACTACACATGTACACAGCTAAACACACACACTACACATGTACACAGCTAAACACACACACTACACATGTACACAGCTAAACACACACACTACACATGTACACAGCTAAACACACACACTACACATGTACACAGCTAAACACACACACTACACATGTACACAGCTAAACACACACACTACACATGTACACAGCTAAACACACACACTACACATGTACACAGAACACTCACATTACACACATGTACACAGACACACATGAGATGTGTCTACTTACTCTCTCTAGTAACGGATGCACCACTATGTACAGAGCGTCTGATGGGTTCTTGCTGGCCAAGTTAGGCTTGCTAGTACTGCCCAATAGAGGTTTGTCTGCTGACGTTAGCAAAGGTCTGCTTGTCTTTTCCTTTAGCAAAGATAAACAAGGGAAGTTAGGATGGTGATTATACATATTACACCACCACCACCACCACCACCACCACCATCCCCAAACCATCCACCACCATCACCCCAAACCATCCACCACCACCCCCAAACCATCCACCACCATCACCCCCAAACCATCCACCACCATCACCCCCAAACCATCCACCACCACCCCCAAACCATCCATCACCATCACCCCCAAACCATCCACCACCACCACCAACCCCAAACCATCCAACCACCATCACCCCCAAACCATCCACCACCACCACCACCCCCAAACCATCCACCACCACCACCACCCCCAAACCATCCACCACCACCACCACCCCCAAACCATCCACCACCACCACCACCACCAACACCACCACCCCCAAACCATCCACCACCACCACCACCACCCCCAAACCATCCACCACCACCACCACCCCCAAACCATCCACCACCACCACCACCCCCAAACCATCCACCACCACCACCACCCCCAAACCATCCACCACCACCACCACCCCCAAACCATCCACCACCACCACCACCCCCAAACCATCCACCACCACCACCACCCCCAAACCATCCACCACCACCACCACCACCAACACCACCACCCCCAAACCATCCACCACCACCACCACCACCCCCAAACCATCCACCACCACCACCACCACCACCACCCCAAACCATCCACCACCACCACCACCACCACCACCACCACCACCATCCCCAAACCATCCACCACCACCATCATCACCAAACCATCCACCATCATCCCAGTCAGCAGATACATACAACCTTGGGATCACATTGTAACCCTAACCAGTTTACCTTTTCTGTCTCTCTCTCCTCCTCTTCTTCATCATCATATTCTCCATTATCTCTGTCCAAGTTCTGCCCCAATGCACTCCAGCTGCCAATGCTATCTGTGTCCCTGTCATCAGAGATAGTATTATTTGAAGGAGTGGACCGAACATTGGGCACTGCAACAGCAGTACTGGAGTCTGAAGTAGGAGGATTGGGGACTGCAGTGGGGGTGGGGACCACAGGGGGGCTGGGAGCTGTGAAGGCTGACGTCGGAGAAGGGACTGCAGGCAGGCTGGGTGCCACAGGGGGGCTGGGTGCCACAGGGGGGCTGGGGGCCACAGGGGGGTTGGGGGTCACAGGAGAGCTGGGGGCCACAGGGGGGCTGGGGAATGCAGCTGATAGAACTCGTGAAAGGTCTGTTGGTCTTGTTTCAAGTTTCTTGTACTCCTTCTGAGGTTGCTTATCTGGTGAGGTACAATCCCGCTGTTCATCTGAAGAGTCGTCTTGGGTGTGTGGTGGCTGCTGTTGGGATGTATTGGACCCCCGAACAGTTTCAAACATCCACATGTCTGGCTCCCCCTCTTCAGACCTGATAAGACGAAAGGTAGCATAGGGCGAGTATCAAGGTGACAAGAGGGAGACCAAGGGAGGGTGGTAACAGGACCAAGGTGACAAGAGGAAAGAGGGAGACCAAGGGAAGGTGGTAACAGGACCAAGGTGACAAGAGGAAAGAGGGAGACCAAGGGAAGGTGGTAACAGAACAAGAGGAAAGAGGAGACCAAGGGAAGGTGGTAACAGGACCAAGGTGACAAGAGCAAAGAGGGAGACCAAGGGAAGGTGGTAACAGGACCAAGGTGACAAGAGGAAAGAGGGGGACCAAGGGAAGGTGGTAACAGAACAAGAGGAAAGAGGAGACCAAGGGAAGGTGGTAACAGGACCAAGGTGACAAGAGGAAAGAGAGAGACCAAGGGAAGGTGGTAACAGGACCAAGGTGACAAGAGGAAAGAGGGAGACCAAGGGAAGGTGGTAACAGGACCAAGGTGACAAGAGGGAAGAGGGAGACCAAGGGAAGGTGGTAACAGGACCAAGGTGACAAGAGGAAAGAGGGAGACCAAGGGAAGGTGGTAACAGGGTCACCATTAAGCTCCACCATAATACCCACACGCGTGTACTTACGGCTTTTCCTCATCAGATCCCTCCTCCCCACTCTCCCCTCCATTCACTTTCCATTTCTTGTGCCGTTCAATAAGGTCCACCAAACATGAATTCTTCTTTGCACCTTTAATAAATCGATGCTTCAACAGTTCTTTGGTGTTGGGTCGCTGCAAACACAACCAGAAATAATAACCCTACACTCTTTAAGCACAACACTGTTCAGTGACTGTCTTATACAGCTGTACCTCAGTAGACTGCTCTATACCTCAGTACAGACTGCTCTATACCTCAGTACAGACTGCTCTATACCTCAGTACAGACTGCTCTATGCCTCAGTACAGACTGCTCTATACCTCAGTACAGACTGCTCTATACCTCAGTACAGACTGCTCTATACCTCAGTACAAACTGCTCTATGCCTCAGTACAGACTGCTCTATACCTCAGTACAAACTGCTCTATACCTCAGTACAGACTGCTCTATGCCTCAGTACAGACTGCTCTATACCTCAGTACAGACTGCTCTATGCCTCAGTACAGACTGCTCTATACCTCAGTACAAACTGCTCTATACCTCAGTACAGACTGCTCTATGCCTCAGTACAGACTGCTCTATACCTCAGTACAGACTGCTCTATGCCTCAGTACAGACTGCTCTATACCTCAGTACAGACTGCTCTACACCTCAGTACAGACTGCTCTATACCTCAGTACAAACTGCTCTATACCTCAGTACAGACTGCTCTATGCCTCAGTACAGACTGCTCTATACCTCAGTAGACTGCTCTATGCCTCAGTACAGACTGCTCTATACCTCAGTACAGACTGCTCTATGCCTCAGTACAGACTGCTCTATACCTCAGTACAGACTGTTCTATACCTCAGTACAGACTGCTCTACACCTCAGTACAGACTGCTCTATACCTCAGTACAGACTGCTCTATGCCTCAGTACAGACTGCTCTATACCTCAGTACAGACTGTTCTATACCTCAGTACAGACTGCTCTATACCTCAGTACAAACTGCTCTATACCTCAGTACAGACTGCTCTATGCCTCAGTACAGACTGCTCTATACCTCAGTACAGACTGCTCTATGCCTCAGTACAGACTGCTCTATACCTCAGTACAGACTGCTCTACACCTCAGTACAGACTGCTCTATACCTCAGTACAAACTGCTCTATACCTCAGTACAGACTGCTCTATACCTCAGTACAGACTGCTCTATGCCTCAGTACAGACTGCTCTATGCCTCAGTACAGACTGCTCTATACCTCAGTACAGACTGCTCTATGCCTCAGTACAGACTGCTCTATACCTCAGTACAGACTGCTCTACACCTCAGTACAGACTGCTCTATACCTCAGTACAAACTGCTCTATACCTCAGTACAGACTGCTCTATACCTCAGTACAGACTGCTCTATGCCTCAGTACAGACTGCTCTATGCCTCAGTACAGACTGCTCTATACCTCAGTACAGACTGCTCTACACCTCAGTACAAACTGCTCTATACCTCAGTACAGACTGCTCTATACCTCAGTACAAACTGCTCTATACCTCAGTACAGACTGCTCTATACCTCAGTACAGACTGCTCTATACCTCAGTACAAACTGCTCTACACCTCAGTACAAACTGCTCTATACCTCAGTACAAACTGCTCTATACCTCAGTACAGACTGCTCTATACCTCAGTACAGACTGCTCTATACCTCAGTACAGACTGTTCTATACCTCAGTACAGACTGCTCTATACCTCAGTACAGACTGCTCTACACCTCAGTACAAACTGCTCTATGCCTCAGTACAGACTGTTCTATACCTCAGTACAGACTGCTCTATACCTCAGTACAGACTGTTCTATACCTCAGTACAAACTGCTCTATACCTCAGTACAGACTGCTCTATACCTCAGTACAGACTGCTCTATACCTCAGTACAGACTGTTCTATACCTCAGTACAAACTGCTCTATACCTCAGTACAGACTGCTCTATACCTCAGTACAGACTGCTCTATGCCTCAGTACAGACTGCTCTATGCCTCAGTACAGACTGCTCTATACCTCAGTACAGACTGCTCTATACCTCAGTACAGACTGCTCTATGCCTCAGTACAAACTGCTCTATACCTCAGTACAGACTGCTCTATACCTCAGTACAGACTGCTCTATGCCTCAGTACAGACTGCTCTATACCTCAGTACAGACTGCTCTATACCTCAGTACAGACTGCTCTATGCCTCAGTACAGACTGCTCACACTTATAACCAACTCACATCTTTTGGGTCCTTGTTCAAGCACAAAGCCACGAACTCCTTAAACAGCTTGGTGTAGTTTCCTTGGAGATCTGGTGGGTTACTTTTGGGGATGAGGAAGAGGACCCTCATTGGGTGTAGATCAGCGTGTGGAGGCTCTCCATTGGCCAGTTCTATGGCTGTGATGCCCAGTGACCAGATATCAGCCTAACCAAGAATGTGTGTGTGTGTGTGTGTGTGTGTGTGTGTGTGTGTGATGACATTAGATATTGTGGTTACATGTACAAGCTGGGATATTGCACCATGCAACACATGCACACACATGCGTGCACGCACACACACACACACACGCACACACACATGCACACACACATGGACACACACACACATGCACACACACGCACACACACACGCACACACACGCACACACGCACACACACACCTTAGTGTCATATGCAGTCTGTGTGATGACCTCTGGGGCCATCCAAAATGGCGTCCCCACAAAGGTTTTGCGCTTGTTCATGGACTCTGTTAGTTGGCCTGCTACCCCAAAGTCTGCCAACTTAACATCACCTAACTCAGATAGCAGAACATTGGCAGCTGCAAGACACAAAAGGAAAAGGACCCTGTTCAAACCAAGCTGGTTCCCAAGTGCTAAAGATGACAGTCCCCATTCAAATAAGTTACTGTCCGCACATCATTTGGGATCAGCTGAGCTCATAATGATATACAATACCTATTTCCATTTGGCAGCAGTCATAGGATGGCCCCATTACTGGATCATTGGGGTTGAACACTAGCTTTGTCCAAAGGCACTTAAGAGTTGGTATATCACACATTGTAAAACAATAGTGCTGGATCCCAGCCAGAAATGATAACAATATCTTGACACATCACCCACCTCCCAACACCCCACAACTGACCCCTCCCAACATGACACACCCCACCACAAGCCCCTCCCAATATGACACACCCCACAACTGACCCCTCCCAACATGAAACACCCCACAACTGACCCCTCCCAACACGTCACACCCCACAACTGACTCCCCCAACACGTCACACCCCACAACTGACCCCTCCCAACACGTCACACCCCATAACTGACCCCTCCCAACATGACACACCCCACAACTGACTCCAACATAACACCCCCCACAACTGACCCCTCCCAACATGACATACCCCCACAACTGACCCCTCCCAACATGACACACCCCACAACTGACCCCTCCCAACATGACACACCCCCATAATTGACCCCTCCCAACATGACACACCTCCCACAACATACCCCTCCCAACATGGCACACCCCCATAATTGACCCCTCCCAACATACCTTTAATGTCTCTATGCAGTTTTCCTTCAGAATGAAGGTAGTCCAATCCCTTTAGAATTTCCCTTAGGATAGTTGCAATGTACATTTCATCAATTGGTCCAGCCTTCATCTAGAAATGTTATATCAATATCAAACACAGAGTACGTCTGTTCTTCTGTCATCACGTTAAGAGCTAAAAACCAGCTATGTTAAGGGTTAACCAGCCATGTACACCTAACCATAAGGTAACCAACCAAGTACACCTAACCATAAGGTAACCAGCCAAGTACACCTAACCATAAGGTAACCAACCAAGTACACCTAACCATAAGGTAACCAGCCAAGTACACCTAACCATAAGGTAACCAACCAAGTACACCTAACCATAAGGTAACCAGCCAAGTACACCTAACCATAAGGTAACCAACCAAGTACACCTAACCATAAGGTAACCAGCCAAGTACACCTAACCATAAGGTAACCAGCCAAGTACACCTAACCATAAGGTAACCAACCAAGTACACCTAACCATAAGGTAACCAACCAAGTACACCTAACCATAAGGTAACCAGCCAAGTACACCTAACCATAAGGTAACCAACCAAGTACACCTAACCATAAGGTAACCAACCAAGTACACCTAACCATAAGGTAACCAACCAAGTACACCTAACCATAAGGTAACCAACCAAGTACACCTAACCATAAGGTAACCAACCAAGTACACCTAACCATAAGGTAACCAACCAAGTACACCTAACCATAAGGTAACCAGCCAAGTATACCTAACCATAAGGTAACCAGCCAAGTACACCTAACCATAAGGTAACCAACCAAGTACACCTAACCATAAGGTAACCAGCCAAGTACACCTAACCATAAGGTAACCAACCAAGTACAACTAACCATAAGGTAACCAGCCAAGTACACCTAACCATAAGGTAACCAGCCAAGTATACCTAACCATAAGGTAACCAGCCAAGTACACCTAACCATAAGGTAACCAACCAAGTACACCTAACCATAAGGTAACCAGCCAAGTACACCTAACCATAAGGTAACCAACCAAGTACACCTAACCATAAGGTAACCAACCATGTACACCTAACCATGCCATACAGTGCCATACATACAGTGCCATGTTAAACAGTTGCCATAGTAATGCACATTATTTGGAGCCACTCACCAAGTCCAGCGCAGAGCCCCCTCCAAGATACTCCATAATGATCCATAACTTTGTGCTCTGTGTGTGTGCATGGAGTTCAATGTCTGCCACACATATGCCCCACCCTCTCCCTCTCACCTTGAGATATGATCCATAGTACCTGGTGATGAACGGACTGTCACACTGAGACAGTATGGTGATCTCCTTCTGTATCTCCTCTATCTCATCTTCTGCTTCTTCCAGATCAATGATCTTCATAGCTACCACCTTTTTAGAACGATTGTCAATCCTAGAAGTGTTTGAGTGTATGCCAGTGTGCTCAGAGTTAAATAGCTATGTCAGTGTGTACAGGGTTAAATAGCTATGCCAATGTGCACAGGGTTAAATAGCTATGCCAGTGTGCACAGGGTTAAATAGCTATGCCAGTGTGCACAGGGTTAAATAGCTATGCCAGTGTGCACAGGGTTAAATAGCTATTCTCCCTTAACCTTAAATAGCATACATACTATCTAGCAACAACAAAAAAATCACATCACATCGAAGGGTCACACTATACACTGTGCCATAACCCCAGAATGCACGTTCCATAAATACCAACCAGCAGAGGCACATACATGTATGTACATGAGAAGGGCACATAGAAAAACAGAGTCCATAAATGTTAAATGGTGCTAGCCATAATGGTAAACGGTGTTAGCAAACAGACTGGAGTGCTTTCTGTGAGAATGGCATCTACCAAGTGAGACCTTTATGGATGAGTAACCAATGGATCCCATCCTCACCATAAATGACCAGTATGACGACACCCACTCTGCAAGTCCACACTTACACCCTGCATGACCACACCCACACTGCAAGACCACACCTACACTGCAAGACCTGCAAGACCACACCTACACTGCAAGACCACACCCACACTACAAGACCTGCAAGACCACACCTACACTGCAAGACCACACCCACACTACAAGACCACACCTACACTGCAAGACCACACCCACACTACAAGACCACACCTACACTGCATGATCACACCTGCACTCTTCAAGACCTTACAGGTGAGAAGGGTCTGAGAACCCGCACCAGGAGCTCAGCCCCTCCCACTGCATGTAGTGTTGGGCGTCCATAAGATAGGGAGGGGAGGGGAGGGGAGGTGAGGGGAGGGGAGGGGAGGTGAGGTGGGGATAGGGTGGACAGGAAGGTGTGATGGGGAAAGGGAGGGGAGGGGGAGATAGTGGTGGATAGGAGGGGAGGTGGGGATAGGGTGGACAGGAGGGTGTGATAGGGAAAGGGAGGTGTGGGGAGATAGTGATGGATAGGGAGGGGAGGTGGGGATAGGGTGGATAGGGAGGGGAGGGTGTGATGGAGAAAGGGGGGAGATGGAACAGTGATACAATAGTTTTATTCAGAAGGCTCTACTCCCTTGCTAATATGGATCAACCACCACTTTTGATTACATCCCCATGTGACACACCTGACATTCACATAAATGCGATGACATCTACATGATGACATAACCATGGCAACATCCACATGACATAACCATGGCAACATCCACATGATGACATAACCATGGCAACGTCCACATGATGACATAACCATGGCAACATCCACATGATGACATAATCATGGCAACATCCATACGATAACATAATCATGGCACCATGTTAACACCCATATGGATATAATTCCATAGGGACCATTCAAATTAGAGGCAAAATTGTCATGAATGTCAATGACATCTACAGGTAACAGCAAATTCTAGCCATTCAGTCATTGAAGGGATCTAGTTACATTACTGGCACATTGTACAAGTCCTTTCAAGATCGGGCTGAGATAAGTAAGGGCTTATAAATGTTACGCTGTACTGCCAGTCGGGGCATTAACACAGCATCCAGCCCACTAAGCTCCACTAGAAAGTTACTCAGCCAATGGATCAGAACAGTTATCAAGTTGTTAGGGGGAAAGTGAGGTGAGGGAGGGAATGGTGAGGGTGGAGGGAATGGTGAGGGTGGAGGGAATGGTGATGGCAGAGGGAGGGAGTGGTGATGGTGGAGGGAGGGAGTGGTGAGGGTGGAGGGAATGGTGAGGGTGGAGGGAATGGTGAGGGTGGAGGGAATGGTGATGGTGGAGGGAGGGAATGATGATGGTGGAGGGAGGGAGTGGTGATGGTGGAGGGAGGGAGGGAATGGTAATGGTGGAGGGAGGGAATGGTGATGGTGGAGGGAGGGAATGTGAGGGTGGATGGAGGGAATGGTGATGGCAGAGGAAATGGTGATGGTGGAGGGAATGGTGATGGTGGAGGGAGGGAATGGTGATGGCGGAGGGAGGGAATGGTGATGAGGGAGCTATTTAAAAATTAATAAGGATAACAGCACAAAGTCTGTCTGTTGAGTACCACCATATAAAGGGAATAGGACAACTTATAGCAATAGACCTAAGCCCATTTGTTGTGGACACACGAGACAATAAGTCCCTAGCCTCCCAGATCCATAGCCTGGCTGTGTGGACCCACGTCCATAGCCTGGCTGTGTGGACCCACGTCCATAGCCTGGCTGTGTGGACCCACGTCCACAGCCTGGCTGTGTGGACCCACGTCCACAGCCTGGCTGTGTGGACCCACGTCCACAGCCTGGCAGTGTGGACCCACGTCCATAGCCTGGCTGTGTGGACCCACGTCCATAGCCTGGCTGTGTGGACCCACGTCCATAGCATGTTCTGTGAGAATCCATGAAAGCAGCGGTAGTCCATATTTGCTTGCCGTATTACAGGAAGTGCATCACATTCAAACGAGAGGGTATCACTTAGTTTATGCAAGTGAAGGTGTTGTTAGTTTAGAGTAATTGCATCACAACACAAGTGGGTTAGGTTATCCCACCTGAAACTCCAACCATAATTTTACCCCAATATATTAGGACAGAAATGAGAGATAGGGGGAGAGATGGGAGGGGGGGGAAGGAGGAGAGGATGGGAGGGGAGAGAAGAATGGCATCTACAGAAAAAGCTAAGGCTCGTTGTACCTTGGTACGTCTAGACATAACTATTGGACAGATGTGTGTGCACATGTATACACACATCGCAACTAAATAACACACTCTTGGAATACATCAAATGTTAGATCTTATGTTAACCCCTGTAACTCACATACATGTACACTCACCCCTTGTACACCTCTCCAAATGAGCCTTTGCCAATTCTGTCTAATCTTGTGAAAAGTACCTCTGGATCAGCATCTTTACTTGATACCAGCTACAAGGTGGTGTGTGTGCGTGTGTGTGTATGTGCGTGTGTGTGTGTGTATGGGGGAGATGGGCACCAGTAAATAACATTGCATCACAGTAAATACAGTAAAGAACATGCGCACACACACACGGCACACACACATGGCACACACACACACGGCACACACACATGGCACACACACACACGGCACACACACACATGGCAAATACATATTGCACATCTCACACATGGCACATACTCAACACATTGCACACTACAGAACAGGTGATACAATGAAGCAGAACAATGGAAGGTATTGAAAGGGTCACTTTTCCTCTCAGATGCATAATACAAATCATTTCATGAAGCTGTGTCCAACACGAGTGTGAACACCAAGGAAACAAACTGCTAAAGTGATTTGGCTTCCCACCTCGCAAGTCTCCTGTTCCCTTCACGCCCTGTTCCCCTGTCCCTTCAATGTTCGTTTCCTTTCATTCATTAAAGAGCAATTTCCTGCTCTGATATTTGCCTGCCCAAAAAGGCACGGTGTAGGAACGACTGGCGAGGGGCCAGTCCCAAGTACTTCCATGATGGTAGTTAATACAAGATTCCGTGGTGTGAATGACCAATGAAATCCCCAAGCTACCTCGAAATCATTCTTGCACACGCGGTAACCACGGTTCCCCGCCACGTACCCCACTGTTGGTATACTGCTTTAGTGGAGTACGACGCACGGCGGTTAGGATAAAACTCAAACCATTTCTAGCCGGTCGTTGATTACAAGGGAAGAATGTTCGTGTGTACATCTCAAACTTACGGTGAGTGCCATGATGGTTGCGAAGCCTCCCTCAGAAAATGCCTTCCACACGCACACCAAACGAAGTGAAAACAATGCTAAGGTTCCCAAATAGTGTCACCTAATCAATTTTTAAAATCTACGTCCAGGGACCACGGAAGTTCTATAGCCGTCAAATGTAACACACCCACCTTACAAACTAATATGGGTGTGGTATTTGCTCTCACGTGCCGAACCGAAACAAAAAAAAAAAAAAAAAAACACCAAAAAAAATTCATAGCGTCTAATGGATTATCTTGGCCCCAGACCCAGATGTAGTTAGCAATTAACTGGACTGGGGCCGAGACCACCTTCAATAATTGGCCAGCAAAATCACCCTTCTGGGTAGTTTTTCAAGTTTTCAAATTTTTTGATTTTCCATAAACTCCAAAGAGCTTCTATCAAATGGTCCTTACGCATCCTAAATTAGACTATCCATCATAAAGTTATTAGGCACTGAATTTATACATTTCGATGCGAACGTTACTTTTTTTTTGCTTGTCCTGGAAATTTTGAAAAAGTATCACAAGAGTGATTTTGCTGGACACTGTTCTAATTAATTTCTACAAGTTAAATATGTTATTTGGCGGGTTTAACTTGTCAGGAAGAAAACTGATTGTCCGCCTTGTTTGAGACACCAGCATGCTAGAAAGGTATTGCTAAACTGCTGGATGACCAGCTGCTAAAATTAGACCAATAGTTTTGAGTAGTTCGTTCCCAGACCCAACGTTACGCAGCTGGGGGTGGATTACATCACCACTGCTTAGATGAGGACTGTTAAAAGGGCAACATGGGCGTGACTCTAGGAGATAATAATCACTTTCAAATAGTTATCCCTCATACCGTATAATCTCATATAAACGCCGCGGCGTTTATTCGGAACAAAATTAATTTTTTCAAGTGCTCGTGGTTTTAAGTGTGTTCTCTTCAACTACCCGCATAATCTCATATAAACGCCGCGGCGTTTAGTCGGAACAAAATTAAAAAACGCCGCGGCGTTTATATGAGATTTTACGGTAATATTGCCATGGGTACAATAGCTTTTGTTCATGACTGGACTATCACAACCTTTCTCTCCCTCACCCCTCACCCCAGCTGTTGTGCCCGGCTTGCTTATTTTCAGAGACCATTTCCACTACAGCTGCCTGGGCTGTTCGCCAACAAGAAAGAGGTGACAGCATTAGGTTGGCAGAGGAAGATTGATGATGCATGGATGGCCTTTATTCTTCCAGCTCATGTCCAGCAATTTCGGACATCCATACATGTCTATGCATTGAAAACGCATGTAAAGTATTTGATTTTTTTCAAACATTAACGCAGTAGGATTATTTTTTTTAATATTAGAAATGCATTATTTTATTTTTCGCTTTCATTTTGCGAGCAGGAGAATCAAGAACAAAATTAATTACTTTCGTTATTACGTAATCATTTTCTTTAGAGGTCAATAATGAAAATGATTAATAAACATCAAATGGTGGGCGCGCCCTAATAGTGCACATTATAAGTGCTGGTGCGTGTGTGAGTGGGAGGAGCGTGTGGTTATCTAAATGCTCGAAATGTGCCCTTGGTTCAATACATTTGAATATTTCTTTCATGCATCGGCGTGGATAGACGAACGTGCGCTCGGCGTGCATTTACCTGTTTGCTACAAGCGCGAAGTAAGACATTACTTTATGATTTCAAATGGACCACGACACTAATACCTGTACACTACGGCAGTGGCCGGCGTCAGCGAGGGGGGTGATTCAGGTCAGGCCAGGTACGATAATTGGGGGGGGGGGGGGGGAGTTGCTGTCCGCTTCAGACCCAATACGAAAAGTGGGGGCCCTTTAATTGTTTGGCATAGGGCCTACTCTACGTTATTGTTATTACCGGTTACAATTATGGCTGAGGACCCGGAGCACCCTCTCTGGGATACGTTAGCTTCGGCTATCGGAACCTACGCGAGTAGGTTCCATATAGGAATCCAACAGTATCATGAATGTCATTAAAAAAACGTCACTCACGTCTAGCGGGACATTTAAGAATCGGGTCACTTTGCTCTTAGTGGCATTCGAGCGATATAAAAAAGGACAACAGTTCTGCGTTGTATTTGTGTCACAAGACGGTGTACTTTTAGAGAACAAAAATACTCGTCCCCATCGTCCGTACCCAGTCCCACCTAAAATTTCTCCTCCGTCGGCTTCTTCTTCTTCTTCTTCCTTCCGGAGAGTATAACTCACGACAGGAACGTTTGTAAAGCACGCCAAGTGTACCAATCGCTTCAGGATGCGTCCGCAGGTTATCTTCGGGGGTCTGTTAGACGCCTAACTGTTCGGGCAATTAACTAAAGCGAATAGTACCTCATTTGGTATTCGGTTAAAAATACCCAATTACATCAGCTAGCTATTTTTAAATGCAATAATAGCCACGTGTCGTGGGCGTGATTCAAATTCTTAATATTCCCGCACGCTGTGGAAGAGGTATACGCACTGAATCCAAGAGCCTTTTCGGGTCCCTACGGCTCCATGTATAAATGTCCAACCATAATGCCAAATGGTTGAGAAACGGAATGGAGCAGCGATAACGTTATAGGAAGGCTCCTGACGAATATTCAAGGTATCATTTTCTGCATGACGCCTGTGCGTTACTCTCAACTCTTATCATTCGTTACGCAGCTTGAAATGAAAGCCAAAACTACCATACACGTAAGTACCCGACACTATCGCATATAATTGTTTTGACCGAATTGATTTCTATACTATAGCTTCTTATATAGCATAACTTTCGAATTCTGTCGGTGGAACTACATACGCGATCAGATACTACGGTATACAGTCTACAGCAGATAATGTGAAGCAAGAGGCTCCAATTAGAATGTGTCTCCCCCACACCACCGCCCTTACAGAAAAAAAACCCGGCAACAACTAGCCACTCGTACACCTACAGATATGCCAAACGAGTGCAATACAAGACACGACAAGGTGTCAAGCGCGCTACTGAAAGGACCATCAAAGCGACCACCCCGAAGGTGCGTTACACCATGAATGTTGGATCTGGACATAAATTATAGCATGTATAGTGTATCGCTAAAATATTTTATGCAACAGTTACAGCGGAAGATATTGCATCTCTCTCCGTGCTGTTGTTTGAAATATGTGCACGCTGTTCGCTGACAACAATTTCGTAATAATGTTAATGTGTATTGTGGTGCATAATTTATATCTAATAGTATCAAAGTTGCTGATGACAACGTATTGTGGTTTATCTGATAATAGCGTGAGATCAGTGGGTACATGTAATCTTTGTCTGATGTATTATATGGCTTCACTTGCCAGTGGAGGATTTGTTTTAACTAATGGTTGTTTAAATCACCTGTTTCAGGTCCAGGTCCAGGAGTGGTTCCATTTCCAGCTGCAGGATTAGCTCCACCTGCTCTACCTGCTATATATCCTGGATATACAGAAGTATATCCTGGTCCAGAATATACAGCAGTATATCCTATACAAGATGACATGCTCCTGGGTTATAAATGAAATACTTGTACTTATTGTTTAAATA